>CAMTDV010000029.1:5235949-5632272 GCA_947069175.1 Scalesia atractyloides
GAATCACTTTGGAATAGTCGACGTTTCCCTACCCGAAACAATCCAATATTTTATGAATTTCAATTTGTATGTGAACCTTATATATGTTTGTTACACTTCACATTATTTTACGGTTTTTTTTACACAAATCATACTAAATTTTTTTCATATATTTATACGTATTTACATGCATGATTTCAAAATGTCACCAACTATACTTATTTTTTATTATTTTTTTTTGAAAATCCCGAAATGGAGACCCACCGTCGAGATAGGAGTGATTTCCTTACCTTGACAGTCAAGCTCCGTTTTTTTCCTTCTTTAAAAGACCTCACCAACGGGTTATGGGTGATTCCCATACCTCGGTGATCGTTACCAACCCTCCCTCTTGGAGACTTTATTATGCAAACCACACGTTTGAATTGCATACCTAAATCTTTTATCGTATTGTTAAAATTCCTAATTTAGCAAAATTCAAAACGTACTATTTTATCGAACATGTTTATTATCCTGTAGTCTATATGATATAAATCACGTACACGTTTACTCGGTCACCACGTGAGACGTCAGTTTCTTGATTTTCAAAACTTGACGGAATGCTACCTACCAACTTAATCGGCCTAATGAATACCTTGCCCACAAGTCTTATGTTTGACTTAATCACCAAAACACGCTCACGTGATAACTTTATGTTAAGAATTTTTCATTTGTAAACAAAAATCAAACCAATATCTTATAAACAGTATGAGATCGTTTTGCTAAGGGAATATTTGGGATTTCCTTTTGCAGCCTAATATTTTTATAAGCGCAAATATTAAATAAATAAATAAATAAAAATCTATTTTTGTGTTTGGTAAATAATAAAAAAAACTGATTTGTTTTACGTATTGTAGAGATAAAAGCTTATCTATTTATAACTTCGTATATACATACAATATAAATATATATATATATATAATAGGTTGTTGATTACCTGATTATTGTGATATTAAACAATATAATTAAACCCAAACACAATCTTTCTGCGGCACGTTTTGTTACAGCTAATTACCTAGCTAATTACCTGATTCTGATTATTCAGAACGCATAATCTATTTTCAAAACTCAACCCCAAACATCCTCTAAAACTCTCATCGCGATTAAGAAAACATTTTGCTAAACACTTTTCAACGATCATTAAATCCATTATCCTAGACTTCCTCTCAAGGGTCAATGTTTCACAAGAACCACTAAATTTCAAATTTCCTATCTTGATGAAATATTCTTTGAAAACGATACGAACATACTAATTTAAGACCTTATCATACACCACCCAAAATGTCACCTCAATTTCAAAACACGTGGGCAAGAAAACTGTACAAGGACCAACCATTTTCGACTTACTTAAATTCTCCTAAAACAGTGGTAGCATTCATGTCTTTTACAAAATATGTGACACACAATCAATAAGTACTTTATAATCTTTTATATTCATAAACAAGATCCTATATTCTAAGTCAAACTTAAACCTATTTTAGAAGCGATAACCTCAAGTGTTGCTCAAACAACTATACATGCATATCCTCGTTCATGATTTAGTCGAAATCTCGAACGGCAATTTATGTATATCATTCGTTTTACATACACAGATTTCTCGATTATTTTATACGAGTAAATTCGTTGTATTCAATTCATATCATGCACACAATCGTCGTCTTTTACACTTGTTGATATTCCTAATTATACGCATATTCATGTTCATGAACATACATGCTATCATTCATACTTATACTTACATTCGCATTCATGCATACACACCTTATGTCCATGCTTATACTTATACTCATACTTATGCTTATACTCGTATTCATACATTCGCGCCTGAAAGCGAGCAAAACCCGAGGGATTCGCTTACGTGGGCCTCATGCTTAATTGCACGCAAACATGCTTACACACTACATTCTTACACACACACAAACTTATTTTCGGAATTTATGTACACCTTAATTCATACGCCGCTAATACAAGCTATGCGGATCATGCGACGATCGGTATAATCACGGGTGCACACGGGATTATAGCGATAAGCGCATAAGAACCATAGAGTGTACTACCGCGTATGGTAAGACATGGAATGTAACATTGCATCGAGTAACGAAACGGTCGCCACATGGTCAAAATATGGTGGATACGCCGCTGATACTTCCTATATATAAGTGTTTTCACCATATTGCCAAACTTTCGTAAAACGTGCCATGAGAAATTCAGTGTTTTACAGACCATAGTAAGACCTAATACGCAAACTTTAACAACTCACAAATGCATTGCTAAGCACGCGATAGACGATTATCCACGATGAGTCTTCATTCCTAACACAAAGTTTTCGTTTGTCCAATACTCTTACCATTCTTATGCTCGTATTCGTTTATTGAGTCAAAAGTTCGCTCTTATGCCTCCAGTATTCCACGCTAACCTTGTCTATAAAACGACATCGTTTACAATCTATCAGTTTAGCATTCGAACCTTAAACGCTTTCTTACCTTGGAAACTACGATATGCGGATCAACCACACTCATCATTCAACTACATACTGTTTCCTACGAAAGCTTTTCTGCTTAGATATCATATTTTAAATTACTTATCCATTGAGTTATTCGAACTTTTTTTAAACCACTCGTCCATGCACACCCATACACGTTTTACTTACAGATTTTGATGCCTCAACGCATCCCAGTCAAGCAATTTCTTGTTACAAACCTAACTCTTCGTTACTCTAAACTTCATGCTTTCCCTCATGTGTCCAAACATCCAAGTCTCAATTTTAGACGATCATTCTCTAGCCAAATCTTTCTAAAGCCTTCCTCTTGAATAAATTTCGGGACGAAATTTCCTAAAGGAGGGGAGACTGTAACGCCTCGTATTTATAAGATTTATTATTTTTATAAAAATTCACGCTCGTTTTCTATTTCCTGAGTCGCAATTACAATCGGATCGAAAAACGGTTTAAAAACGGAAACTACGCGTTGTTACGTGTTTTTAACGAAACGACAACCGAACGCGACCTTTTTCGAGCACTGACATTTAATTCCCGTGTTGAAAACTTAAATAATAATTGCTATTTCGTAACGTTCGGGCG
Source organism: Scalesia atractyloides (assembly GCA_947069175.1). NCBI lineage: Eukaryota > Viridiplantae > Streptophyta > Magnoliopsida > Asterales > Asteraceae > Scalesia > Scalesia atractyloides. The sequence continues at coordinate 5,239,044 of CAMTDV010000029.1, forward strand.
CTGAAATGGGCTTGAGAAACGCAATCGGGCCGTTATGGGGCTTTAGGCCCAACACCCTTGAAACCCTAACACTATAAAAGCCTCATCACCTTTGCAACAAAACCTAATCCCTCTTCACCTACTTTCTCATTTCCGGCGATCGGAGCCGCCTTTCTGGCGAGACTCCGGCGACCTTTTTCCGGCAGACAAACACCTGCTCAACCACCTACCCCCACCTCCCTCTATTTCTCCCGGTTTTCCGGCAGCCAACACCACAACACCGCCTCTCTTATCTCTCTCGTCACTCACGCTCGCCCCTCAACCGCCTGCACTCACCTCTCGCCTCTCTCCCTCGGTTCTCCTCTGACAACGGCTCAAGCCGTCTCTCCGGCCGCAAACCACCACACAACCTCCACCCCCGCTCTCCTCCCTCCGCAACAGCAGCGGCGACGGCGACAGCAGTTCGCGGCGCGGCAGCAGCGGTGTTAGCCGGCTCGGGTTCATCTGAGTTCAGGTCTTGCTTATTCTCGGTTCTGATTTCAGGTTTGTCGAGTCTATAACCCGGTTCTTATTCCACTTCTTTATCTCAGATTTTGTTCGTTTGATTTCAGGTTTGAGTTCCGGCCGACGTCAATCAACTCCGGTCGACGTCAGTTCGGTTCATGTTCATTTCAGGTTCGATATTCTGTTTCAAGTTGTTTTCCGATTTGGTCAGTTCCGAGTTTCAATTATTTCGTTTCAGGTCCAACGCGGGCTAGCTCAGTTCGGTATTGCTTTCGGTTTGGGTATCGGGTCGGGTACGGCTCAGATTCAAAGCTCGGTTCAGCCTAGAGTCGGTTCAGTTTTGGTGTCGGTCGACACCGGTCAACAGTAAAATCGGTCACTGTCAGGTCAAACCCGGTCGACTCGGTCAATTCGGGTAACACACGACGCTTGTAACAACGCTAATAATTTTTTTCTATTTAATTATTTACTTATTTATTCTATTTTGTTAACGCGACCTCGAACGTTATATGCTTTATTTATATAATCCATAGAAATATATGTATAATCATATTATGATTAATTGATGCTTTTTGAAAAATAATCGACAACTTGTGTTGTCGGGATCATCCAAAAACAAGGGGAAACTCTGCCCGTTTTCTGACAAAAATATACATATATTTATTATACTTCCCGACAAAGATATATTTAGTTAATACGCTTTTCGACAAAATATATTATCTAACTACAAAAGAGATATACTACGGTCTTCGTAAAAGATATATACAATTAACTATTATTCTTTTCGTAAATATATATATATATATACATATATATTATTCTTTTCTTTCCTTCAAAATATATATAGATCTAGTAATCTTTTCGTCAAAAAATATATATTTTGCTTATTAGTCAAACATCAAAGATCTCGTATCACATCCAATGGATTTTTATATAATAATAAATATATCGGTAGTTACGCTTATTTATTATTTTTGACAAACACTTCCATAACACTTTCGACGAAATTAAATTTAGAATCGTTACATAAGCCATGTTTTATATACATGCGTACATTCAATTCCAATTCAAATCCTCGGTCTTAATTCGAATACTCATACCTCCTCGTTTGCTCGTTAAAGTGACCTCGGTGTCCCCTTTCTCCCACTCATCAACTCGTCACGGATTACCAAAGAAGACTTAGCAATTTTGTGAGTACACTCGACCCACTTTTGTTTATATCACTTTTTGGGTGTAACATGTTTCCATATACAAAAATCACAAACACTTAAACTTTATGAAACGTACAAACAATCCTATACACATGACTACTTGAATCGTATACTTGTTGCTTGTCTGGGATATTCGTTATGCTATGCTTTAGTCTTAATATTTTTAGCATTCGTTTGACATGCTTAGCGCCATAGGAATTCACGCATCCACCTCCATCGTGTTATTCGTGAGGTCATGTTAAAACATCGTGATTGCGTTAAGGGTTTGATTATTAGTATTGCATGCCTTGATATTGCTCTTGTATAGTTTTGGTTGCCATGAGGATTGTTAAAACTTTATTCGTATACGTATGCTATGCTTAAACTTGTGTACTCACCTTTGCTTTTGTATTGACTTTATTTTAAAACATGTTACAGGTTGAATGAGATGATGCTATGAAATCAAAATAGCAAGGACTTAGATACACACATTTTAGACGTTAGATTTATAAATTTTACCAAATTTTGTTATGTTTTATGAACTTACTGTATTGCTTCATGTTGTATTTGACAATGTCGTGAAATGAAATTTGGATTTAATTAAATATTGTCATTTATTAGCGTTGTGAGCAATGAACAATCTCGTTTTCGTCTTATCCCGATGTTTTCCGCCATCGGTTGGGTTGTGACAGTGTCGTCTTATAACAGATCTGTTGCCGATCGGTCTTCCAATCCCTTGTTTGTGGGCTCTGAATTGACTGCTGGAAAATATAGATAGAAGAAAACGAAAGAGGAATGTATGAAGGATGTGATGGATATCAACTGTTTTGGTCCTAGTACTGTTAGGTTTTAGGTGGCGATTGATTGGTTTATAAGTGATTGATTATTATTATTATTATATTATGTATAGATTGATGCCTCTGTATTTGAAATATGTTGTGATACATGCAATAACTTTGAATCTCTTAAGCATTGTTTAAGAATTTTGATAAGTTATCGCTTGAATCGAATTTTATACAAACACAATATTGAGAATTGAATATATGATCGATCACCTATGATTTAGGGTTTTCTAACTTGGAGCTTACTAGGATTTAGCTCATAAAAAGACAAAAAGCATGTTTGATAGGCTTGGTTTGAAATTGAGCCGAGCTAGCTCGGTTCGAAAGTGAGCCTAGCTCGGCTCGGCTAACGAGCAGGATTGGCTCGGTTTGACTCGTTTGGTAGCTTAGATTATTTTACTTTACTATGTTTTTTATATATACATTATAAGATATTAGAACAAACTAAATTATTATTTAAATTGATTTGAGAGTATTATTTGATATATGACATATTTGATATATATGACATATTTAACATTCTAGTGAACTTATATTTTATTTCGTTAAAATTTAGAACTTATTTTGTGTTTTTAAACTTCATATTGGCTTGTAATGTATTGGGTTGAGTTTATTTTGGATAACTTCTTTTAAACTATTAAATAATATTTTAGACTACAAATTTTGAGAGTTATGTATTAATTTTTCTTTTTAAAATCGAGTCAAACCAAGCCGAGCCGAGCCAACTCGGTTTATAATCGAGTACAACCCGAGCCTTGCCCTGGCTCAGCTCAGCACGGGTCGTGAACAACCCTCGTTGATGGTGTTTTGTGTTGTTAAATAACAAATTTGCTAGAGAAGTGTGTGTGGTACAAAACATCTCCAACTTTTTCCTTTTTTCGCTACTTATGAGATGCTAAGAGGTGATCGTCAACTTGATTAGTGAGATGAGAACAAGTGGTCACTATATTATTAAGGAGATCATTATAGACGTTTATTGTCTTGTTAATGAGCTCTGATGTCAATAGTGAGCTCCTTGGAAGAAATTCTTAAATAGTCGAGCTACTTCCGTCTTAGAATGCGAACAAAATGGCGATTCATAGAATGCACTTGGTCATGGTAAGAGTTTGGTTCACTTAAAGGGCAAGAAACAATAAATTTCTTAATAATCAACCGATTTATAGTATTTGCATGGTGACAAAATGACCATGCATGTTGTACTTTTAATTTTTCTAGTCTCCCTTTGTAAAGTCATTACTTTCATAACTAGTTTTTGGCTAGATTTCTCTTAATAACAATCTCCGCTAATAAAAGATGTTTGATGCGTGATCACTGCATTAGATTAATGAGATGCTTATAAATGTGATTACTATCTTTGATTAGTGTAATATTTCTTAGTGAAGATAAAGCTTGGTGTTGTAAGTGTTAGTTTTTGTTTATCTTCAACTTATTTGCTTATTGTTTTCAACATACAAAGTTCTTCAAGAAATAACTTATAACAAAGATTAGTAAAAATGTCACTAGATTTAAAACACACACACATTCACCCCTACATATTCTTTCAATTAACGATTTAGTTGCTAAATTTCTACAATCTAAAATTTTATGCACCTTTGATAACCCATAGTAATTTTATGCACCTATGTTAGGAAAATAAGCGACTATTAATCAGGTTTTTGTCAATGTGGGGTTAACTCGCTTGGTAGAGACTCTTGTCTCTTATTGAGAGGTCTTAGGTTCAATTCCAAACAAGGAATATGATAGGAGTAATTTGATGTCAATAAGGAGTGAGTCACCGTTGCCGTTCAAAAAAAAATTAATTCAGGTTTTGAACAACAAAGCCAGTCATACGAAAATGTGACTGAATCAATGCAATAAAATAGCAATACCATGTTACATGTATTTTACTCAATCTAAAGGATATAAGAGTGTAGTGATATGTTCTGTTGATGCATATCTGTGACAAGAGCATGGATTAGATTTTTTTAAATGGTAAACTTTATGTATAAGGTTACCACACTCTTCAAATCGGTGAGCTCCGTATTGTTCCACTTTGACCATACTATGTTGTCTTAACCGAGCCCACGCTGGATTCAAAGTTTGGCTTTTTTGGGCGTTCCCCCGGGAAACCACACGCTGACTGCCACTTGACAGTCGTTGAGGATAACTCTCTTGTGTAACAAACGGTGGGACGAAAACCCGGTTGGGCTCAAGAATTGAACTGACAGCCTCACACAAGGTATAGTCCAAATCCTTCATTGCATATATCCACCCCAATATGACACAAGTGGAAATTGAACTTGAGTCTCCGTTGGAAAACCCAAACCTTCTACCACTAGGCCACAAGTTGGGGGATTAGCATAGATTAGATTAATCCAGTTTTGCAATCTTTATGTTTTGATTAAGGGTAAGAAGTTTTCGTAATGATGTAGGCAACTTTGAGGGCAAGTCTTAGTGACTTTAATCCCTGCCCATATACAAGTGTCACATTCCAACCGATAGTGGAAACATCGGAGCGGGACGAAATAGATTGCAAGAGAATTTATAACAACTAAATGTGATAAGTATTTAAAAAGTTAATTTTCATTTCATTGCTTACGGTTCAAGTATATGTCTTGGAAACAAAGTACAACAAGTATCGTATGACTAAACTAATAAACATGAATTAAAGTTTAGTGTGTTTCTAGTCCTTCCTACTAGATTCTTTTCAACACGTCATGATCACAATCTTGCAATACATATTAAAGTAACATGTCAACACATAAAGTATTGGCGAGCATACAGGTTTTTAGTGTACTAGCATATGTATAAAAGAGTTTATCGAGATCCACATGACAATAACGTATATTAAGGCATAACATGGCATAAGCTAGCATGCAACACCTACTTGTCAACCAAAGATTCCTGCTAGAGTAATCTTGTCGTAGCAACGACAAGACCGTTTTTTTAACTTAACATGAATTCAAGAATAGGGCGGTGCGTTACTCCTATGACGCTATGCATGTTAAGGGAGGCTTGTATGAAGTTAATGACAAAGCATCGTGCACGTAAACTTTCTAGCATGTATGTATTTCTAAGTATAAATGTATAAAGCTTGTAAGTTGGATACGATTGTACGAATAATGTGTTTGCGTATAAGTGTTGTGTGAGTTTTTATATGATATATGTATTGTACCAAAAAGTGTAAAAACGAAAAAGGGGTCATGTATACTTGCGGTTTTGTAAGTTTTCCGATTAAACCGAGAGTTGATGAGTTGTTGAGATGGGAACACCGAAGTTACCGTACATTGGGGAAAAGAAGGTGTATGAGTATTCAGGTTTGTGGAGAGTTTGGATTTGAATTTCTAAGTATATAAAGTATGTATACGGAAAAAAAATTATCTAGTCTTAAACACTCGTTTTTGACACTATTATTTTCATGGGTTGAAACTTGACTATTAGAATCATAACAAGAGGGTTAAAACATAATAATATTACCTATTTTCATGACATGTAACCATAATCCGGTTAACATCAAGAGTTCGGTTAAATAAATACATTTATATATTATATAGTATATTTTATATAGTAAGTCCATCATGGATGTCATAAAAGTCAAGCATGAAGGTAGGATGATAAACAACCATTAAACCTCTTTGTATGAATTCACCAAAGCACAATGTTATTAACATAGTTGATAACCCGGTTGGTCATGAATAACAAGAATAAAAATCTAACTAATTCATCAAGTAGTCAAGTAAGAACAACTCGGGTGTTTCATACCCATCATGGAAAATGTTGAGATACGGCGAGGTTGTGTTACTTTAAGTCTAGAAAACTAGTTGGTATTCTTGCCACTAGAACAGGTGAAGTAGTGGAGCAAGTTTGGAGAGCCAATACTTCCATGGTTTACACATTACTCATACACAAGTCTTCCAACATTGAAGGTTGGAAGTTTGGATGTGTTCAACACTTAGAACATTTTGGGCAGAATTTTAAAGAGATTTTAAGCTTGTTTCTTGGTGGAAATCAACCAAAACACAAACCCATAACTATGAGTTTAGTTAGGAGCAAGGTTGGTGTAAGATTTCATCAAGTTTAAAGCAAGATAAACAAGAAATAAAAAAGATGAGTCATGGTAGAATTTTAAGGTTACTTTGGACCTTAAATGTAGTGAGGTTCCACCTTAGTTTGCTATGGCAAACTTGTGGAAACATCCTAGAGGTTATCCAAGTGGTTTAGAAGAAGAAAGCATGAAGAAATAAGAAGAAAAGTGAGTGAAAACTCACTTAGAATACTTGGAACTTTATACCCACTTTTGGAGTGTTCTTGGAGAATTTGGAGATGATTTGGAGGATCGGAGAGTGTTAAGAGGGAGTGTAAAGTGTTTAGATGGTGTGGAGAAGGCCTATTTATAGTGGGGTTATTAGGGTTTGGTTATTAATGGTGTTGGTGGAGAGTTGGTGGTTGAAAAGTGAGTGAAATTCACGTGTTTCTAAGTCAATTCTGCCAGCTCTGACGTTTTGGCATAGTCATGCCAGTCATGAGCATGGTCGAGCGGGGCATGAGCATGATCGTGCGGGTCATGAGCATGGTCATGCGGGTCATGAATCTTCATTGAGTGGTCATGAGCATGGTTATGCGGAATCTTCACTGAGTGATCATGAGCATGGTCGTGCGGGTCATGAGCATGACCGTGCGAGTCATGAGCATGGTCATGCCTCCTAGCGAAATTTTCCCAAATTTGTTTTTGACCCCCAGAGTTTGATAATTCCATTATTTTATGCTAGGAACTTATAATTAAGCATGTTTTTATGTATCTAGTGTATATAAGTTTTTGTAGAAGTATGGTGATAAAGTAAAATGTGTATAATTGAGCATTTAATGATTGATTGTATGTATAACAAGTATGTATCAAGTACGAATTTCATTATGATCAAAGTTTCGGATAACAAAATTGGAAATGAAATATGAATACAATACGTTTACAAGTTTTCAAAAATAAAAATACGATACGCTTTCTAAATAAGGAAAACATAAAAATGCGAAGCATTACAATAGGTGCGTGTCATCAGGTTTGTAATCCTTTGAGATTGAGAGCAAGCGTCTACACATTGTTTTAGTTGAAATGTAACTCATTTATATCTACTCGTGCTTGTTCTAATACGATTGATATGATGTCCATTCTCATGTTCATAGCGTTTACGGATTCCTTTCCTTACGTATTCGCATAAGTGTTTAATCTTGTTTCACTCTGTTAACTCTTAGGGACCTTTTTAACCAAAGATATAACAGGTAGCACAATTTCATATATAAAACAAATTTATCAATGTAAAATGGTTTAAGAAGCACACAACTTTGTACATCATATGTTTCCTCTTCAAATTTATTAATACCTAATTTCGATAAGAGAGCAAGAGAACTAGGAGAATCAAAATTACATGTAAAATTGTTTTTACTTTGTTTGCCCGGTTGATGAGATAAACCACGAATCAGATTGAATGATTAGGACTCATTTCTAGATTGTGCTAAAAAGATAAGAAAATTAATCGACCAACAGCGGAAAGAGGATGACATTTGGTTTCGATAAGATGTCATTTTCGGATCATCAAAAAAAGAAGACGACGACAAGTCATCTCTCATCCACATATTACTTTGTTTATTTGATGACATTTTGAACTAATTAATTTGTTGTATCGATCGAAACCTATGGCTCCATGCACAAACAAACACGTATATGAATCGATAAATTGTTAACCCTAATTTCTATAAAGAAAAAAATTTGGGACCATCTAGAGGTAACAGTCCAACTCAATAATGACTTATTTCAATACAAGGTCGAGACAACCCTATGAACAATTCTTGTAACCCTACGATAAATGTATAAGCATATAAAAATTATTCAAATCAAGAATATTTATAAATGAATGTTAGATTTCAGTAACAGTTAACAAAGAAAGATTCAAAGTATGTATAAAATTTAATTTGGCTCTTAGCATGGTATGTTGTACATAGTTATTCAAGAAAAAAAAAACTTAATTCGATTTAGATCCTTTTATAATGATTTTTTTAGTGTGTTGATACTTTATTGATTTTCATTAAAATAGCAAAATAATACATCAAAATAGAAGGTAAACGAGTAACAAAAACATGTTAAATAGCAAAATTTGAAGTTCAAATTAAAAATTAAAACAAAACTTATTGTTGTCACTTTAAGTTAGCTCTTAAGAGTATACATTAATTTCATTATGTTAACAAAAATTATTTAGTTGCCCGTAACCTTGTGGTCTAGTGGCATTCTACAAGTATGGTGTGGATTCAAATCTATGCAAGTCTCAAAATGAATAAAAGAAATTAACACACTTTTATGACCTAGTGATCTAATAGTATGATGTCTGCCTCATAAAACTTGTGTGTTTAAATTCCTGTAAGATTGGGTTTTCAGCACTTGGGGTGCAAACATTGCAACACATCACATTTCACGTTTCACCTCTTCAAAAACACATGCTCTTATTGTGAAATGTGAAACACTCCACCGCTCGACAGGCTTCCTTTTTTACATTTAACATTTACCATAACACAACACATACTCTAAGAATAATATTATATGGGATATACGTATAAAAAGTAAAAAAAAATGGTAAAAGTTGTTGATTAATATTACATGGGATATACGTATAAAAAGTTAAAAAAAAATTTTAAAAATAAAAAAGGTAAGAGGTGTTGATTGATTTAAATTTTAAACACCAGCAGTGTAGTACACGTTCCAGTGAGCGGTTAAAAAGAAATAACTAAAAACCATGGTCACAAAACCCCCTGGTTTCTGCCTAACAACCCGACTGGACGCCTGTTTTTAATTCCATCTGCCGACCCTTTTTTCCCCTTATAAATTCGGCTTCAATTGTTTCTTCTTCAATCAACAAACTATAAAAAAAAATTAAAAAATTAAAAACGAACTCAAACCCATAATTTTTAATCACACACGAAGCGATAAAGAAAGTGATTCGGAATGTGCGGCGGCGGTAACCACGGCGGATGCATGTATGAGGCTGCGTTTAACGCCGTTCAGATGCAAAATCAGCTAGAGACTTCGCCGGCGATGGCCGGAGATGCTGCCGGACGATTTTCCGGCAAGATGAAGCCGGAAAAGAGAGATGAGAAGCGGATTAGGGAGTTAGAGAAGACTGAGAAGATACTCAATTTGATTTGGTGGGGACCTAAGTGATGATGATGATATCTTCTTGTTGTTATTATGACAAACCGAAATGTGGTTCTGGATATACAAAAATTATAATGTTCAATCTTTAGAAGTTCTAATGACCTGTGTTTAGCAATTATAGAAATATTATAAGGCTATTCGGTCTAGGTGACAAGCGGATGGCCCCTCACGTCAGCGTCACCTCAGAGTATTACGTCTTTTCAAAGATAGAATCAAGGAAATGGGTGACGACCCGACCCCACCTAGTTAATTTAATTTTCTTTTTTTTTTAATTCACCTTTCCGCCACCACCACCATCTCCTCTGCCAAGTTCATCACACCAGTGCCACCGCCACCACCTTTTTTTGTCAAGTTCATCACACCGCCGTCGCCACCACCACCACCACCTCTTCTCCCCTACAAAAACCGCCACACTTCTCTCTCCACCTACCCAAACACCACCGCCACCTACTTTTTTTTGTCCCACGCGACCCCCAAACCGAGTGACCTAATTGTTTATAAGTTATGATTATATTGATCAATGTTTAGAAAATCTGGCCAATCCAACTGTTTTGGATTAAAGTGTGAATAAGATCATGAGATGATGTATTAAATTTTTTCTATTCACATGTTATAAACTATTTTACTTTTTACTGGACTTTTTCATTTATATCAAATTCATTAATTTTATACTTTTTAAAGACCCAATTATATTGTGTAGATGCATCAAAAATGATTTACTAAAAGTTGGTTTTACTATAACGTTTTTTCGTATATGTGTTTTTTTTCCAACATTTTGCATAAATAAAACATGAAATATATACTTAGATGATCTATGGTTGTGTATATATATATGATCTTAATAAAAATAATTAAATCCAGAAATAGTCGTAACATTATAACCGGTGGGCGGACCTAAATTTTTTTTTCAAGGGGTGTGATTTGGATTTTACCCTATAAAATACACTAAAAAAATTCCAATGGGTGCGTCCGCCCGCCCAGACCTCTACCTAGGTCCGCCCCTGATTATACCTGCTAATTGAGCTGGTCGGATAAGGACCATGAGGCAATGGGTTCGGATCAGAACAATCCATCATAAAATAAAAATTATTATTTTGATTTGGGTCATAGTTGGTTTTTAACAAAAAAATAGTCTAGGTCGAAGCAAGATGTTTTTTAAATATTGAATTGGTCAATCTCATTCCAAAACAATTTGTTCCATTTTTAACAGATTAATGAGGGTATTCATAATCATGCCTTGTTAGCTACACACAAACAACAGATTCAGTTTAATTATATGTAATCAAGTCAAATGGTATCGAATATTCATTTGAAAAAAATAATAAGAAGAAAACCTTTCAAATTGAAAGCAACACGAACCGACAGAGTAACTACTCATGAAGAAAAAATAGAACCAATTGATCATGGACTAAAGAATAGTAGCCCACCTGTGTTGTTTGGGGGATTGATTGTTTCTGGAGTCATATACATATAATAATATTAGATCGTGAAATCAAAAGCGGGGATAGCTCAGTTGGGAGAGCGTCAGACTGAAGATCTGAAGGTCACGTGTTCGATCCACGTTCACCGCATCATTTTTGTTTTTTTTTTCTTATGGTTAAGAGAATGGAAACAGACTCAATTAGGATAAGTTGCCTGAGATACAAAATATTAGCTCAAGTACATTATCAGAACTTTTAATACAACCATTTAAAAGGGTTGACCGTTTGACGCATTTCACTTTTTATTGACCCACCACTATTCTAAGGTTTGGCTTGCCTTATGGTACAATTAATCAATGGTTGGAGCCTTTGGGCAATATATATTATACCCCGAAATCATCGAAAAACAGGTGAAAGTGGATTCGAGGAGCCCATTTTGTTCAAAGGAGGAGCCCAAAGCATTAGCAATTATCGGTTTTAAAGTGGTCCTAATGGACCTAGAAGGGTTTGGTATTAATGGGTTTGAGGATGTCGAAGATGGTAGCAACCTCTACCCGGAGGTCCATTTCTTGGCCCGTTGGGGCTGTTGACGACCCGAGAATTTTGCTTGAGTTTTTTCTTTAAGATTTCTTTAAAGTAATCGCCTTTTATGGTGACGCTAGCTAAAACAGCTAGGATTTGATATTTTATCGAAGGCAGCCATTGCAGCAGCGCAAACAAGGGGCCCGCCTGCAAACGGGCTTCCCTGATCCCCATAACTTATGCTCGTATTCACTTTTTTTGTCACTAGAGTAGCTCCTATTGCTAAAACGACCAGCTAACGGCTTGGCAAGAGTCATTATATCAGGGTCACACCATATGCTTTGTGGGTCCAAAGATAACCGGTCAGACCCAACGCACATTGAACCTACAGTTAATAGCATAAAGAAACTTCATCTCATTAATATAGAGTACAAGAGTCAAGAGCTGGGCGTAACTGGGCCAAGACCCAAAAAGCCCAGTTCTCATAAGTTCCAGTTCAAACCACTTACAACTAGGCCTGCGTACCTAACCAATCCTCTATTAACTTTTTTTGTTATGTTATTTTAGATCCAGTAAAATTGTATCAAAATAATATGAACTGTTCACAGTAACACAGATTTTTAAAACAACTCCCTTAGATAAAATTGTACAAAAAAATAAAGAGTTAATTACTGTTTCGTCCCTGTGGTTTGTCAAAAATCACTATTTCAGTCCCTGTGGATTCACTTTCGTAACCATTTCAGTCCCTGTGGTTTCACTTTCGTAACCACTTCAATCCATTTATTCTATAAGTACAGGGACTGAAATGGTTGCCAGGTGGACTGAAATGGTTACGAAAGTGAAACCACAGGGACTAAAATCGCAATTTTTAAACTAATGGACTGAAATAGCGATTTTTGACAAACCACAGGGACGAAAACAGTAATTAACTCAAAAATAAAAGATAAAAAACTGAAAATTACACAAATTCATATTGCTTTTTTTGGGTCCAGGCATTCAGGATTTTGGGCCTAACGGGTACTAGTAAGGGTCTTAACTTGATTTTCGGGTTAAACTTTTTCGGGCCGACCCAGGTGCCTTTGTACACCTCTTCAGAATGTACAGACTGTAGGAATGCATGTTACCAATCAACCATTAATGAGTCAACATTTTACCTCATCAAATACAAGCAGATATCCAGCTTCATCACAAGCATTACACAAGATTTCCAGAAATCTTTTGTAGCACTGTATATAATCAGAAAACAGTATGAATTAACATAAAAAAATATTATGTATGTGTGACACTTTCAACATGATACGGACAAACTTAGGTTTTATAACTTTAATAACAAACACCATATAAGTAGTCTGTTCCATATAATACAAAATTTGGACAACAACAAAACCCACACACTCAACAGACCTACTTTATACACAAAACGGGCCCGCACCAACCGCTCGGTTCGTTAAAGTAAACCCGCACACTACGAGCCGTAGTCACGTGCAAACAACTCCACGCCTCGACCAACGCCACAAAAATGGTCCAATATCACAGGGGCCGTTACAAGTTACAACCCTCCAACACTTAACAGTTATCTTCGAAATGTATTTACGTCATACGCGTAGGGGCGAGTTAGTAACTTCACACTGCTCTCTCTTTCCCTCTCTTACTTAACTTCCCCCACCAGTGTCTCCCCCGCCTATCACCGCCACCGCTAGCGCCACCACCACCGCCGCCGCCACTTTCGGCATTCACAAGGGTTGTTTTGGCCTCTCGTAACCGATGCTTGTACTCCTTTTTCCAAATCTCAAATTTCTTTTTTAAACTTTTATAATCTTCGATCTGTTTTGAAGAAGGCGGGCGTCCGGGAGTCACGTTGATAACGGCTTTAGCATCGTTATCGAAAGTCTGTTTTCTTTGCTCGAATTCTTTAGATAAGTAATCGACCGTGTTGGAAATAACGCCGTTTTCTCGTCTACTATGTCCAGCTCGGAGAGGTGTCATTTGTACAGGAGTTGGAATTCCTGATATGTTATCTTCGGAATCATAATAATTGGGTGACGCTGACCCATCAGGTCTTCGGGTTTGCCCGTCGGAAAGGCCTGAGCCGAGAGTTTTCTTGGCTGCAGAGAGACTCATCTGACAAACAAATAATAAGAGTTAATATATGATAAAATGTTTTTACAAATTATAAATATAGGGTTAGGGTAAAATGAAACCCCATTGAGTTGTGAGAATTCGAGAACTAGGCTGAAAAAGGGCTTTTTCAAAAAGAAAATATTACCAAATTTTTTTAAAGAAATCAACTTTTCCAGAAAAAAAAACGTATGTGTACAATTACTTTAGCGTAAAACATCAAAACATGTGTGTAATTGCTGATGTCAGCAGCTTTTTACATTGGTGTACATGACGAATAAATGCCGCCTTGGCAATTCTTTTTTTAAACATGTGTTTGTACCATGTTCATACGTTTGTGCAAAAATTGGTGGTAAACCTCGCACGTTAAGTAGTAGTTCTTGAAATTCTCACAACCCAAGGTGGTTCCTAATTGAACCGAATCCTATATATATAGAGAGAGAGAGAAAGTGTAATTGGCCTTAACATACATTACGTACGCGAGTATAAATCGCATGTTATAAAAAAAAGCGCATTCATGAATCTGGGAAATCACATGGATGAAATACATGGGGGATGAAATCGCATGGGGGATGAAGATCTGACGGCCGGGGTTATTGCGTACGCAATGTTCGATAAGCCATTTTGTACGTTAACTGGTCTATATGTGTGTGTGTAAAAAGCCACCAAAAGAACAACATTTTGCAGGGAAAAAAGGAAAGATTTTTTGTTAATGTGGAGTAAAATCGTTTAAAGGTCAAAATAGTTGTGCATTTAATTACATAAATAGGCCATGTGTGAGTAACACCTATGAGGTCTAACTTTAAGTAGCGTTGTTGAGATTTGTAGTTGTCATTATGTAAGATATTTATATTTGGGGTCTAACACTAACTTCATCAATGATTCTTTTACATTTTTCAAATTGATGGTTTTACCCTTTAAAAAACACATGGACTATACAAAAATAAGTAAAACTCACTTGTAAAGATGCCATCTGGCTTTGCCACATCTCCTCAACAGCCTTCGTTTTGTTTTCATATTCCGACAGCCGTGCTTCAAATTGTCGTACTTGTTCCCGTAAAGCCGTATTTTCGAGATCTCTTTCTCTCAACAATGATTCTGCCTTCGCTACTCGTTTCTGCAACTCTTCAATATTTTCTCGTGAAGAGCCCTAACAAAATATATATATATTTAATTGGATACCAAAAACTACATGTGCATGTTTTTGTTAAGATAAGGTTAAAGAGTACCTTCAAGTCTGAATTTGTACCGTCGGACATTTGCCTGCTTCTTGAGCTATCAATGGCTGATTGTTTCCATCTCTGCATGTGATTAAAATACTTTCGAGCCAACCACCCACGAACCACTGTTAAAAGTAAGGATGAATGGTTAAAAGACTCAACTGTAAGTCTGTAATTGTTTTAAATGCAAAAGAATAAAGTTTCAAGTGTTGGGTTATTATGTTGTACTGTTTTTACGCTATAATTACCAAAGTTGGCCTTCCAAAAAAACTTTTAATTACCAAAACTGATCGAAAAAGTTATACTTACCAAAACTAACCACCTCCAAAAGTATACTGATATTATTATAATGTCAGTTTCGTCCCTGAGGTTTGGCCAGTTTTGCGACTTTCTTCCAAAGGTTTGTTTTTTCGCATTTGGATCCAAAAAGTTTAAAATTTTGCCATTTTCATCCGGCTCATTAACTCCATTCATTTTTCTCCGTTAAGTCGGGGGTATTTCCGTTAAGTTAAAGAGCAAGTCGATCTTTTTGTTTATCTAAAAAGACCGAATACGCCTGAAAAAGACTGAATTGCCCTTTAAGTTAACAAAAAAACGGAAATACCCCTGACTTAACAGAGAAAAATGAATGGAGTTAACGAGCCGGATGAAAATGGCAAGATTTTAAACCTTTTGGTTCCAGATGCGGAAAAACAAACCTTTGGAAGAAAGTCGCAAAACTGGCCAAACCTCAGGGACGAGAATGGCATTTTACTCAAAATTATATTTGACTGGTTTGAGATAATACCACCTCCAATTTCACATAACATGTACCTGATTGTAAATTTACAATTGTTGTCAAATGCTCATCAAGTGAACTTAATGCATTCCCCTTATTCTGTTTCTTTAAAATGTTAAACTCCCTTCTCGCGTTTTCACCACGAACAACTGCAAGAAAACAATCTCAATCCTCTGCCAAAACGGACGGTACTTTTCCAGTTGAACGGCTCAAGTGAATATCTAAGAAGGAACTAAAATAATAATTGTATTCTTACATGACTGCAATGTCACAATTCGAAACGTCTGTTCATCGGATTCAGGAACAACTTGGCTGTCAAGGAACCCGTTTTCCACTTCACGTGTACCTTCTAGAACTTCTTGTCTCAAATTCTCCAACACATCAACCTACGCCCACCAATAAAACAAATAACAGCATTACTGAAATGTTTTATTTTTTAGAGTAAATGCCATCTTCGTCCCTAAGGTTTGGCCAGTTTTGCGAATTTCATCCAATGGTTTGTTTTTCCACACCTAGATCCAAAAGGTTTGAAATCTTGTCATTCTCATCCGGCTCGTTAACTCCATCCATTTTTCTCCATTAAGTCAGGGGTATTTCCGTCTTTTTAGTTAACTTAAGGGCAATTCGGCCTTTTTTTACTTTATGTACAAGCATTTAGCATGATGTACAAGTATTTAAAATACCGAGTTCCCTTTAAGTTAACAAAAAGACGAAAATACCCCTGACTTAACATAAAAAAATGGACGGAGTTAATGAGCCGGATGAAAATGGCAAGATTTCAAACCTTTTGGATCCAGATGCGGAAAAACAAACCTTCGGACGAAAGTCGCAAAACTTGTCAAACCTTGGGGACGAAAATGGCATTATACTCTTAGTTTTAACACCGCTACTATTATTATTAAAGTCTCACTTGTCTTGGAAAAATAGTTTTGTAGATCCAACTCGATACGTTTGCGTAGGGACACGATAATGCTGAAGAATAGCAACCGATGTACGCAATGGATCTGTAGAAATAAGATTGTGTGACAAAAGGCAGCCAAACCTGATAATTATCAAAAATTAAATTAAAAAAAGAGTAATAAGAAAATGATAATAAATTATTGAGTTTTGGTCTTTACCGGGTAGCGAATTCTTGATGTGTGAAGATTATTGGGTATCTTGATTTTGATATTTGCATTATATCCATAACTTGGCTGTGTTTTAGCTGTTCCCAAACGATACCGTTTTCGAAATTTCCAGCAAGTTGTTTGATATTGGGTTTGATGCATCGAATGAAATGTTGCTTTGAATTCTCCAATTGCTCAATTATTTTATATAGATGATCCTACACGCATCAAAAAATACTTGTCATAGTCTACACATAGGGGTGAGCAAAAAGCCTCGAACCGAAACAAAAAACCGATTTAACCAGACCGTACAAAAAAACCGAAAGGTTTTGCATTTTATGAAAATCGAAAATGACCAAACCGAATAATCTAAAAAATCATTTTTTTAAAGTTTGTTATATATTAATTTGGAAATTATTAGTTTTATTCTTGAATGTTACGTATTTATATTAAATACATTAACATGTTTATTTATCTTTAAATGATTTATCCGATTCCTATAAGAAATAACTAATTTTAACATAAAAATTATATGATTTTCGAAATACTATAAAAGAAAATGTTAAAAAAAAACTTTGGAGAAACATAAAAATAGATTAGAGGTTAGGTTCATGTGAATGATATTAATTAAAAAGGTTAACCATAATAACTTAAGAAAGATTATTAGATCTTGAATAATATTTTTTATTTTTGAATCTTACGTAATTTTGTTTCAAAAAACCAAACCGAACCGAACCATTGCTAAAACCGAAAAAAAACGAAACCAAAATGAACATTTTTTCAATAACCGAAAACCGAACATTTCGGTTACGGTTGTGGTTTACCATAGAACTGAAACGTGCACCCCTACTAGATATGGAACTAATATTGTAGATTCACATACAAAACTTACAGTTAATATAATTTGGAAAAACATTACCTTGAACTTTACGAAAGCACTTTGACTGGTTGTTTGATCTTGCTTCACCAGACCCGACGCCAAATGGTTCAAAGGTTTTTTACAAGACGACAAAAGTTGGATAATATCGAATTGTAATTTATCGCTGTTCTGTTCCAACAACCCCGAAGCATCATATGGAACCTGCACACATTGCATCACTTAGTCACAAAAACATCAAACACGTTACACACGGAAGTAATTATCAAACGTGTTCATGACTATAGTAACAACAGTGAACCTCTCCTGCATAATGGCGAATCCTAAACGTTCCCTTTTCACAGCTAAAGCGTGAATTAGAACTCAGGTGTTTTTCTATTTTGTTGGTAAACGTCTCGTCTGTCGCTTTGGAGGAATTTGAACCCTCATCGAGTATTGATATCAGCCCCGTTGGTTTCTACAAATATTAAATTATGTAAATTAAAAAAAGAAACACAATTTAAATGTAATGACAAGATACAGACAAAATAATACCTGCTCGAAAAGATCCAAACACTCTTCATTGTCTTCGGACTCTACGTTTTTCCAGTGAATTCCGTCCAATTCATATTGCTGACAATTAGAATAGGACACATTCAGTATCTATCAAGACTAACATGAACTTAATACTACGTTGATTAATATTTACTTTTGTGTAAAATTTGTATAGAAATGATAAATTTATATGTACAACTGTCAGTTTAATAAGAAAAAGTTTGTTAAATAAATAACAGAGAAAAAAAACAACATAAATGATAAATGGAGTAAATTGTCATTTTCGTCCCTGATGTTTTTTATCCAAAGGTTTGTTTTTTCCGCATCTGGGGCCTCTTTGTTTCAAAATCTTGTCATTTTCGTCCCTGTGGGCCAAACCTCGAGGGACAAAAGTCGCAATAAATTGCCAAACCTCAGGGATGAAAATGGCAAGATTTTGAAACCACGAGGAACCAGATGCGGAAAAACAAACCTTTGGATGAAAGTCGCAAAAGTGGCTAAACCTCAGAGATGAAAATGACAATTTACTCTGAATGATGATTAATAAAAATCAGCTAATGTTACACAAAACTGAAAGTAAAGTGACCAAAAGGGACAAAAAAAAGTTATACATAAGCGCCACATCAGCATGTAATTGCCATGTCATAATTTTTATCACGACATGAGGTTACCCGGTGGGGAAAATGGGACAAAAAAAATAATTTTAGTGTCACGCCAAGGAAATTTTTTAGATCAATGACTCACATAGGACAAAAGTAAAATATAACTAGTTTCATTACATATATATATACCTCTTGTTCAAGCTTACAAAGATGGCGAATGAAGTGTTGTTGCAATGTCTCATCAGCATAGTTTATAAACAACTGCGGAAAGCTATTTTTCTGAAAACGAGACACGTTAATATGACAGGATACAGTTGTACCAAAAATCCCTATGTAATTCTTTATTAAAATAAAAATGTGCACCTGGAACGACTCAAATCCATAAATATCCATAATGCTTATGGTGTGTCGAGCATGTTGTTCGTCTCCTTTGAGTGACGTATTAATTTCTTCCACAAGCCAATTAAACAAACTATCGTAGATAAATTTTGCCAATGCGTCTCTTTTAACAGTTGCCTAAACAAAAAAAAATTAAATAGTCATGTTACAAGTTTTTCGATTTAAGTATTAATTATTTGTTAAAAACGTGATCTTGATGTACCTGTAGCAACGTCAATGGCGTTGTCGTGTTGTTGGATCGGTTGGTTGAGAGGAGATCAATGAGGTCATCCGTCTTGCAGCCCATTAACCGAGCAGCATTTCGACTAGCTTCAAATACACAAAAAACGAAAGAAAAAAAAGGAAATAAATTTACAAAAAAATTATAAAGAAAAAAGATAGGGCTGCAAACGAACACGAACAAGACCTTGTTCATGTTCATTTGTTAAGGAGATATATGTGTTCACGAACTGTTCATGAACACTTACCGAACGAGTTTTTTTTCTTCGTGTTCATTCGTTAAGGAAATCAAGGTTTGGGTCCGTTTGTTAATTTTAGGTAACAAACATTCACAAACACAAACTAATGTTCGTGAACACAATTGAAAACAAACAAACACAAACAAGTGTTCATGAACAGAATGTATAATAAATACATTGATACTTATTAAATATTTTATTTCTTGGAATTTTGAAGTACTTAAAATAAAGTATAAAAATGAGAAACACTAATGAACTATCGGAAACAAATGACCACGTTACCGAAACACTAATGAACTATCGGAAACAAACGACCACGTTACCGAACGGTCACGAACATAAATGAACGAACGCGACCTTTGTTCATGTTCGTTCATTTAACTAAACACACGGAATTTCTTGTTCGTGTTCACTCATTTATTAAACGAACTTCCGGCCGAACGGTTCACGAACTGTTCGCTGAACGTTCGGTTCGTTTGCAACCCTAAAAAAACTAAATATTTTAGCGCTAAATAAACATATTATTAACAAGAAGATCAGTTTCCCCAAACACTAATAACAGATTAAAGAATTTTGTTTACCTTCATCAGCCTTAGGCACAACGTGTTCTTCTTTATCAATTACTACAAACGAAATGTTCCCGAGCCATAAAATTGCGGCAACCAATTCGAATACGCTTTCTTGAACCTCATGAGGAATCCCAAACGTATCAAAGGCATCCTGCTCGAACATATATCCTAATTAAAATTTAAATTATCATATTTCTTGCCTAAAATTTAAGAATTAAACTTTTATAATTACCACTAGCATTATAAAGTTGTCGGCATCATCAACGCCATTGATTTTCAAGCACCCACTCTGATTAAGAATCTTATACTCGCTCGCCATTTTTAAACTAAGCATATCTGTAAATGTATAAAAAAATATTTATAATAATACTTTTACATTTTACAATAACACAAAGTAAGAATATGATTAATATCAACCTTTGAGAATAGGTGGTGCCCCAGCACAGATTTGATAGAATATATGGAACGAACGTTCTCCACGACGTAATCGAGATACCCTTGACTACATAGAATAAAATTACTTCAAGAATTAAACTCAAGAAAACCAGATTAAAACATCAAAACATAACATTAAAAAAAAATACCTTTTCTAGAAGCACTGTTGGTGTTTCACATGAAAATATCAAAATAATAGCCAAGTCAGCATGTCAAATAAACTATTTACTATTTTATAAATGAACATAATCAAACTGTTTGTTAAACGCTTACGTGCTTGAATAGAAGCACCACTTATTATCCCCTCTGCGTTATAATTAATATCGATTAATTTCCCCTGCACACCAAATAGATCATTTCAGAAGTTCTATTTTACTTGTACGTATTCTTTTCAGCTTCAATAAAATATGTTATTTCAATAACAATAACAAAACAACAGCAACAAGAATAACAAAACAATAACAATAATAATAACAAGAACAACAACAACAACATCATCATAGCAATAAACAGCCAGGAATAAAACTCACAAATCGGCTGGAATTCAAATTTTTCGATGTTTTTGCATTCCCAAAGGCTTCTAGTATACAGTTGGCTTGAATCAATTTGTTTTTTATCTTATTATTATTCTGGCTTCCAACTGATGTCAGATATTGCATTGCAAATTTCGATATTTCGGTCTTCCCAGATCCACTTACACCACTATACATATATATGTTAGCAAATAAAAACTGACACGTAAAGGGGAGTGTTTGAATGTGCAGTTTAAAAGTGACTAACCCGATAATGATAGATTGATTTCCACCATCTGCAATGATTATTAAGAAACAAGTATTAACATTTCGATCGAACAGCGAACTTATAATTCCTTAATTCGGTCTGCAACACACCTTTCATCATATCACAGTATGCCGCATCAGCCATAGCGTATACATGAGGCTTGTTCGACGTCTTGTCTTCATAAGCTGTAACAAAATCATTTCCAAATATTTTGACTTCTTTGAACGGATTTACAGCTAATAAAACGTTCCCTGCCTTACTCTGCAAAAACGAACCAAAATTTAAGCCAGATAACTAACCACAACAAGGTAACTTAATAAGATCATTAAGATGTCGATGAAATACATACGTAAATAACATCGCGGCTGTATCTATACTTAAGATTATGAAGAACTGACGGCTCATTTAAATAACAAAGTTCGACAAGATCATCTACGGCATCAAGATTTTTTTCATTTGCTGGTAAGATCTCTCCTGTAGATATCGTGATTGCCTAGAAACAGCAACGGAAGTAAATTAGCATCGAACCAGATTAGACGATTCTAAATGCTAATAGACGATTAGACAATTAGACTCACACTTCCATCTGAAAGTACAACAGATACTTCTTCACCCATGGTTGCTTCAATCTTTACGAATTCCCATAGAACCTTTTGGGGGGGCTTACACCATACTCCAAGTTTCTGAAACAAACAAACAAACAAACCCACAAATCAGAAACTCGCAAATTGCGAATTCATGCGATAAAGATTTCATTTTTTTACGTTTTTAGCGAAATGATTGATAATGTGATTCCATTCAGTCTCCGGCGAAGTGGCAAGAGTGGCACACCGTTCTCCGACAATCTTTGATCCCCAACAGCTGCAGCTTCTTTCATTTCGCCGAAACCACGACCGCTGCCACCCGTAACGTGTTTAACCTCCTGTTTCTTCTTACTTGAATCATAAGACACAGCATGTTCCATAGCAAGCTTTGCCTGTATCAACCGCTTCGGTAGACGCGCTTTCGATGTCGGCCGAGACGGCAACGCAGGCGGCAAGTCCACAGAGTGCTCCGCCTCGTCTCTCCGACGAAGCGAATCGAGCATTTCCTCTAACGAACTACGCGCTATCGAATGCGGCGAAGCCGAAATCATTTTGCCCTTCAATTCAAACCAAAAACCCCTAATTTAACTGACAAACTGAATCCATCATATGCTTCAAAACCCGTACAATGTCAATCATATATTCACATCAACATTCTTCATACAAAAGAACTATCTAAACCCTAACCCTAATTCAGTCCAGATCAAATTGTCATAATTCACCAACCAAAAACACCAATTTCACCAACGGATTCCAAATTCCAATTCCTGAATTCGAGATTCCTAATCCAATAACTGAAAATTCGCCTTTGATTTCTCGAATTTGACGAAATAAAGATACGAAATGGAGAGGGAATTAAGTGGGTTTACGCTGCTGTTGAAAAGTGTGAATTAGAAGAAGACGAAGAAGAAGAAGACGACGATTGAATTGATGGATGAATGTTGGCCCCAAAATTAAAAATTAAACGAGAAATTGAAATTGAAAAGGAAAAAATAAATAATAATAATAATATAAGGAGTTGAAAAAGAAAGCTTAAAGAAAGCCTGTCGTGGCTGTTGCTTGATTCATAAAAAAAAGAAAACAACAAATAATCATTTGTTTGTTTGTTTGTTAATGATTTTGAATTTTTCAAGCGGTGGCGCGGGGTGTCGTACGGGAAAAACCGTTCGGTGGTTGAGTTGGGAATAGTGTAAATGTAGGGGGTGAAATGTAAGTTTTGAGGTGTAAAAGTGTAAAACATGTAATACACTTTAATTTATGGTTAAGACATAAATGATATATTTAATACACTTTATTATTTATTTATTAGATATATATGATAAGATAAAAAGTATATATTTTTTTAACTTGTATGTAGGGTTTTTTAGTGGTAACGAATCTTTCAGATAAGATACTTGCGAAGTTCACTGCATTGAGATATACTAATTTTCGCACCAAGGAAAACCCTCACCTAAGACTAGAGCTGAAGCCCGTGAAACACTAGCTCAAAGGTACGACAGTGCGGTGAGGTAAAACCAACTCGGTTCAAGGATTAAACTAGCATCGACGCCAACTCGTCTGGTCTCCTATCATCACCAAGTGTCGCCGAAACTAAATGGTGAGGGCAAAAATCGAATATGGGTCACTTTGAACACTAGCTCTCTCCCATACCACTCCACCACTAGTTCATTAGCAAAGTTTTAAAACTTTAGTTGTACATAATTACATCTCTTGTCTTTTTATGCTTAATTGGTCAGTTTTTAAACTTTACTTGTACATAATTACATCTCTTATCTTGCTTAATATAAACTAAGTCCATAAACTATAATTTTTTAGTATGCTCAGTTTTTTCGAAATGATCAAATCATCAACTCTAGAGGCATTTAGTCCAACTATGTGTCAAACCAATAACTATGGCTTCGAAAATGACAAATCAAACAAGCGAAGATGGGTGGGTGGCTCAGTCCGTTACAATGTTCGTTGTGAAGAATTGATGGTTGGGTTTTGATAGTATAATCATTTTTTTCAATAAGTGATTTGTAGTATCTTTTTTTAAATGATTAGAATGATTTGTGCATATAATACAATCAGTAGTTGACTAAACTCTCAATTCGATTTAAACGTTAGTCCCAAGTGTTAACCATTGCTCGAACCATAAAACCGACAAAACTAATAAATCTCAAACCATCTGACTTTTTTAGTTTAAACAAAACAACCAATCACATATTTATGAAATACCCATAACTAACACTAAATGAGCATCATGTTGATTTATAGTTTCAACTTGCATATAGGCTTAATTTATATGTAAAAAATTAATGTCCGTCAAATACAATTTTAATATGTGTTTGGACTTATATTAGAAAATCTATACTACAATAAATATTTGAATTTGAATTTTGAATTGGGAAATTATTGACATATGCTAAAGAACACGTTTAATTCTGAAATTGAGGCAACCATGTATACACCATCGATTTTCAACAACTAATTTGAATATGCATTTAAATATAAATAAAATAAAATATCCAAAACTTGTTTTTTATACCCTATGACTTTCAAGCAGGTAGACGTGGTGAGATCCGTGTTTATTTTATTTTTTTTCTTTACGGACATGTGAAATAATTAATTTAATTTGTTACCTGTTGCGCTTTAAATAGTATATTTATTAAAATTTACTTTTTATGGATTTAATTTGGTTACATACTTTTAGTTAAACAAACCCAAAAGAAATATAAATCTTAGCCGATCTGGAGTACATGCATCGTGAAATGATTGTTAATGAATAAGAAGCATATTTTTCAGTTTTTTGTCTGATTATTATTTTAATACGTGATTGTGACACGTTAAAAAATGAATAAGAGATAGCATATAAAGAAATAAAACTCGTGAACACTTTTAATAACAAGAAGAATAACTTATGTTTATGTTTGTGGTGTTAGAATATGTTTGGATATTCACAGCAAATTCTTTATTTAGTTTTTTTTTTCTCAAATTATAGAAAAGATATAAGTTTTCTTCTATTTATGTTCTTCATTAGTATTTCTAAAATAAAGATAAAAAATATAAGTTTTTCTTCTATTTATATTCTCCATTAGTATTTTTAAAATAAAAATAAGGTTTAGAGAACCTTAACTAGTTTTCTAAGTATTGACATTCAGTATATATATATATAATTTTGTGAGTGTATAAAGTCGAGAAAAACAATAAATAAGTGTTCGTGGAGAATCTGATTTGAGATGTTTTTTTTAATAATCAAAGCTAAGAGGAAAAAAAAGGTGTTTGTTAGCTAAATTATAGTGATAGATATAGAAAACCTACTATGAATGCTCATAGGAACCTATAAAGGATAGCTTGATACTATGATATTTTTTTTCAATTACCCCTAAAAAGATAGCTTGATACTCATCCTGATACTTGATGTTAATCAATCCAAAGACTTTAATACAATGTGGGAAAAGTGGAGGAAATTGATGGAATTGATTGAGGACTCGGTTTATCGTTGGGTGAATGTAGTTTTATTGTTTTTGTTTCCTTTGTCTTTTTTGATATATGTGTACTTTGTAGCGTTTTGTTTTGATTATAAAGTGTTTACGTTGCTATTAAAAAAATTGGTGTTAATCAACTTTCCGTAAGCAGTGCTTTACTTGAAAGTGTATACAGATCAATAGAGCAAAAATGCTAAATGATACCACCTGTTATATAAAACAGGTAATTAAAACCCAACCCTAAACAACAAAACAAACAATTTTTATATGTCGCCTAAATGTCATTTTGGGCAATTATAACATTCAAGCACTGTTCCATCTCAATTAAATTCTAGCAACACGTATACTTTCAAATACATGATAACATACGACAATGCGATTCATTAGCAACTTTTGACCACATCCAACTTTGGAACTTGTGAATCTTATAATTTGTTAATCTCAAATGAGACTTTAGCAACATATCTAGTTATGGGCTTGATTTATATCACATAATGCCTTTTAGAAAATAAACAAAAAGTATATATATATATATCATACAATACACATTCATTATGCAAGTTAGCATGCAATTCTTATACATCAGTTCACACAAACTCATTCGATTAAATCATAGCACATAAAAGGTTTTGCATGTACTTTCTTACTCAATAGTTGTCTAAACTCATATTTTCCTGTATAATCACCAGTTCCTTATATTCATATTCGAATTCGTTACACTCCTTGAAGTCAGCATACTTCATGTTGTTTATGTAAGATTTCATAATAAGAACTCATAATAGAACACGCTTACACCTTTATAGGTTGTTAGGACACGATCAATTATTAGTACTTTAACCCTTATAGTTGTTTTGAGTTTCTTTATCCCAGTTCTTGACCTGTTTGATGCCCAACTTGTTGAGATTTACATTCAACTGTTTACATCAACTTCTGAACATGTTATACTTAACCACATGCATGAGTTTTCTCATCGTGGGCCAGTGTTCACCATGTTGGCCAATAATAACACTAATTCGTACCTTGAGTCGAATATGTGATTCATAAAGGCATTTCATAAAAAAAAATGCCACTCAAGTTCTTAAACACCATAAAATGATTCTAACATCGTTTTATAAGGTGTTTTTAACAATTTCATTCCATCGTTGATTGACGAAACAATATAATTCAAAATCCCAAATGGAATAAATTAAGGTCAGTACTTTTACTTGCATTTAATATTACCTTTACTAATAGTTAATGATGGCAACTTATAAACACTTAAAAATACATCTTAGACTTAATTGCAGTATTAAATATATAATTATAACTATTTAATCATGTAGCCATTATAATCATTTATACTATATAAATCAAAATATAAATATACCTTAAAATATATTAGTTGGTAATTGTTGATTGACTGATTTACCCTTATTAACTAATAAGGTTTCCCCTTTGGTGTATTTAAGGGGTGGCTAAAAAGAGTTTTAGGTAAGATTCTCATAATAACATTACTTAATCTTGACCCCCTCTCTCTCCATAATCACGAGTTCTTTAACCCTAGAACTCGGAACCATCAATCATATACACTCTAAACAGGATCTAGATCAAGCTGACGAACATGTCGAACTCCATGGTTGCATGTGTTTTTAGATTCTCTGCTGGCCTGAATGCTATAACATGTACATTTACATGTTTTCCATTACATATTAACAGAACTAATCAACATGTGGTATTAGAGCATATGTTGCTCAAATCAATTCTGTTAGTTTTCCCTAAATCTAAAATTAAAACTGAAAAACTAGAATTTTGGTGAAAAACGTTTTAGTATATGATGTTAACATTTTTCTGCCATTAATATGGAAACATAGATAATTTAATTGAGTTAAGTCTTATAAAACTCTAAATTATTGTTACTACTTGAAATCTACACACAAAATTTGTTTAAGGTTTCGATTCGAGATGAAAATTCATAAAATTCTTTGGTAATTTGAAGAATTCCTTAGATTATGGATGAATCAATAAAGAAATATTGTTATTCCCAATTTTTAGGAACTAAATAATCAATAACTTTTCGAAATCATTCATAATAATCACAAGTTAATAAGAGATAGATACATGTTTCTGAGATTGGTGAATAAGTTTTCAAGATCTCATTAAGAGAGTTCGGGATTTCATAAAAGTCGAATTCTCAAATTAACTCGAAATCATCAGAGAACTCGAATTCTCACTTAGACTCTAAATCATCGGAGAACTTGAATTCTCACTTATACTCGAAATCATTAGAGAACTTGAAATTACAATAAACTTGAAATCTCATAACTAGATGAAATCTCATTAAACTCGAAAACCCGTTATCTCGCGAACTGTAATTATGAACTAAAATTTAGGTTAGGGCTTCGCCGCGAACTCCGGGCTAACAACTAGTTTGCTATTAACTTAATGGTGTTGTAAACACTTAATAAAATAAAATTCTTTTTTACAAAACCAAATAGCTTAACTTGAATGAGTATTTGATGTTTCGCTTTTGCCTAAATGTGATTTGATACACCTATCTTGTTGTTCAAATATAATGATAAGCTATGTTATTTATGCCTTACAAACACAAATATCTCACTTCTGCCTAAAGGTGATTTGATTCATTCATGTCTTGCATGTCCAACCATTTGTAACTAAGGTAATTGTCGCACTTATGCCCAAAGGTGATCTGTCATAATTACTTTGCATACATGTTTAAATGATTTCACTTCTGCCAAAGGTGATTTATCTTCATTTAAGTAGAATTTTCAAATTAATTTAGTCTATTGTTTTGATGTTAGTAATAGACATATCACAACTTCATAATTAAAATGGCCATTACGTATGCATGCCTTAGTGTAACATGCCCTTAGATCATATTAAGACTTCTCGTTTAGTATCATAATTCTCTTATATAATTTCCACTCTCAGCTCCCAATTATGTGATTCCACCATTGACTAGTGATAACTTTGCTGCATGGAATGACTCCCTCATGCTAACTCTTGTTTTGGTAGATTTTGACTACGCCTTAAGAGAGTCTGAGCCTGTAGCACTTACTCTCGAAAGCACAATTGCTGAGAAAATTGCTTTTGAAAAATGGACTAGGGGTAATCACATGTTTCTCATGTTCATAAACAATCCATTAACATTGCAATGAAAGGAGCCATCCAGACTTTAATGATGCTAAAACCTACTTGTCTAGTGTGGAAGAGCAATTCAAAGGGACGCCTAAGGCACATGTTAGTACATTGATTCTCAAGCTGGTGACTACTAAGTATGATGGGAGGAGCGGCATTCGTGAGCACATCATGATGATGAACGACATCGCCTATAAACTGAAGGGATTAGACATGGATATTAGTGATGGTTTTCCTGTACACTTCATATTGGCATCTCGTCCTTCGTCCTATGAAGCATCAGAAGGACGAAGGACGATGAGTGAGTTGATCGCCATGTGTGTGCAGGAGGAACAATGTATGAAGATAAACAAAACTGCTGACGTTGCATATCTTTCCACTGCCAAATCAAAGAAGATGAAGAATAATCATCACAAAAAGGAAGCTTCTAAAATCCAAAAGCCTAATCCAAGTGCACCTTCCAGATCTAAGAACTTCCTATGCAAGCCTTACTACAAGTTCTGTAAAAAGACAAGACATAAGCAGAAGGAGTGCCCTGACTTTAAGGAGTGGCTAGCTAAGAAAGATAATAATCTTTTCATGATACTTGAGTCCTATAATTTAAATGTTCTTGCTAATTCTTGATGGTTTGATTATTGTGCTATGGTTCATGTGGCCAATTCTACTAAGGGATTCCTTATAGTCTAGAGGCTGGGAAGAAACTAAAGAACACTAAAAATGGGGAATGATAAAGAACTAGAAGTGAAGGTTATGGGAACTTTACAATTATATATGAAAACTGGTTTATGCATTAAACTTTACGATACCTTATATGTTCTTGAGGTTACTTGGATATCATGACCAAGGTTAGACATAAAAGTTTTGATGTTTCTCATTGTCATCGCAAACTCTCTATTTTTTATTCTTTATGATTATGTGGTGTATGGTACTGACATTCTGGATGGTCGTCTCTATAGACTAGAACTAGATGATGACTTTTCCAAATCTTTGTTCTCATATAATATTAATGAATCGATCACAGAGATGAAACAAAAACGAAACTTAGAGACTTCATCCATGTTGTGGCATAAATGTTTAGACCACATCTCACGTGAACGATTAACTTGACTCGTAAAGGATGAAGTCTTACCACCCCTCGATTTCACTGATTTTAGACACATGTGTCAAATGTCTTAAAGGTAAAATGACATCACCGAATAAGAAAAGTGTCACTATGAGCTCTAATTTACTAGAACTCATTCGCACTAACATTAGTGGCCCTTCCCCCATCGTTGGCATAATTGAATATACTTCATTTATCACTTTCATTGACGATTATTCCTGTTATATGTACTTGTATCTCATTTAGAAAAAATCTAAATCACTCACAGGTTTTAAAGTTTATAGAGCTGAAGTTGAAAAACAACTAGATCATAAAGTTAAAGTTGTGAGATCAAATAGAGGTGGTGAATATTATGGAAGACATACTAATGTGGGTCAAGCTCTTGGTTCATTTTATGAGTTTTGTAAGGGCCAGGGGATGGTGAACCAATACACCATGCCATGTACTCCTAGCAAAACAGTGTCGTTGAACGAAGGAACCATACCTTAATGGACATGGTGCGCATTAAGTTAGCCAACACTAATTTATTCCTCTGGATTGGAGCCTTAAAAGTAGTTGTTCATATACTTAACAGAGTTACTTCTAAGTTTGTCCCTAAAACTCCTTATAAACTCTTGATAGGAAGGAAACCGAGTCTTAAATATATGAAAGTATGGGGCTGCATTGTTGAAGCAAAACTTTACAATCATTTCCTAGGTAAACTTGACCCTAAAACAGTTGCTTATTTCTTCATCGGGTATCCTGATCATTCAAAGGGTTATCATTTCTATTGTCATTCCCACATCACCCGTATTGTAAAAACCAAGCGTACTATCTTCCTAAAGGATTTTAAGGTTAGTGGGAGTAGTATCAACCCTTACGAAGAATTACATAAAGTACAAGATGTGGGAGGGGGACTCGTCGCTTACATAACTCCATTTATTCCTCTTGTACCTGATGCAACAACTGTATCTAATGTCATTACACCAACTCCAACTTAACCTCCATAATTAGAACCCATCATACCTCAAAACGAAGGTACATCAAACGCTCAAAACCAAGACAACGTTGAACCCGGTAATCAATTCAGGAGGTCATTTAGACCCAGAAGGCCTACTAATTGGGATGATTAAGTTACCAACATGACTAAAGCTTAAATGGATGCCGGAAAACTCAATGATCCTATCTTTTATAATGAAGCCATTAACAGTGATCAATCTTAAAAATTGAATAAAACTATGAACGATGAGCTTGAATCCATGAAGAAAGATGATGTTTAGGATTTCGTAGAATTACCAAACGGTGTCAAACCCGTAGGATATAAATGGGTATTCAAGAAAAAATTAGATCTGAATGAGAAAGTTGAATGCTACAATGTAAGATAGGTTGCAAAGGGCTACACTAAAAAAGAGGGAATTGATTATCAAGAGACTTTTTTACCTGTCTCTCATAAAGATTTATTAAGGATTGTTATACCCCTAGTTGTAACATTCGTAAAAAAAATGAATCCTAAAACCCGACCCGTTTTTGTAACTCGATCCGTTTTCATATTCCACGTAATTTTGTGTAATGTTTAAGCAATAAAATGTCTTGGATTCTATGTTTTGATCAGACATGTTATCATATCTGGTGATTTATAGTCTATATACATGTTTTAGATGACCTTGTAAATTCATTTACATGTATTTTGAAGCAACCCTCCATATCTCTAAGGTCTAAAGCTAAGGTTTTCCTTAAGTTAATCAAAAACTTTGGAGACTTTGTGAACATACCCATCACATCATATCCTAACCTTCTTATCATCCAAACTTCATTATATACATGCCTTAAGATAAGACATTGTGTTTTGGAGGGTTTAGATGTAAATGATAGCAAGTAAGAAGCTCTCCATGTCGTATACTTAGTTTTGTCATAAGATGACTTTCGGGTGACTTTCTTGCTAGCTTTTCTCCATCCTTGAGCTATCATTCTGGTCCATTCAAAGCTCCAAGATATACTTGGTATACTAAGGATCAAGTTGTAACACCCCAACCGATGGCGGAAACATCGGGATGAGACGAAAACGAGATTGCTCATTGCTCACAACATTATTAAGTGACAATAATTAGTTAAACCATATTTCATTTCATAAGAATTGTCAAATACATCAATGTAACAAAACAAAGAACAACCTAACATTTGCAAAGTCATAACAAAATTGATACGTCGACATTAAACCTAACGTCTAATTTGTGTGTATCTAGTCCTTGCTATATTGTTTTCATAGCGTCATCTCCTTCAACCTGTAACATGTTTTAAAATAAAGTCAATGCAAAAGCAAAGGCGAGTACACAAGTTTAAGCATAGCATACGTATACGAATAAAGATTTAACAATCCTCATGGCAACCAAATCTATACAAGAGCAAATCAAGGCATGCAATACTAATAATCAAACCCGTAACGCAATCATGATGTTTTAACATGACCTCACGTGTAACGCGATGGAGGTGGATGCGTGAATTCCTATAGCGCTAAGCATGTCAAACAAAGGCTAAAAATAGTTAATGACTAAAGCATAGCACAACGTTTATCCCCAGACAAGCAACAAGTATACGATTCAAGTAGTCATGTGTATAGGATTGTTTGTGCGTTTCATAAAGTTTAAGTGTTTGTGATTTTTGTATATGGAAACATGTTACACCCAAAAAGTGATATAAACAAATGTGGGTCGAGTGTACTCACAGTATTGCTAAGTCTTCTTTGGAAATACCGCGATGAGTTGATCAGTGGGAGAAAAGGGGAAACCGAAGTCACCTTAAAGGCAAACGAATGGGTATAAGTAAACGGAAATTATGACGGAGGATTTGATTTGAAGTTGATTGAATGTATATATGTATAACATAGTCTATACGACGATTCTAGGTTTGAATTTATTAATATATTATAGGAATGCTGTCAAAATAATAAGTAATTATATATACCTTTGAATTCAATGTGTTATCTCTAGTTGTCGACTATAAGGTATATACATATACATCTTTCGTGACAGTCGTAACGGTAGTATATATCTCGTCGTTAAATAAATATATTTTGTCGAAACATATAACTCATATGTATCTTGTCAAAAAAAAGTAATATAGATATATATACATATATATCTATATATGTTGTAGTAGCGAAATATATTTGCCGAAAGGAAGTATTAGATATATTTATATGTTTTGTCAAAACGGGTAATGTATACATACATATATGTTGTCGAAAAAGTCTAATAAGTAAAAATATATATCTTGTCGCTCGGTATATTTAAGTAGATACGTTTCTTCGATAAGCGTACTAAATATATATATATATTTCATGTCGAAAGATATGATTAAATAAGTATATACATATTGTCGATAAAGTGTCATGTATAATATATTTTGTCGCTAAAAAAATAAATAGACATATTTTGTCGATAAACGGGCAGAGTTTCCTCTTGTTTTTTGACAATCCCGACAACATATGTGTCGATATATTTTTCCAAAACACAACAATAAACAACGCAAGAATCGACGAAACACTATAAATGTTTACATACTCTTTTATGTCTACAAATTTTATAAGGTTCGGTTACGTGATTATAACACTAATTAAATACAAAACAATATAAATAATAACATAAAAATTTGCGTCGTTAAAAGTATACCGTGACGTGTTTTGATTGAGTTGACTAAAGCATTGACTGAACTTGGCCCCGAACACCGAACCGAACATCGAATCTGACTGGTTTGACTGGCGTTGACTGTTTGACCAGGTTTGACTTTCGTTGACCAAGTTTGACTTTTGTTGACCAAGTTGACCAGGTTTGACCGAACACCAAACGAGACCCGAAATCGAACTAAGACCCGAAACGAACATGGTCTGAACCGAAACCCGAGCCAAACATGAACTAAAATCCGAGACACTTGAGCTCGAACCCGAACCCTAATCAAGCCTGAACCGAGTCAACTCGGAGAACCGAGTCACAAAATGAAGGCCACCACCATCACTGCCGCCGTGATGAACTACTACCGCCGCCGTAGGCCATGCCGGCACCACCTGAAACGAAACCAAACGGGGCCGGAGACGTTGATCTTTACATATCTGAAAGAAAAAGGGAAAGAACAAGCTTAGAGGTGTTTACAGAGGTTTTGGAGACGAACATGATGCTGGTTGACGCCGGTGTTGCTGCCGTCGAGCCTGCTGCCGCCGCTGCTGTCATCAAGCCTGTCGCCGCCACGAGTGGTGCTACTGCCTGGAAACTCAAGACCCGAACCAGCTGAAACCGAGCCTGAACCAGGTCTAAGACCACGGGCGCTGTTAAAACACCACCGCTAAGCCACCGCCGCCGCTGCTACACCGCC
Source organism: Scalesia atractyloides (assembly GCA_947069175.1). NCBI lineage: Eukaryota > Viridiplantae > Streptophyta > Magnoliopsida > Asterales > Asteraceae > Scalesia > Scalesia atractyloides. The sequence continues at coordinate 5,273,187 of CAMTDV010000029.1, forward strand.
GTTGCTGAGCCATCGCTGCCGCCGCTGCTATGCCGCCCCTGCTGCGCCGCCATCCGATTGGTGGCCAGCGACACCACTGTAGAGAGGGAGAGGAGAGAGTGAGGTGGTTGAGGGGGGTGAGGGTGAGCGAGGGAGGTGGTGGTTCGCCGGCGTGTGCCAGAAAACGAACTACCAAGGGGGTTGCCGCCGTGAACCGTCATCGCCGGAGATCTCTTCTGGTCGCTGGTAATTCAGAGAGAAGGGACAAGGGGCTAGGGTTTCTAAGTGATGAAGAAGGAGGGGGTTAGGTTTATATAGGCTAGGGTTTTTAGTGTGTTGGGCCTACGGCCCGGTTCATGTGTTTTACGCGGCCCGTTATGGTTCTGAAACCCGTTTTCGAACCCGAACGTGACATAACAGGGTATAATATCATTTTTAGGTTTAAATACGCGATTTAAACGTCGGCGCTCGAAAATGATTGCGTTCAGTTGTCGTTTCGTTAAAACGCGTAAAAACGCGTAGTTTTCCGATTTTAAACCGTTTTTCGATCCGATTGAAGTTGCGACTCAGGAAATAGAAAACGAGCGTGAATTTTTATAAAAATAATAAATCTTGGAAATACGAGGCGTTACAGTCTCCCCTCCTTTAGGAAATTTCATCCCGAAATTTATTCAAGAGGAAGACTTTAGAAAGATTTGGCTAGAGAAGGATCGTCCAAAACTGAGACTTGGACGATTGGGCACATGAGGGAAAGCATGAAGTTTAGAGCAACGAAGAGTTAGGTATTTAAAATAAGCTAGTTATCGAGGTAGCGGCCAATCAAGCGTGTTGCTATCTACGAGAATGGGAGATAACTTTAGAGTAAGATGGCATTTAGGGTTTGAATGCTTACACGGTTGATTGTAAACGAGGTTGAAAAAAAAGACAAGGTTAACGGGAGTAACGGAGGCATAAGAGCGGACGATTGATTCAATCAACGAATACTCGTGTAAGGATGGCATATGTATATGAACAAACAAAAACGTTACGTTAGGGATTAAGACTCGTCGTGGATAGTCGGGTAGCGCGCACTTAGCAATGCAGTTGTGAGTTGTTTAAAGCTGGCGTGTTAGGTCGTATTGTGGTCTGTAAATCACCGAATTTCTCATGGCACGTATTACGAAAGTTTGGCAGCATGGTGAAAACACTTATGTATAGGGATTACCAGTGGCGTATCCACCATGTTTTGACCATGTTGCGACCGTTTCGTTACTCGATGTAATGTTACGTTCCGTGTGTTACCATACGCGGTAGTACACTCTATGGTTCTCATGCGCTTCTCGCTATAATCCCGTGTGCACCCGCGATTATACCGATCATCACATGATCCGCATAGCTTGTACTAGCAGCGCATGAATAAAGGTGTACATAAATTCTGAAAATAAGTTTGCGTGCGTGTAAGAATGTAGTGCGTAGGCATGTTTGTGTGCAAATAGCTTGTGGCCCACGTAAGCGAATCCCTCGGGTTTCGCTCGCGTATAGGCACGAATATGAATACGAGTACAAGTATAGGTATGTGTATGAGTATAAGCATAAGTATGGAAATAAGTATAAGCATGGATATAAGACGTATATGCATGAATGTGATGATAAGTATAAGTGTAATACCCCTGTAACACCCCTGCCCCTCGTTATCACCAATATTGTCCGCTTTGCCCTTGATGGGTGGCCCATCCAGGAACTCATGACTTTGTTTTTGGTTGCCCTGGTGGAGACTTCCCAGGAGGTCACCCATCCTAGTACTACTCCCACTTGAGCACGCTTAACTGTGGAGTTCTCCTCTCATCCACTAGCATTAAGCCCAAAACGCGTTGGTGATTTTAGAGGTAGGGCATTACTTACGAGCCAGGAATCTCTCTTGTCCACGGATGATGTTGGGATGTATGCCATTAGGTGTTATAATAAGCATGAAAAATGACACGTTATTTTCATGAACATGAATATGTGTATAATTATGAACGTCAACAAGTGTAACAGACGATAATGGTGCGTATGATATGAATTGAATGCTACGAATTTATTTACATAAAATAGTCGAGAAATCAGGGTATGTAAAACGAATGATACGTTTAAAATGTCATGCAACGGTTGACTAAACCATGTACGAGGATACGCATGTATTGTTGTTTGAGCAAAACCTTGAGGTTATCGCTTCTAAAATAGGCTTAAGTTTAACTTAGAATATAGGATCTAGTGTGTGAATATAAAGGAATATAAGGTACGTATTGATTATGCGTTACGTATTTTGTAATGGACGGGAGTGTTACCATTTGTTTTAAAAGAATTTAAGTAGGTCGAAAATGGTTGGTCTTCATAAAGTTTTCTTGCCCACGTGTTTTGAAACTCATGTGACATTTCGGGAGGTGTATGATAAGGTATTAAAATAGTAAGTTCGCATTGTTTTCAAAAGATTAAGAGATTTGAAATTTAGTGGTGCTTGGGAAACGTTGACCCTTGAGAGGAAATCCGTGTTAATTGATTTAATGACTGTTGAAAAACGTTTAGCAAAATGTTTTCTTAACCGCGATGAGAGATTTAGAGGGTGTTTTGGGGTTGAGTTTTGAAAATAGATTATGCGTTCTGAATAATCAAAATCAGATAATTAGTTGTAACAAAACATACTGTAGGAAGATAGTGTTTGGATTTGATTATGTTATTTGATATCACAATAATCAGGAAATCAACTATTTGAGTGTTTGAAAAATAATATATATACATGTACATATAGAGTTGTAAATAGATGAGCTTTGATCTCTAAAATAAGTAAAACAAATCAGTTTTTTTTTATTATATATATATATATTTATTTTTTTTTCCAAACACTAAAATAGATTTTTATTTATTTATTTATTTAATATTTGCGCCTCCAAACACAAAACAAAATATTAGGTTGCAAAAACAATCCCAAACACACCTTTAGTACAACGATCCCATAATGCCCCTTTTTTTTTTTTTTTTTTTACAGACGAAATTTTTTTTACATAGAGTTATTGCGTGAGCGTGTTTTAGTGATTAAGTTAAACATAAGACTTGTGGGCAAGGTATTCGTTAGACCGATTAAGTTGGTAGGTAGCATTCTGTCGAGCTTTGAAAATCGTAAAACAAAACGTTTCATGTGGTGACCAAGTATATGCGTGTGGGATTTATAAGAAAATAGATTACCGGATGGGAAATACGTTTGATAAAATAGTACGTTTTGAAATTCGTCTAAGTAAGAATTTTGACAACATGGTAAAAGATTTAGGTATACAATTTAAACATGTGGTTTGTGTAATAAAGTCTCCAAGAAGGAGGGTTGGTAACGATCACCGAGGTATGGGAATCACCCCAAATCCGTTGGTGAGGTCGTTTTAAGGAAGGAAGGAAACGAAGTTTGATCGTCTAGGTAAGGAATTCACTCCTATCTCGACGACGGTCTCCATTTCGGACTTTTCGAGAAATAGAAGTCTAGTTGATGACGTTTTGAAATCATGTATGCAAATAATGTATAAGTGGATGGAAAGGTTTAATATGAATTGCGTAAAAACCTTAAAATAAATTAGAAACTCGAAAGGAATGGTAACAAGTATATAAAAGTCATGTATAAATTGAAATGGTATAAAAGAGAGTCTCAGAAAACATTAGACTGTTTCGGGTAGAGAAACGTCGACTATTCCAAAGTGAATCGAAGGTCCTTTCGAATTAGAGAATCGTGCTTTGGCCTATAGGTAAAACGCTCTCGTCGAGAAGCGATTAACGGCATTTTACCCTTCCAGTTATTACACGTCTCTAATCGATTGGAAAATCGAAACTTTGGCGAGATTGAAAATCGAGGAATGGGACTTAATCGACAAGGTGCGGGTTTTACCCCTAACTCGACGATTTCGTACCCTAAGTGTGGTTGGCACTCTTCGGGTCAAAATTAATTTTGACACTTTGACGAGAGTCCACCAGAGTTTGAATGGGAAGTTTTCCATCAAGGTGTGGATGTCACTCCTAACTTGATGGTGTAACTTCGTGAAAAAAATAAAGAATAAGCGTAATGAGAATCGTTCACCAAATTGTGGATATCACGCCTATTTTGGTGAAGTCGTCTCACTTGTGTAATACGAGTGTTTTCGAGTTTAGTATAATCGAGTAAAATGCATTAGGGAAGGCGTATGATTGAAATAATGTAATGTGTATGAACACGTAAGGCATTTCATAAATTTAACATATAAGAGACGTTTTAAGAAATTAGCATGTGAATCACGTATGGTCAAGTATGGTACTTAACTATAGACTAGGTCAAAAGCGTAGCAATCTACCTAATTCCCTATAGTTATGGCTCTGATACCAATCTGTAACACCCCAACCGATGGCGGAAACATCGGGATGAGACGAAAACGAGATTGCTCATTGCTCACAACATTATTAAGTGACAATAATTAGTTAAACCATATTTCATTTCATAAGAATTGTCAAATACATCAATGTAACAAAACAAAGAACAACCTAACATTTGCAAAGTCATAACAAAATTGATACGTCGACATTAAACCTAACGTCTAATTTGTGTGTATCTAGTCCTTGCTATATTGTTTTCATAGCGTCATCTCCTTCAACCTGTAACATGTTTTAAAATAAAGTCAATGAAAAAGCAAAGGCGAGTACACAAGTTTAAGCATAGCATACGTATACGAATAAAGTTTTAACAATCCTCATGGCAACCAAATCTATACAAGAGCAAATCAAGGCATGCAATACTAATAATCAAACCCGTAACGCAATCACGATGTTTTAACATGACCTCACGTGTAACGCGATGGAGGTGGATGCGTGAATTCCTATAGCGCTAAGCATGTCAAACAAAGGCTAAAAATAGTTAATGACTAAAGCATAGCACAACGTTTATCCCCAGACAAGCAACAAGTATACGATTCAAGTAGTCATGTGTATAGGATTGTTTGTGCGTTTCATAAAGTTTAAGTGTTTGTGATTTTTGTATATGGAAACATGTTACACCCAAAAAGTGATATAAACAAATGTGGGTCGAGTGTACTCACAGTATTGCTAAGTCTTCTTTGGAAATACCGCGACGAGTTGATCAGTGGGAGAAAAGGGGAAACCGAAGTCACCTTAAAGGCAAACGAATGGGTATAAGTAAACGGAAATTATGACGGAGGATTTGATTTGAAGTTGATTGAATGTATATATGTATAACATAGTCTATACGACGATTCTAGGTTTGAATTTATTAATATATTATAGGAATGCTGTCAAAATAATAAGTAATTATATATACCTTTGAATTCAATGTGTTATCTCTAGTTGTCGACTATAAGGTATATACATATACATCTTTCGTGACAGTTGGTAGTATATATCTCGTCGTTAAATAAATATATTTTGTCGAAACATATAACTCCCATATGTATCTTGTCAAAAAAAAAAAAGTAATATAGATATATATATACATATATATCTATATATGTTGTAGTAGCGAAATATATTTGCCGAAAGGAAGTATTAGATATATTTATATGTTTTGTCAAAACGGGTAATGTATACATACATATATGTTGTCGAAAAAGTCTAATAAGTAAAAATATATATCTTGTCGCTCGGTATATTTAAGTAGATACGTTTCTTCGATAAGCGTACTAAATATATATATATATTTCATGTCGAAAGATATGATTAAATAAGTATATACATATTGTCGATATAGTGTCATGTATGATATATTTTGTCGCTAAAAAAATAAATAGACATATTTTTTCGATAAACGGGCAGAGTTTCCTCTTGTTTTTGGACAATCCCGACAACATATGTGTCGATATATTTTTCCAAAACACAACAATAAACAACGCAAGAATCGACGAAACACTATAAATGTTTACATACTCTTTTATGTCTACAAATTTTATAAGGTTCGGTTACGTGATTATAACACTAATTAAATACAAAACAATATAAATAATAACATAAAAATTTGCGGCGTTAAAAGTATACCGTGACGTGTTTTGATTGAGTTGACGACTGAACTTGGCCCCGAACACCGAACCGAACATCGAATCTGACTGGTTTGACTGGCGTTGACTGTTTGACCAGGTTTTACTTTCGTTGACCAAGTTTGACTTTTGTTGACCAAGTTGACCAGGTTTGACCGAACAACAAACGAGACCCGAAATCGAACTAAGACCCGAAACGAACATGGTCTGAACCGAAACCCGAGCCAAACATGAACTAAAATCCGAGACACTTGAGCTCGAACCCGAACCCTAATCAAGCCTGAACCGAGTCGACTCGGAGAATCGAGTCACAAAATGAAGGCCACTACCATCACTGCCGCCGTGATGAACTACTACCGCCGCCGTAGGCCATGCCGGCACCACCTGAAACGAAACCAAACGGAGCCGGAGACGTTGATCTTTACAGATCTGAAAGAAAAAGGGAAAGAACAAGCTTAGAGGTGTTTACCGGAGGTTTTGGAGACGAACATGATGCTGGTTGACGCCGGTGATGCTGCCGTCGAGCCTGCTGCCGCCGCTGCTGTCATCAAGCCTGTCGCCGCCACGAGTGGTGCTACTGCCTGGAAACTCAAGACCCGAACCAGCTGAAACCGAGCCTGAACCAGGTCTGAGACCACGGGCGCTGTTAAAACACCACCGCTAAGCCACCGCCGCCGCTGCTACACCGCCGTTGCTGAGCCATCGCTGCCGCCGCTGCTATGCCGCCCCTGCTGCGCCGCCATCCGATTGGTGGCCAGCGACACTACTGTAGAGAGGGAGAGGAGAGAGTGAGGTGGTTGAAGGGGGGTGAGGGTGAGCGAGGGAGGTGGTGGTTCGCCGGCGTGTGCCAGAAAACGAACTACCATGGGGGTTGCCGCCGTGAACCGTCGTCGCCGGACCAATCGCCGGAGATCTCTTCTGGTCGCCGGTAATTCAGAGAGAAGGGACAAGGGGCTAGGGTTTCTAAGTGATGAAGAAGGAGGGGGTTAGGTTTATATAGGCTAGGGTTTTTAGTGTGTTGGGCCTAAGGCCCAGTTCATGTTTTACGCGGCTCGTTATGGTTCTGAAACCCGTTTTCGAACCCGAACGTGACATAACAGGGTATAATATCATTTTTAGGTTTAAATACGCGATTTAAACGTCGGCGCTCGAAAATGATTGCGTTCAGTTGTCATTTCGTTAAAACGCGTAAAAACGCGTAGTTTTCCGATTTTAAACCGTTTTTCGATCCGATTGAAGTTGCGACTCAGGAAATAGAAAACGAGCGTGAATTTTTATAAAAATAATAAATCTTGGAAATACGAGGCGTTACACAAGTAGGTTCAAATGGTGCATAAAACTGAGCTCCAGCGTAACGGGAATCACAAACACAAGTTTTAGAACATAACCCTCCAACTGCATCAAGACCCAAGGTTTAAGCCCAATTCTCGACATCGTGGATGTTGGATTACTCTCTTCCATATGATAGTACTATGAAAATAATGAACGTAGGTGAAAACCGTGCGCGAAACGGAGTTATAACGAAGCGGGAATCCCGAAAACAAGTTTGGTGTTTGTTGCTGATTTGAAAGACGCGAAAATCTTGTTTTAAGGTCATCCCACATCGCCCCAATCACCATTTAGTGCTCCATTTTACACCTACAAATACCCTTGCTTGGTTCTTTATAGCTTGCAACTCCTAGTTTGAGTATAAACAAGTGGAATAACCAAATTTGTAGCTCCACAAGCACAATACCCCTTTGGATGTGGTGTGTGAGTAGTTTTTGTTTCCGCTTTCGAAAAGGAGGTGTTGCCCTTCAAGCTCCTCTCATTTTGTAAAGTTCTTCTTCGAGGTAATCTTCCTTTCTTTGTTCTTTTTTTTAATATTCATTTATTTATTGCTTTCTTAGTTTAATTAGTTTAGTTTAGGTTCTTAGTTAAGAAGCATTAGACTCGTTAAGGTAGCCTAGTTTAGGCTCGCCTTTAGGCTTGTCGTAGCCTTATAGAGGCTCGTTAGGCTCAACGAGTCTAACATATCATGTTCGTTCGTTTAGTTATGCCTAGCATAATGTTTACTTTTTTTTCTTGTTGTATTCGTTTGTCTAGCTTAAATCACGCTTATCAATTGGATTTTCTTCTTATTCTCGTGCGGTTTTTCACTAAGGATTAAAAACGCAAACACAGTGAGTGACTCCTTACAAATTCCCCTTTTTATTCATGTTTTGGGGTGTATCATGTGCCTTTTCATATATTTCGTTTATTCAAACACTTGTGCTATTACCATTATATGATCTAACGTGTGATGTAAATGTTATTTGTTGTATTGTGTATTTACATTTTTGTCAGTTGCGTGCAATCATTTACGTTAGGCCCATCAGTTCCTCGTTGGAGACGAGTTGAGCATCAGGTGCCTTATTAGATCGGCTCCGTTTGATTGAGCCTTGATCTCATTGTTCATCATCTGTCATGCTTGTGTGTACATTGATTGATAATATGTGGTTTGTGGTTAGATTTACATATGCGTTTACTCATATTTGGTTTATGCACATTTTTTAACCAATATAACTAATTCGTTCAAATGTTTAAATAAGATTCCCTCGCCAATTTTTGTTGACCCAAAACCCTATTTTTTTACACATGATACAGGTGGACAAGTTGAAACAAAGAACACATATGAAATTGCCTTAGAAGAAATATAAAGAGTTCATGAATATTGTGGTGCTTGTATGATTGTTGTAATTTTCCTTAAAATTGGAAATAATAAATATGAAACTTTATTATAGTAAATGTCATGAGCTTTGATGAAAACCCAATCATGCCCCGACTACCATTTCCGTTGCGGGTCAGGGTGTGACAGATTGGTATCAGAGCTTTTGACTATAGGGATATAGGATAGGTTATTAGACCCTTAGAGCCTATACTATAGTCGATTAGATTTTAATTGCTTATATGTTATTTGGTTACATGCAAACTCGTGATGTTTATTTGTTTCATATTTATTTCACACACCAATGCATGCAAGCACTTCCACTATCATTTTTGTGTCATATTTAACGTGTTATACATATTGTCAAACATAACATGCTTACATATACATTCATCACGCACGTTTCAATTCTCGCATATTTTCTCATATTTCTTTATTCAAGATTTTGCGATGTTTTCATGTTTCAATCTCATCAAAGTGAGTTCTACGACGGGCTTGTAGTAACTGGAAGGGTACAAGTACCGATAGTCGTCCTGTCTAGGTTGGCATTCGTATAAATCCAATATAACGGACTAGTTTGCCTACCTGGGGACTAACGATGGGAGTACGAATGACCTATTAGGCCAAAGCATGTCACACCAAACGTTGTGTGAACTAACTCCACTTTGAGTTGTCACCGTGTCTACACCTGGACACCCTCCGAACGTATACTTTGCAATCATGTTTTACGATTTTCATTCGTGCAAGTGTTAACAGGCCAACACCAATGTGAACCCTACCAAAGCCCAGTAGTCATGGGGGCCCACATGACTACCAAGGCCAAGTATGGGGACATATGGGGGCCAAACATGAGCAAAGTCCAAGACATCCTATGGATGTAGAAATTTTATTTTCTTCATTTGTTTTGTGGATGTTAATTTCTAAATATGACACATGACACCTATATGTCAAACTCATACTCTCATTGGGAAAATTCTTGTAGATGTCCTCTAGACACCTTCGCGGAGGAAAAAGAACTAGAAACTCCGGTAGACACATGGCTACCCAAATCACCAAGCAAATGGCTGCCATGATTCCTAACATTGTGATCCAAGTTCAACAAGCCCTCGCTAATACCAAGTCGAACCAAACGCTGTAAATGCTCCCGCAACTACATCCAAGTGCTCCTATAAGCACTTCAAGTCTTGCGATCCCCCAAAATATGAGGGAGCAAAAGGGATCACTGCACTTCTTCGATGGTTCGAGGAAATGGAAAGCACCTTTCTAAATTGTGATTGCCCTAATGATCGTAAGGTTAGTTATGCTACCGGCCGCCTCGTTGGAACAGCTCTAACCTGGTGGAACGCTGAAAAGGGTCGAAGAGGGGCTAAGGCTGTTGTGGCCCTAGCCTGGGAACAACTCAAGGAACTAATGACTAAACAGTTCTGTCCTATGAGTGAGATCAAGAAGTTGGAGGATGAATTTTACCTCTTAAAGCAAAATGATGGAGACCACATGGCCTAGATGGTCCCAAATATGTTCACTCCTTCTCACCGTCTCATTGAACATTACATTAGGGGTCTTCCTTCTGGTGTCCAGGATTCCGTGATGAGCACTGTACCCGCAACATTGGAAACTGCAAAGGAATTAGCCACCGAACTCACCGAAAACCGTATTCGAAATGGAGACTTTAAAAAGAAGGGCACAACTGACAAGGCTTCAGTGGAAGAGCCAAAAGCAATCAAGGTTGAACCATCTTCTCGTTCCGATACCAAACAAAAGCATGACGGTACAAACTATGCTATTGCCTCGACCAACCCAACTTCACAAGCCGTACCACTCCAAGCCATCCCAATCACCCAAGTGGCACCCAATCCAGCTTACCCAAACAAGAAACCCTACACTGGTCCCCACCCTCAATGCAACATTTGCCATTATCACCACCAACCCACTGTACCTTGCCGACTGTGTGCCAATTGTGGGCGTTATGGTTATCTGAGTAACACATGTCGTACTCCTCAAAACTTCCACTTTCTGCCCAAAACATGATCCAACCCTATCAACAACCTCATTATCCCATGGTTCCATATGTTTGAGCTTGCTTTAATTGTGGTGATCCTACTCATTTCAGAAACACGTGCCCTAGGCTGGTTAACATCATCAACGCTCAAGCCCAAGCAAATCCAGTTAACCAAGCGAACCAGGCAAGCACAGCACCCCCACCAGCAAGAGGGAGAGCCTACAACATCAACGCAAACCCAGTTGAGGTCAACGACGGGCGAACGAACAGCCTAACTAGCCTTTCTCCCATCATGAAGACTCAAGACTCTGCTCCAGTTGTTTATTTTATTTTTATTCCCAATCAAGTTTTAATAAATTCCATTTCTTGTCCTGACTATTCAAGTTACCATTGTTTTCAATTTGGGTAATAATGTTTCAAGATTTTATTATTTCAAATTAATGCCATTAATGCAATTTATATCATGCTATGCCATTTTGTTTCATTACATGTCTCTATACATGGATTAAATTTCATGTCATTCATGTCATCATACATCACGACGAACCCCGTCTCATCATTTAGGGAAGTTGGGTCGTGTCTCACTTTTTCATAGACTGACCACTTCCTCATAACACACGAGAGAGGTACCGTCGTCATTTAGTCTTGCTTTCGTCGGATTCGAGACTCAAGCATGGTTTGTTGTGTTTGTTTATGTTTGGTAGATTTTAGGACGAGTCACATATACTAATCGTGACTTAATAACAAGGCCAATGAAAATTTGACAAGGACATGGTGGATACGCCGCAGGTACTTCCTATATATAAGTGTTCTTGTCAGGTGATCAAAAGTATTGTTAGACGGTTATGGGAAGTTTTGTGTAAGTAGTGTTAATCTCAATTTGGATATGGTTGATGATTTCGTTTTGTGAGGTAACTTTATCATTATGACGCTCCGATTTTCTCAAAACCCCTTATCATGAGACAATATCCGGTTAGTCTTTTCGTGTTACAATGCTTTTCACTTCTACACCTCAGGCATCAAAAAGCGATTCATGTAGCAGGGTATTCAACCTTACTAGGAACGTTACCGCCTCAATCAAAATCCAAACTTCACACTCACCTAGTTATGTATATCCTTAGCATCATCGAGATTTTTATTACCTAGTATACTCGAGATCCAATCTATAAGAAACCCTATTAACTAACCCTCAAGAACGGTTCCCCCTAATTTTGGAACAAAATTCCTAAAAGTAGAAGAGACTGTAACATCCGCCAAAACGGGTATCCAGAAGTCCGACCCACTTTGAAATCCGGATCCTAACCTTTAAACCTCGGAAATTTTCACGAAATAAATAACCGTTGAAAGATTTTACTCTTAAATTGAAATTCATTTATCGATTTATTTATTTATTAATTTAATTTAATTAATATCAAATTGAAATCATTAATAAAATCTAGTTAGTTTTGTTAGGTTTTAAAGTAAGTTTTATGGTAATATGAGTTGGTAGCCAAGTTAGTTCGGATAGTAGAGTTAAGGGTCTGATTTGTAACATTTCAAAACTTAAAATCTAAAAAAATAAAATAGTGGACCTGGGATTCGAACCCGGATCTCGCCAACAAACGAAACACTTGAGCCACTCCACCGCATCAAACCTTTGTTAAAATTTCCATTTCCAAATCCTTAAACACTGCAATCCCTTTTGACTTACCTTTACCACTCAAATGTTAAATAGCTAAATGGTTACCTCTTAATTTCGGGACGAAATTTCCAAAAGTAGGGAAGACTGTAACATTCATAAAAAAATGAATCCTAAAACCCGACCCTTTTTTGTAACTCGGTCCGTTTTCATATTCCACGTAATTTTGTATAATGTTTAAGCAATAAAATGTCTTGGATTCTATGTTTTGATCACACATGTTATCATATCTGGTGATTTATAGTCTTATACATGTTTTAGACGACCTTGTAAATTCATTTCCACGTATTTTGAAGCAACCCTCCGTATCTCTAAGGTCTAAAGCTAAGGTTTTCCTTAAGTTAATCAAAAACTTTGGAGACTTTGTGAACATACCTAGCACATCATATCCTAACCTTCTTATCATCCAAACTTCATTATATACATGCCTTAAGATAAGACATTGTGTTTTGGAGGGTTTAGATGTAAATGATAGCAAATAAGAAGCTCTACATGTCGTATTCTTAGTTTTGTCATAAGATGACTTTCGGGTGACTTTCTTGCTAACTTTTCTCCATCCTTGAGCTATCATTCTGGTCCATTCAAAGCTCCAAGATATACTTGGTATACTAAGGATCAAGTAGGTTCAAATGGTGCATAAAACTGAGCTCCAGCGTAACTGGAATCACAAACACAAGTTTTAGAACATAACCCTCGACCCGCATCAAGACCCAAGGTTTAAGCCCAATTCTCGACACCATGGATGTTGGATTACTCTCTTCCATATGATAGTACTCTGAAAATAATGAACGTAGGTGAAAACCATGCGCAAAACAGAGTTATAACGAAGCGAGAATCGCGAAAACAAGTTTGGTGTTTGTTGCTGATTTGAAAGACTCGAAAATCTCGTTTTAAGGTCATCCCACATCGCCCCAATCACCATTTAGTGCTCCATTTCACACCTACAAATACCCTTGTTTGGTTCTTTATAGCTTGCAACTCCTAGTTTGAGTATAAACAAGTGGAATAACCAAATTTGGTGGCTCCAAAAGCACAATATCCCTTTGGGTGTAGTGTGTAGTCATTTTTGTTTCGACTTTCGAAAAGGAGGTGCTGCCCTTCAAGCTCCTCTCATTTTGTAAAGTTCTTCTTCGAGGTAATCTTACTTTCTTTGTTCTTTTTTTTAATATTCATTTATTTATTGCTTTCTTAGTTTATTTAGTTTAGTTTAGGTTCTTAGTTAAGAAGCATTGGGCTCATCAAAGTAGCCTAGTTTAGGCTCTCCTTTAGGCTTGTCGTAGCCTTATAGAGGCTCGTTAGGCTCAACGAGTCTAACATATCATGTTCGTTCGTTTAGTTATGCCTAGCATAACGTTTACTTTTTTTCTTGTTGCATTCGTTTGTCTAGCTTAAATCACGCTTATCAATTGGATTTTCTCCTTATTCTCGTGCGGTTTTTCACTAAGGATTAAAAACGCAAACACGGTGAGTGACTCCTTAAAAATTCCCCTTTTTATTCATGTTTTCGGGTGTATCTGTCACACCCCGACCCGCAGCGGAATAAGAGTCGGGGCATAATTAGGTTATCACTAAAGCTCATGATGTTTACTAATATGTTTCATATTTATTAAATTCAAATTTCATCTCAAAGTTCCAAGTCAAATTCATACAATACAAGGAAAGGAAAAATTAACTAAAACAATCCTAAATCTAAACTGGTTCATTCTTCTAGGCCGCCCTATATGTTTCTTGCTTCAACTTGATCACCTGTATCATGTGTAAAAATGAGGAATTTTGGGTCAACAAAAGTTGGCGAGTGAACCTTGTTAAAAACATTTGTTATTGATTCGTTATTGTAATTAATATAGGAAAATTGTGCAATAATCAATATATGAACAAATGTGTGTAAACATAACGATCACAAACCACCTTGCTTAAGTATATAATAAGAATGACAATGTATATGTTGGCAACGTCCCGTTCACGCTAATAGGTAATGGGGAACGGACGGCCTATGCAAATGTATGTGAGATCAAGGCTCAATCAAACGGAGCCGATCTTATGTTGGCAACGCCTGGTTCACGCTCATAGGTAATGGGGAACAGCTCACGCTCATAGGTAATGGGGAGCGGCGGCCTATGAAATGTATGTACTGAAATGATAAATTAAATCTAAACTTCAACCACTCAACAACTGATACATATTGAATACATATGATCATGAACATGATGGATGCACAAGTGTTTAATTATAATAAATAAATAGCGACACATGATACACCCCAAAATGTGATTAAAACGGGGAATTTGTAGAGATTCACTCACCTTGGGTGCGTTTGTTTGAAGGTGTTGATTGCGCACGAGTTTAGAGGATTGATCGACGAGGAATAACTAACCTAATTAATAATGAAAAGGTACGGTAAGTATGTGGATTTTATTAACTATTTTAATAGGAGTTTTGGATATATCTTTGTGAGTTTAAGGCTATTTTCTAACTTTAAAAACGTTATTTTTAAGTATTTTTGATTGATTTTCAAATTAAATAAATAAATAAAAATAATAAAAAATGTTGACTTTTGACCATAACCGTTGACCGTTGACCGTTGACCGGTCCGGTCGATTATATATGTGCGCTGGGTGAGACTCGAACCCGTGACCTCCCGTACGCGTGCACGCAACTCTACCAACTGAGCTACGTGTCTAACCCGAAATAATTCTGTTTTTAATTATACTTATATACTATTTAGATTTATCCAGAAATTATTTATTTTTAAAAAGGATTTTAAATGTATCGAACCGGTGCTGACCACAGGTCTCGAACCCGGGACCTGTGGGTTACCGTGCACACAGTCCACCGCTGGACTGTGTGTCTAACCTGGTTAATAATCCAGTTTTTATTATACTTAACATGATTTTGAGAGTTAACCCGGTTCAGTTAAAAAGGCATTTTTATATCAAGAGAGTAAGGCTGGGACAAGAATCGAACTCGCGACGTATGTGTACTTGTTTGCACACAGTCCACCGTTGGACTGTGTGTCTAACCCGTTCATAATATCGATTTTAATTAATCTTATAACATATACAACTTCATCTTCTTCGTTCAAAACACAGACATCGATTAACTGACTGTTATTTGTTAAATTAACTTAACGAACATTATGAGCCATCGTAATGTAATGAACAGAAAAAGGTTTGAGGATTGATTGTACCGAACTGTTCTTCTTTCTTCAGAAGTCCGGCAAGGTCGTCGGCTCTGTTTTGGTGAGCTTCGGCTGATAGGATTAGTCAACAAATTGGAGGGATTAGATGTAAAATGGAACTACTGGGTAACGATTATCAGTAAGTTGAAATGATCATACCGGTTATCAGCAGGTTTCTGAAATTTCAGAATTTCTCTGGCGAAAACAGATAATCCGGCAACGTCGTCTGGAAAGGATTCTGGGTGAGGGATTGATATTAGAATTTTGCCCAATAATGGAATGAAACAGAAAAATCGAAGTAATTACCGTGTAGATGGAAGTCTCGGTTTTCCGGTGACTTGCAGATATTTTCCGGCGAGTGAAATTACGTCGAGAATTTGTGTGGTTGTGAGCGAAAAAGTTAACAGAGGCTTGTGGGTGTATTTATAGGGAAAAACATCGATGAATTTAGTCCGATTACCGACTTGACTCGTCGGTCAATAATTTCTCCGACGGTTTATGACTGATGTCGCGGACTGGACATCGGTTATAACTGATGTTAAGGTTAATGCTTCGGTTAAATCAGAAGAAACCGTCCAATCTCGGCGAAATCGTCGGGATTTCCGACGACTGCGATTGGGCGCGACTTGGTCTGGATTTGATTTCTGTGTTTTATTATTTGAATTAATTGTTTCGATATGATAACAGATAACTAAAGTGGCGTAGTGGCTGGATGAGTGAGTGTTAAGACTTGTGGATTTCCGGCTGACCTGGGTTCTACTCCCGGCAGCCGTTTTTTTTCTTTTTAATTAATTTATTTTTGTTTTTTAACAATTATAATTTATAACTTCTAATTTGTTTATTAATTATGTATCGTTTAAAATTTAAAATAAGTCATAAATAAACAACAAAAGTTTAAAACTGATTGTTCGGTTAATAAACGAAGCGGGTTTTGAAAACCCGTTTTTCAACGGATGTTACAGTATCCCCTACTTTTAGAAATTTCGTCCCGAAATTTAAGTAGTAGTAGTTACAGGAAAAAGATGTGAGTATTTCTCGCGCATTGAGTCTTCACGTTCCCAAGTAAACTCAGGTCCTCGTTTCGACTCCCAGCGTACCCTGACAATTGGAATGCGGCTTCGTCTTAAACGTTTTTCTCCGAAGTCCATAATTTCTAATGGTCTTTCAATGAAATGCATAGATTCATCGACTTGAATGTCTTCTAGAGGAATATGGAGATTTTCATCGGCGAGGCACTTCTTCAAGTTCGATACGTGGAATGTGGGATGAATTCTGTTGAGTTCCTCCGGTAGGTCAAGCTTGTATGCTACAGGTCCTACTCTTTCGAGTATCTTGAAAAGACCTACGTAGCGTGGTGCTAGCTTGCCTTTTTGGCCAAAACGAACTACTCCCTTCCACGGCGATACTTTTAAAAGTACTCGGTCACCAATGTTAAATTCCAAGGGCTTTCTTCGCTTGTCAGCATAGCTCTTTTGACGACTTTGTGCTGCTAGAAGGTTGTTTCGAATTTGATGAATCTTGTCTGTTGTTTCTTGTATTAATTCTGGACCGGTGATTTGAGCTTCTCCAATTTCGTGCCAACATATTGGTGATCGGCACTTACGACCATATAACGCTTCGAAAGGTGCCATGCCGATACTTGAATGATAACTGTTGTTGTATGAAAATTCCACTAATGGTAGGTGAGCGTCCCAATTCCCTTTGAAGTCTATGACACATGCTCGAAGCATGTCTTCAAGAGTTTGAATGGTGCGTTCAGATTGACCATCAGTTTGGGGATGATAAGCGGTACTGAGATCTAATCGTGTACCCAAAGCGGCTTGTACAGCTTGCCATGTTCTTGAAGTGAAACGACCATCACGATCTGATATAATGCTTAACGGTACACCATGACGGCTTATGATTTCGCTGATGTGGATACGAGCTAGTTTCTCATTCTTAAAGTCTTCGCGAATCGGAATGAAGTGAGCTGATTTTGTAAGACGATCAATGATTAACCATATAGTGTCATACCCACCGGAGGTGCGAGGTAACCCAGTAATGAAGTCCATGGTTATGTTTTCCTACTTCCATACATGTATTTCAGGTTGGACTAGAAGTCCTGAGGGTCTTTGCTGTTCAGCTTTCACTTTAGAACAGGTAAGGCACTTGAAAACAAAAACAGCAATATCCTTCTTCATGCCAGGCCACCAGTAGGTGTATCGAAGGTCCTGATACATCTTGTCGGCTCCTGGGTGTACGGAGTATCGTGTTTTGTGCGCCTCTTTCATAAGGGTATCGCGAAGGTTATTGTGATCGGGAATCCATATGCGATCTAGATAATACAGAATGCCGTCAGATTTTGTTTCGAGTTTAAGTTCTGCTCCATAAGATAACTCATTGCGTACGTCGAATTCTGTTATGGAAACATGTTGAGCTTCTCGGATTTGATCTTTGATGTTGGTTATGATTTGCGAACATAGAAGACGAATGGAGTTCGCATAACCCTTTCGACTGAGTGCATCGGCCACCACATTTGCTTTGCCGGGATGATACCGAATTTCACAGTCGTAGTCATTAAGAAGTTCAACCCATCTTCGTTGCCTCATATTCAACTCCTTTTGATTAAAGATGTGTTGGAGGCTCTTGTGGTCAGTGTAAATTTCACACTTGGTACCATAGAGGTAATGTCTCCATATCTTAAGAGCGAACACAACGGCTCCAAGTTCTAGGTCGTGGGTAGTGTAGTTCTTCTCATGAGTTTTGAGCTGCTAGAAGCATAGGCTATCACTTTTTCCCTTTGCATTAAAACACAGCCTAGTCCCTGCCCTGATGCGTCGCAATAAACTACAAAGTCATCGCAACCTTCGGGGAGTGTGAGGATAGGTGCGTCACAAAGCTTTTGCTTAAGGGTTTGGAAGGCTTCTTCTTGTTTAGGTCCCCATATGAAGGGTTTTCCTTTATGTGTCAAAGTCGTGAGTGGTACAACGATACGAGAGAAATTTGATAAGAAACGACGATAATAACCAGCCAAACCAAGGAAAGATCTTACTTCGGTTGGGGTACGTGGCGCTTGCCATTCTTGCACTGCTTTGATCTTTGAGGGGTCGACATGTATTCCCTTGTCATTGACGACATGACCAAGGAACTGTACTTCTTTTAACCAGAATTCGCATTTGGAGAATTTAGCGTAGAGCTTTTCGGTTCTTAAGAGTGTGAGGATGAGTCGAAGGTGTCGTTCATGATCAGTCTTAGACTTTGAGTAAATGAGAATATTGTCGATGAAGACTATAACGAAGCGATCGAGATAGGGTTTGCAGACTCTGTTCATTAGATCCATGAAGACCGCTGGAGCGTTGGTTAGACCAAATGGCATGACCATGAATTCATAGTGACCATAACGAGTTTGGAAGGCGGTTTTTGGGACGTCTTCTTCATGTACCCTGAGTTGATGATAGCCAGAACGAAGGTCGATCTTTGAAAAACAAGTGGCACCCTGGAGTTGGTCTAGAAGATCATCGATACGAGGTAATGGATAGCGGTTCTTGACCGTTAATTTCTTGTGTTCTCTGTAATCGATACACATGCGAAACGTTCCATCTGTCTTCTTCACAAACAGAACAGGTGCACCCCAAGGCGATGAGCTAGGACGTATGAATCCTTTGTCGGTCAGTTCTTGTAATTGACTGGCTAGCTCTTGCATTTTGGATGGGGCTAACCTATAAGGAGATTTCGCGACGGGTGTAGCGCCCGGTATAAGATCAATGCAGAATTCGACCTCTCTCTTGGGAGGAAGTCCTGAGATGTCGTCAGGGAAAACTTGCGGGAATTCTTTTACTACAGGTATGTCTTCTAGTTTCTTTTCCTTATTTCCCTTCTTGACAACGTGGGTTAGGAATGCTATATAATTCTTGCGGAGATATTTTCGGGCTTGAAGACAGGACATCAGTTTGAGTCCTTTCGAAGGGGTTTCTCCAACGATTCGTAGGGTTTGCCCGTCTGCAAGAGGAATGCGAATGAACTTTTCGCGGCATACCACTTCAGCATGATGTTGGCTGAGCCAGTCCATGCCGATTATAATGTCAAAACTTCCCAACTTCATAGGAATGAGGTCAACAGGAAAATCGTGATCGTTTAGAGTATGAGTACAGTTTCGGATAATGGAGTTTAATGAGACCGGTTTTCCGTCAGCAACTTCTACCGTTATGGATTCCATAAGTTTATCACGAGTTTGGTTGAGGATGGATTCGAATTCTAAGGACACAAAACTCTTATCCGCGCCAGTATCAAATAACACGGATGCATAACTACCATTTATGAGAAACGTACCGTTAACCACGTTGTTGTCGGCCCTAGCTTGGTTGGCGTTGATGTTAAATGCTCTTCCTCTAGCAGGTGGAGGAGCTTGGTTAGCTTGGTTCACCGGATTTGCTTGCGCTTGAGCATGTATGATGTTCACCAAGCGTGGACAAGTGTTTCTAAAGTGGTTTGGGTCTCCACAATTGTAGCAAGCCCGCATGGGTTGCATCATGGGGTAGTTGGGTTGGTAGTAGGTTTGGGCCGTGTGTTGTGTAGGTGGTGGTAGTAGGGGTTGTTGGGCTTGACCCATTATTTGATGGTGGGTTTGAGTTGTGGGTTGGTTGCGGTTCATTCGATGTAGTGAGCGGCAGGCTTGGATGGTGTGACCTGCACGGCCACAGCCGGTGCAATATTGACAGGGGTATTCGGGGGAGTGATGGTATTGACAACAGGTGCATTTTGGGTAAGGGCCAGAGTATTGCCTTTTGTATGGTGCGGGTGAAGGAGCAATTTGTGTGATGGGTGCAGCAGGGATAGGGAAATTGGTTTGGGTGACAGCAAAATTTCTGGTATTTCGTTTCCTCTTGTTTGAAAATTTTGAGGAGGAGGTGGAATGGTTGGAAGTTTGGCCCTCAACGGGGGCTTTCTTTTTCTCCTCTTTGAATTTACCGTTTCTGATGCGGTTCTCGGTAAGTTCGGTGGCTAATTCCATAGCAGCTTCGAGAGTTGCAGGCGAAGTGCTGAGGACTGAGTCTTGAATCTTCGAGGGGAGGCCTCGAATATAGTGTTCAACCAAACGGTATACTGGGGTGAACAAGTTAGGAACCATCTGGTTCAGCTCCAGAAATCTTTTGTTGTAGGAAGTATGGTCCCCTTCCTTTTGCTTCAGCGAGTGGAATTCGTCTTCCAACTTCTTGAGTTCGCTTCTTGGGCAGAAGCGTTTTGTCATCATTTCCCTTAACTCCTCCCAGGTTAAGGCCATCGCGTCTTCAACTCCTCTCTTACCCTTCTCGGTGTTCCACCAGGTCAGGGCTACCCCAAATAATCTCCCGGTTGCGTAACGTACCTTGCGATCCTCGGGACAATCGCAATTTAGGAAGGTGTTTTCCATTTCCTCAAACCAGTGGAGGAGAGCGGTGACACCTTCGGTCCCTTCGAACTTTGGGGGATCGCAAGACTTGAAGTGCTTGTAGGAGCACTTCTTGGAGGAAGGGTTGTCGATGCTTTGATCCTCTTGATTTGGTGGGTTGACAGGATTCGCGGTGAGAGCTTGCTGGACTTGAATTACAATATCAGGAAGCACCGCGGCCATTTGTTTCGCTATCTGAGTGGCCAAGCGCTCGTTTGACCTTCCTGACTTTCGTCTTCCACGTAGCTACCTAGCCGACATCTACAGGAACATATGTGAGTTTATGGAGTCTTTTTAGGTGTCATGTGTTTTAAAGAAAATGAAAATAACATAAATATCAATAGTGCAACTACATCCATAGGATGTCTTGGGTTTGCTCATGTTGGGCCTCAAATGTCCCCCATACTATCGCTGGTATAGTCATGTGGGCCCCCATGACTATTGGCTTAGTAGGTTTCACATTGGTATTGGCGGTTTAACACTCGCATCACCTGAATGAAAACCACAAAATATGTTTGCGAGATGTATGGTCGGAGGGTGTCCAGGTATAGACACAATGACAACTCAAGTATAGGCTCTAAAGGTCTAATAACCTATCCTATAAACATCATGAATTTTGCATGTAACACACAAACATTCAAAAATTCTAAGCAACTATAGTATAGGCTCTAAAGGTCTAATAACCTATCCTATATCCCTATAGTCATGGCTCTGATACCAATCTGTCACACCCGACCCGCAGCGGAATAAGAGTCGGGGCATAATTGGGTTATCACCAAAGCTCATGATGTTTACTAATATGTTTCATATTTATTAAATTCAAATTACATCTCAAAGTTCCAAGTCAAATTCATACAATACAAGGAAAGGAAAAATTAACTAAAACAATCCTAAATCTAAACTGGTTCATTCTTCTAGGCCGCCCTATATGTTTCTTGCTTCAACTTGATCACATGTATCATGTAACATTTGTAAAAATCGGGTTTTCAAAACCCGCCCCGTCTTGTAACCGAATATCAAGTTATAAAAATCACGTTGAATATTTATGATTATTTTGGCTAAAAATGATACATAATTAATAGATAAACTAAACTATAAAAAGTATATTTGATAAAAGGTTAAAACAAAATAAATAAATAAAATATGATGCTGCCGGGACTCGAACCCGGGTCAGCCAGAAATCAACTTCAGCGACTTAACACACACTCACAAGACCACTCCGCCACATTGTGTTTTCTGTTATCTCTAGGAACACAAATGAAATTTATACACAAACCCAGTTAAAACCGGTTGCGCCATCTGAGAAACGGTAATCGGCAAACCAATCGTCAATTCGTTTGTTTATTCGCACATTCAGTTTATAACCGATGCACCGACGGTTTTTAATCAAATCGGAATTGATTAAACATAAAGCCTCATCATTATCGGTTTTTAAAACCGAAAAATCATCAAGTCCAGAGTTTTTCAACTTCAGACCACTCTCGCGACTCAGAAATATCATACCAATACTCCATTTCATTTTCGTCGCATTTTCAGACCATCAGAACGCCTAAATCAGCTCGCCGGAATTTTCTGCAAAAGTCGCCGGAAAACCGTATTCAACTCAAACTGGTAAAATACCTCTACTTTACTGTTTCAATCAATTGAACCTTACTAACATTAACCCATCGCTCATAATCAACCAGAGACGACATTACTGGACTTTCTGTTTTCACCGGAAAACTTCTAGAATTGTCGGAAACTCACTGATTACCGGTATGCTCATTCCAACGTGCTGATATTCAATACTCATTAGTTCAATTTCACATCTAATCCCTTAAACCTGTTAATTGATTCTCACAGCCGAAGGTTCCAAAAACAGAGCCGACGAGCTTCGCCGGATTCTCTGAAGAAGACGATCTGTTCGGTATTTTCTTTCCCCAAACTTTTCGGTTCAATGCATTCAAATTGGTCATCATGTTCATTAACTAAATTAATCGCGTATCAGTTGTTTTGATTGACGTCTGTGTTTGTAATGAAGAAGACGAGTTCAGAGATGACATAAGATTAATTAAAATCGGAATTATAAACGGGTTAGACACACAGTCCAGCGGTGGACTGTGTGCAAACAAACAACATACACGTCCCGAGTTCGATCCCTGCTACACGCACTCCTTGTGTAATAAAATGCCTTTTTGATTAAAACTAAACCGGGTTAACTCAGTTAGTTGTTAAGTATAATAAAAACCGAGATAATAACCGGGTTAGACACACAGTCCAGCGGTGGATTGTGTGCAACACTAAGTCATACGTCGCGCGTTCGAAACCCGTCACTAGCACCGGTCCGTGGAATTAAAATGTTTTTGGCAATTAAAAGAATTTCGGTTAAATTGAATAAGTATATAAATATAATTAAAAACAAGATTATTTCGGGTTAGACACGTAGCTCAGTTGGTAGAGCAGCGTGCACGCGTACGGGAGGTCTCGGGTTCGAGCCTCACCCGGCGCAAATTAATTCGCTGACCGAACCGGTCAACGGTCAACGGTCAACGCTAAATAAACAATTTTTTTATATTTTTATTTATTTAATTTAATTTAAAAATCAATTAAAAATACTTAAAAATAACATTTTTAAAGATAGAAAATAGCCTTGAACTCACAAAAATATATCTAAAAATTTCATTAAAATCCTTAATAAAATCCACTCGTTTAATATAATTTTTCCGTTATTATTTAGGTTAGTATTTCTCGTTGTTCCGCTCATCTAATTCGTGCGCATCTCACCATCTCCAATCCAACGCACCCAATGTGAGTGAATCTTTACAAATTCCCCGTTTTAATCACGTTTTGGGGTGTATCATGTGTCTTGATATATATATTATACTTAACCATTGTGCATACATCATATCATGAACTAGTGTATTCAGTTTGTTCCTGTTGTGTTGTTATTGTTGGATGCAAGTTTATTATTTTCAGTACTTGCAATTTCATAGGCCGCCGCTCCCCATTACATTATGAGCGTTGAGCATGTTCCCCATTTCATTATGAGGTTGAACCTGGCGTGCCCACATACGATCGGCTCCGTTTGATTGAGCCTTGATCGCACAGACATTTTCATTTTCAGTACATGCAATACGATCGGCTCCGTTTGATTGAGCCTTGATAGCACAGTTTCATTTATGTTATTTACAGTATGATGTTGGTATGTTCATGTATGCTGTCATGTGTTATTGTATGTTATAGTTGTGACTGCTATTTGCCATTGCTTGATTATTTACATTTGCTCATCTATGATTATGCACAATTTTTCATTGATAAAGTAATAAGTAATTCATTAATAAATGTTTATCTAATAAGGTTCACTCGCCAACTTATGTTGACCCAAAACCCCCATTTTACACATGATACAGGTGAACCAGCAGCAGCTAGGAACACATAGCACTTGGACTAGAAGAATAAAACGATTTAGAGTTGGGATTGTTATGTTTGGTTTATTTTCTTTGTATTGAATGAACATGTTTGGATTTTTGGAAATGTAACTTTGACTTTATTAAATATGAAACATATTAGTAAATGTCATGAGCTTTGGTGATAACCCAATTATGCCCCGACTCTTATTCCGCTGCGGGTCGGGGTGTGACAGATTGGTATCAGAGCCATGACTATAGGGATATAGGATAGGTTATTAGACCCTTAGAGCCTATACTATAGTCGATTAGAAACTTATAAGATTTTTGTGTGTTATATGCCAAATTTCATGATGTTTATATGTTTTATGTTAAATGTTACATTTGATATTGTGCAAGCATGTTCATAAGTATGTATTATCATATAATGCCTATCATGAATCGTATGCTCATAATATAACACATCCATGAAAGCACACACCACATCATGATACAATGATTTTCGTGTTTTCAAATCTCATCAAAGTGAGTTCTCATAACGGGCATGTAGTAACTGGAAGGGTACCAGTACCGGTAGTCAGAACGTCCTGTCTAGGCTGGCATTCGTATAAATCCAAAATAGAGGACCAGTTTGCCTACCTGGGGACTAACGATGAGAGTACGAAGTACCTATTAGGCCAAAGCATGCTATACCAATCGTCATGTGAGCTAACCCCACTTTGAGTTGTCATTGTGTCTACACCTGGACACGTTCCGACCAAACATCCCATGAACATATTTTGTGGTTTGCATTCGGGGGATGCGAGTGTTAAATTGCCAATACTAATGTGAATCCTACCAAGCCAATAGCCATGGGGGCCCACATGACTATGTAGGTGAAGGTATGGGGGACATTTGAGGCCCAACATGAGCGAACCCAAGACATCCTATGGATGTAGTTGCATTATTGATATTTATGTTATTTTCATTTTCTTAAAGACACATGACACCTAAAAGACACCATAAACTCACAATCTTCTCATTTTATAATCCTGTAGATGTCGTCTAAACAGCAACGAAGGGGTAAAAGATCAGGAAGGTCTCAGGAACGTTTGGCTACTCAGATCGCGAAACAAATGGCCACGATACTGCCTGACATTGTGGTCCAAGTACAACAAGCCCTTGCTACAAATCCTACTAACCCACCCCAACAAAAGGACCAGAACATCGACAACCCTCCTACCAGCAAGTGCTATTACAAACATTTTAAGTCCTGTGATCCTCCTAAATTTGAAGGGACCGAGGGTGTCACTGCTCTCCTACATTGGTTCGAGGAGATGGAAAACACCTTTCTAAACTGCGATTGTCCTGAGGATCGCAAGGTTCGATACGCCACCGGGAGACTATTTGGGGTAGCTCTCACTTGGTGGAATACTGAGAAAGGGAAGAGGGGAATTGAAGATGCGATGGCCTTAACTTGGGAGGAGTTAAGGGAAATCATGACTAGGCGTTTCTGTCCTAGAAGTGAAATTAAAAAGCTGGAGGACGAATTTCATTCTCTAAAGCAAAAGGAGGGTGATCACACTACATATAACAAGAGGTTCTTGGAGTTGAACCAAATGGTTCCAAATTTGTTCACCCCAACCTATCGTCTGATCGAGCACTATATTCGAGGACTCCCTCGAAAATTCGTGCGCATCTAATTCGTGCGCATCTCACCATCTCCAATCCAACGCACCCAATGTGAGTGAATCTTTACAAATTCCCCGTTTTAATCACGTTTGGGGTGTATCATGTGTCTTGATATATATATTATACTTAAACCATTGTGCATACATCATATCATGAACTAGTGTATTCAGTTTGTTCCTGTTGTGTTGTTATTGTTGGATGCAAGTTTATTATTTTCAGTACATGCAATTTCATAGGCCGCCGCTCCCCATTACATTATGAGCGTTGAGCATGTTCCCCATTTCATTATGAGGTTGAACCTGGCGTGCCCACATACGATAGGCTCCGTTTGATTGAGCCTTGATCGCACAGACATTTTCATTTTCAGTACATGCAATACGATCGGCTCCGTTTGATTGAGCCTTGATAGCACTGTTTCATTTATGTTATTTACAGTATGATGTTGGTATGTTCATGTATGCTGTCATGTGTTATTGTATGTTATAGTTGTGACTGCTATTTGCCATTGCTTGATTATTTACATTTGCTCATCTATGATTATGCACAATTTTTCATTGATAAAGTAATAAGTAATTCATTAATAAATGTTTATCTAATAAGGTTCACTCGCCAACTTATGTTGACCCAAAAACCCCCATTTTACACATGATACAGGTGAACCAGCAGCAGCTAAGAACACATAGGACTTGGACTAGAAGAATAAAACGATTTAGAGTTGGGATTGTTATGTTTGGTTTATTTTCTTTGTATTGAATGAACATGTTTGGATTTTTGGAAATGTAACTTTGACTTTATTAAATATGAAACATATTAGTAAATGTCATGAGCTTTGGTGATAACCCAATTATGCCCCGACTCTTATTCCGCTGCGGGTCGGGGTGTGACATATCATGTGTAAAAATGGGGAATTTTGGGTCAACAAAAGTTGGCGAGTGAACCTTGTTAAAA
The DNA here is from genome assembly GCA_947069175.1 of Scalesia atractyloides. Classification (NCBI taxonomy): domain Eukaryota; kingdom Viridiplantae; phylum Streptophyta; class Magnoliopsida; order Asterales; family Asteraceae; genus Scalesia; species Scalesia atractyloides. The sequence goes on from CAMTDV010000029.1 coordinate 5,300,130, forward strand.
ACATTTGTTATTGATTCGTTATTGTAATTAATATAGGAAAATTGTGCAATAATCAATATATGAACAAATGTGTGTAAACATAACGATCACAAACCACCTTGCTTAAGTATATAATAAGAATGACAATGTATATGTTGGCAACGTCCCGTTCACGCTCATAGGTAATGGGGAACGGACGGCCTATGCAAATGTATGTGAGATCAAGGCTCAATCAAACGGATCCGATCTTATGTTGGCAACGCCTGGTTCACGCTCATAGGTAATGGGGAACAGCTCACGCTCATAGGTAATGGGGAGCGGCGGCCTATGAAATGTATGTACTGAAATATAAATTAAATCTAAACTTCAACCACTCAACAACTGATACATATTGAATACACATGATCATGAACATGATGGATGCACAAGTGTTTAATTATAATAAATAAATAGCGACATGATACACCCCAAAATGTGATTAAAACGGGGAATTTGTAGAGATTCACTCACCTTGGGTGCGTTTGTTTGAAGTGTTGATTGCGCACGAGTTTAGAGGATTGATCGACGAGGAATAACTAACCTAATTAATAATGAAAAGGTACGGTAAGTATGTGGATTTTATTAACTATTTTATAGGAGTTTCGGATATATTTTTGTGAGTTTAAGGCTATTTTCTAACTTTAAAAACGTTATTTTTAAGTATTTTTGATTGATTTTCAAATTAAATAAATAAATAAAAATAATAAAAAAAATGTTGACTTTTGACCATGACCGTTGACCTGACGGTCCGGTCGATTATATATGTGCGCTGGGTGAGACTCGAACCCGTGACCTCCCGTACGACGTGCACGCAGCTCTACCAACTGAGCTACGTGTCTAACCCGAAATAATTCTGTTTTTAATTATACTTATATACTATTTAGATTTATCCATAAATTATTTATTTTTAAAAAGGATTTTAATGTATCGAATCGGTGCTGACCACAGGTCTCGAACCCGGGACCTGTGGGTTACCGTGCACACAGTGTGTGTCTAACCTGGTTAATAATCCGGTTTTTATTATACTTAACATGATTTTGAGAGTTAACCCGGTTCAGTTAAAAAGGCATTTTTATATCAAGAGAGTAAGGCTGGGACAAGAATCGAACTCGCGACGTATGTGTACTTGTTTGCACACAGTCCACCGTTGGACTGTGTGTCTAACCCGTTCATAATATCGATTTTAATTAATCTTATAACATACACAACTTCATCTTCTTCGTTCAAAACACAGACATCGATTAACTGACTGTTATTTGTTAAATTAACTTAACGAACATTATGAGCCATCGTAATGTAATGAACAGAAAAAGGTTTGAGGATTGATTGTACCGAACTGTTCGTCTTTTTTCAGAAGTCCGGCAAGGTCGTCGGCTCTGTTTTGGTGAGCTTCGGCTGATAGGATTAGTCAACAAATTGGAGGGATTAGATGTGAAATGGAACTACTGGGTAACGATTATCAGTAAGTTGAAATGATCATACCGGTTATCAGCAGGTTTCTGAAATTTCAGAATTTCTCCGGCGAAAACAGATAATCCGGCAACGTCGTCTGGAAAGGATTCTGGGTGAGGGATTGATATTAGAATTTTGCCCAATAATGGAATGAAACAGAAAAATCGAAGTAATTACCGTGTAGATGGAAGTCTCGGTTTTCTGACGACTTGCAGATATTTTCCGGCGAGTGAAATTACATCGAGAATTTGTGTGGTTGTGAGCGAAAAAGTTAACAGAGGCTTGTGGGTGTATTTATAGGGAAAAACATCGATGAATTTAGTCCGATTACCGACTTGACTCGTCGGTCAATAATTTATCCGGCGGTTATGACTGATGTCGCGAACTGGACATCGATTATAACTGATGTTAAGGTTAATGCTTCGGTTAAATCAGAAGAAACCGTCCAATCTCGGCGAAATCGTCGGGATTTCCGACGACTGCGATTGGGCGCGACTTGGTCTGGATTTGATTTCTGTGTTTTATTATTTGAATTAATTGTTTCGATATGATAACAAATAACTAAAGTGGCGGAGTGGCTGGATGAGTGAGTGTTAAGACTTGTGGATTTCCGGCTGACCCGGGTTCGACTCCCGGCAACCGTTTTTTTATTTTTAATTAATTTATTTTTTGTTTTTTTAACAATTATAATTTATAACTTCTAATTTGTTTATTAATTATGTATCGTTTAAAATTTAAAATAAGTCATAAATAAACAACAAAAGTTTAAAACTGAATGTTCGGTTAATAAACGAAGCAGTTTTGAAAACCCGTTTTTCGATGGATGTTACAGTATCATGTGCCGTTTCATATATTTCGTTTATTCAAACACTTGTGCTATTACCATTATATGATCTAACGTGTGATGTAAATGTTATTTGTTGTATTGTGTATTTACATTTTTGTCAGTTGCGTGCAATCATTTACATTAGACCCATCAGTTCCTCGTTGGAGACGAGTTGAGTATCAGGTGCCTCATTAGATCGGCTCCGTTTGATTGAGCCTTGATCTCATTGTTCATCATTTGTCATGCTTGTGTGTACATTGATTGATAATATGTGGTTTGTGGTTTGATTTACATATGCGTTTACACATATTTGGTTTATGCACATTTTTTAACCAATATAACTAATTCGTTCAAATGTTTAAATAAGATTCACTCGCCAACTTTTGTTGACCCAAAACCCTATTTTTTTACACATGATACAAGTGGACAGGTTGAAGCAATAACACATAGGAAATTGCCTTAGAAGAAATATAAAGAGTTCATGAATATTGTGGTGCTTGTATGATTGTTGTAATTTTCCTTAAAATTGGAAATAATAAATATGAAACTTTATTATAGTAAATGTCATGAGCTTTGATGAAAACCCAATCATGCCCCGACTACATTTCTGCTGCGGGTCAGGGTGTGACACTAGTAGCTCATTTCTATTTAGAGCTGCATTAGATGGACGTTAAAACCGTTTTCCTTAATGGAATTTAGACGAAGATGTGTACATGAAACAACCTGAGGGCTTTAAACCTGAAGGTCAAGAACATCTATCTGTAAATTGATGAAATCCATATACGGGTTAAAACAAACATCAAGTCAATGGTATCGTAAGTTTGATGAAGTCATGAAGAAGTAAGGTTTTGCAAAGAATTAGGTGGATCAATGCACCTACATCAGGATGAGTGGGAGCAACTTTACTATATATGTCCTTTTATGTAGAGGGATATTCTATTGGCAAGTAAAAGTTTAGACATGTTGCATGAGTCAAAGCGGTTACTCTCGCATAACTTTGACACGAAGGATCTCGGAGATGCTTCTTACGTCATAGGCATCGAAATTCATCGAGACAAACACAAAGGGATCTTAAGATTATCTCAAAGGGCCTACATAGACCGTGTCTTTACGGCTACAGCATGCAACAATGTAAACCCTCGTCGCTCCAGTAGTTAAAGGAGATATTTTTCGGTTCATTCTAACGTCCAACAACAGAGGTTGAAAAGGAGCAAATGATCCTGATACTTTATGCGTCAGCGGCCGGGAGCCTGATGTATGCTCAAGTCTGTACTCGCCCAGATATCACTTATATTGCTAGAATTCTAGGTCATCCTGGCCTAGATCACTGGAAAGCGGCTAAGAAAGTACTTCGATATCTGTAAGGGCGAAAGACTATAAAATGACTTATAGAAAAAGTGATCACTTAGAAGTGGTAGTTTATTCTGATTCTGACTTGCCAAATGCAAAGATGACAAGAAATCCAATTCGGGCTATATCTTTATGTTAACAAGCGGACCCATTTCATGGAAGAGTCATAAACAATAGTTAACCACAACTTTCACAATGATGGCAAAATACATTATTGTTTATAACGCAACATGTCGTGGAATGTTGCTTAAGAATCTGATCACTGGACTTAAAATCGTTAATTCCATTTTTAGACCATTGAAGCTTTATTGTGATAACTCAGTTGTTGTTAGTTTCTCGAACAGTAAGCGTTCGACTGGTGCTAGTTTATATCTCGATACAAAGTACTTGTTTGTACGTGAGCAAGTTGGGGAAGATAATCTTTGTATTGAATATACAAATACTAAAAATATGCTTGCGGATCCGATGATTAAAGGTCTCCCACCTAAAATTTTCGAAGAACATTTTCGAATATGGGATTTACTAAAGACCTTATTTAGTTGCATATTGTACTTACTTATGTTTTAATAAATTAAATTTCCTCAATTTTGATTTTGTATGTTTCTAACATATGTTCTGTCGGTATAGTGACATAGAGACAAATATATACAAATCAAACGTTTAAAGGGCTTGCTTATTTTGATTATAACTGGTAGGTTTTAAATTGAGATTGTAATATGACTAATGGGGGAGGTGGTCCTAAGTTGAATGATGACTCAATGGCTGTATTTATCTGTTATGGTTCTTGGCTTAAAGCTAAGATGAATATTAACTTCTGAATAGACTTATCTAAAACTCATAATAAATGATTACTTGGCTATGTGGGAGAATGTACGATTTAATATATAATTATAAGTATTTAGTAATGTAGTCATTATAATCATTTTTATTGTATAGATCAAAATATAACCATACCTTATAATATTTTAGTTGGTATTTGTTGATGCACCGATTTACCCTTATTAACTAATAAGGTTTCCACTTGGGTGTTATTTAAGGAGCTAACTAAAGAGGGTTTTTGGTTAGATTCTCATAATAACATCACTTAATCTCGACCTATTCATCTCTCCATAATCATGAGTTCTTCAACCTAAGAACTCGGAACCACCATCAATCATATACACTCTTAACAGGAACCAGATCAAGCTGACTAACATGTCAAACTCCATAGGTACATATGTTTCTGAATTCTCTACTAGCCTGAATATTATAACAAGTATCATTTACATGTTTTCTATTATATATTAACATAACTCATCAACATGGGCTTCCTTTGTAATATAGTATAACCATTTATCACATGGCTAGTTACATGCCACTTAACCCAAGTAAACCATTGTTAGTCACTTGGTCATGACTAGCTTAAAATTTAAATATTAAACCTTTGCAGTCAATTACAAAACCACTATAGACAAGTATATGACAACACCGTCTCCCACGACGTTAATGAGTTTGACTTACAAATAGGAATGATAACAACCTCTATAAGAAAACCAATACCTAATTAACTATAACCAAAGGCTTGTATTTGTGGTCCACCTAATACAATGGATCTTATAAACCTCTTGAGTAGCTTTAGAGGGCTATTTCAATACTCCCTTTTCTCAGAGAGTTTGGACACTTATTTGTTTTAAGCAACCTAATTGAATTTAATATACTTTGAAAATGAATGATATGGTTGAAATTTATGAGCCTTTGTGGTAACCGTTTGCTTATACTTTGTCCTTGGTTTGTCTTGGTGATATTGAATGTTCTTCGAGACCGAAATATTATTCGGAGTTGGTGATGTTCTAACCATGACTAGTTTATAAAAAAATTTCAATATTTAAGGTATTTTGAAGTTATGTAGAGTTGAACATAAGCTCAAACTTGCAAGTTGTAACCAGACAAATTGAATCCATATTTATTTAAATATTTTTTTTTAAAACTAGGAGTTGTTATAATATTAAACATCAACCATTAAATTAGACACATGAAATTAAAATACTTAATTTTAATTGAATATGGAATTGGGATGGTGGTTCATTGGCAAAGTTTAAAAGAAAATAGCCGTTCAAAATGAAAGTTTGAGCATTAAAGATTTATTTTTTAAGATATTAAACATTGAATAAAAATACAAACATTAACATTGACTTGTTAACGATGTATATTCATAATCATAACAACAATGTTTGTTTATATTAATAATATAAACATTAATAATAAGAGTCGTTTGTTTATATTCAATATTTCTTTTTAAATTAATAATAAGAGTTCGTTTGTAAAGCTAACTATTATATACAAGTTAAATTAAATAATAACGTTACATTAATTAAAACGCTAGACTTACTGGATAATCTACCCAACCACATTAAACATATTAGATTAGACCCCTCAACATGGAAGAAACAACTTTAAAATATTTCACACAAAATATTTCTTATTTAATATTTAATATTTTGATTACATTTAAGATCCTTTTAATACATCAATCAAACATTACATGCCATAATAACATTTTAATTATAGATTTTGTAGCAAACACCCTTTATATTTTATTTTATTTATTTATAAATAGGTGACTACATAAACACATAGATTGATGGTAACAAAAAAAAAAGCAACATTGATTTACATCGGCATTGGCATGTGGGTAAAAATCATGATCCACAAGAAAATGGAGAAAAAATTGGGCACCACAATCTCATCATTCCCTTTTCCAAGTCCACCATGTGGAACTGCCAGTGAAGCATGATCACAAGGGCAACAAGGTAATTTATCAGTTCCACACTACATCATGATAGACTACCGGATCTAAACGAGTCGAGAAACTTGTAAGCTATTTGAATCAGCTTGCTAAAAATTTAACCTGAACTAAACATAAACGAGCTTGATACTTATTTAAATTCTTTTATTAGAAGAGCTTGTAAGTTTTATATACCGACCTTCACCAAGCTTCAAAGCCTAACAAAATCTGTTGTTTATATAAACACAATAATATTTATTTAAAATAGTAAATATATAATAAAAAAGCAGATATTATTAAATATATAATTATGATAAAAGTACTAGAAATACATACTAATATATATATATAAACTTCAAATTATAACTGTACATAAACACTACTACAAATATATTGACATAAAATGTAGCTAATAATATACGAATTGATTTTGAGTTTGAAAAGTTACACACAGCTTGGGTTATGGACTTAAGCCTAGCCGAGCAAGGGCTCGGGTTCGGTTACAACCCTATTGATCTGGATACGTTTTGTTTGATTGATGAGTTTATTCGGTAATACATAAGTTATAATATATGTTAAAATGAATCACTCTTATGAAACTTGCTAGCTTCGATGAGGTGAAAGTGTATCAACACCATCTGCCGCCTACCACCACAACCCACTGGTTTGCTAGCGCCACCCTACTCGTCACCACTGCTATTTAGGCATGTAAATGAACCAATTAGACACGCACATGGCTTGTCCGTTCATTTTAAGTTTAATTGAACATAAGAACGAATACAAACACTTAAAAAGGTTCTTTCATGTTCGTTCGTTAAAAATACAAACATGTTTGTTTATCTTTCTTTGTTAGTATCTTCAATGATTATAAACATAGATAAATGAAAAAACATAAATATATAAATGAATGTTTTTGTGTTCGTTCATTTCTTGGTGGAATACCCAATGCTTGGTTCTAAAATTTGACTGGGCAAATGGATTGATATATGATGAACCAATTAGCATTACTACTAACGAAATAAATAAATACAAATAAGTATGTAAAAGAACATAAATAACAAACGTAAATGAGAGCGTAAATTAACATAAATAATAAATGAACGCAAATAAAAAATTCATTTTCTTTCATTAAAAAATTTCGCTTATTTACTTTTACTATTATAACATCTAGTCATTATATATGTTTAAATTAAATTTATTCATGTATTTTCTCAATAAACAAGTTATTAAAAAAATACATCAAAGAAGGTTGTAAATGGACTTCCACACTTTACACACGGTAATACTTAAAAAATTTAACACTATTTTAACCAACCAATAATCTATGTTTGAACAAAGTGAAACATAAATAATGTAACTATATATTATAATACAGATGACTAAGAATTAATTTATCCAATAAAGAGGTAACAAACCTTCACCTAATGCCTTAATCATTGTGGGACCGAGCCATTGAACCCATTCAACATAGCCACACATACTCCCATGGGGTCATTTGGTTCGGACCTAGATGAATGGATGAGGTTAAGGTTAGGTTCCTAAGCAGGCATCATGACTTTTTGAAGAATGCAATAACAAATGAAAGCGAGTGTTAGAAAAAGACTACTATGAAGGTTCCGGTTGAAACTATTAACCACAAAAAACTCTTTGGTTGCTTATTTTTGTTTGCAACCTTTTAGATTTTCATTTTTGTTTGTGGTGATTTGTTTGTAATATATTCTTAAATTTATATGATAAGTTTAAGTTTAGTTTGATATATGTTTTGTTTTAAATTTATTATTGAATTCGGTTATTAATTTGGTTCGATTTTAAACTCTGATATTGGTCCTTTTTTTGTTTTGCAAACTTGAAGCAATGGTATTTTAGATTGCGTTTTTCGAATCGGAACAAATATAAGTTTTTATTCTTTTTTACAATAGGGTTTAAGGTTACAAATTTAAGATAAACAAGTCTAGACTAATTTATATACTAATTAAACCTTTTTTTGGTTTCTTTATGATTTAGTTTCAATTTAATGTAAGTACTTAATAATTATAGTGTTCCATAACACTAATGGAGTAATGGGCATGGGTGATGAATACTCTTAAACATAATTTTACTCATTACTATATAAATATAAGTAATTAATAGTATCGTAGTTGTTCCTACATTAACTCACTGTTTACCATTCTTGTTGAACCATACAGATTTTAAAAAAAACGGGAAAGAAAAGAAAATTTGAGCTTAATTCCATCCTTCTAAATTGAATAAATTTGGAATAAGAGAATTCTTATAAAACCAACCTTTTCAAATTTCTTAGACTAGAAGATATACTCGCGCTTCGTGACGGGATAACGTTTTTTAGAGTTGCGCGCTACGGGTGGTTGTTATAAAATCTAAACGTAGAAAAACCGCACTTAACAACTATATATTTGAAAAGTACAAAAATGTATGTCATTGTAAAAGTGTATGCATAGAATACCCAAAAATAAATTCATAGGAATTACCATTTAATTTGACCCGATTGGTTTCCGAAAAAAATTACGTCAAAACGTAAATCAACTGAAAACGTACATAAAAATAAGCACGAAAACGTATTATATTTGATTTGACATATTTTCGAATAAAATTTACGCGAAACATAAACCAACTTGAATTTATATCGACATGTACATAAAAATAAGCACGTAAGAAAATAGTGTTTTTTTTAAGTTAAAGAATGGTACGACGCGTTGCGGAGGTGTCGAAACGTAAAGGGGCTCGGATCTATACCGTCTAATGAAAATGTATTAAATTTTGACCCAACTCGTTTCCAAACAAAATTTACGTCAAAACGTAGACCAACTGAAACTTAATGTATCTGACCAGACTCATTTCCGGGAAAAAAATAAAATTGACGCCAAAACGTAACTTGAATTTATACCACATATAACTAAAGCTAAACACATAACATCAAAACGTAACTTTAATTTATACCACATGTAACTAAAGCTAAACATATAAAACTCGATTACAAAAGTATTTCGAAAGTTAAAGGGTTGTTAGTATCAATACTGAAAGTTGAGAAAAAACAAACAAAATTATGCCGAAATGTAAATTGTAACATCCGTAAAAAAAAACGGATTTACCAAACCCGCTCCGTTTATCAACCGAACAGTCAGTCAAATTTTTCGTTGCGAATTAAATGCCCAAAATAATTTTAAACGATCCGTAATCAAATATTATGCGGGGATATGTATTTAGTTTTTGAAAATCTGTCAAAAATATCAAAACAAAAATGTTTTACTTTTGCCGGGTTTCGAACTCGGGTCTGTATCCGGTTCAACCAAACAACTGTCACTCAGCCAAACAACCACTCCGCCACTTTGTTTTTCTGTTAACACAAGGAAACATTTAATTCAAGTATTCAAGTTCCGAAGTTTAATTCGTCAATTACCGCCCAATTAGCAGTCGTCGGAAATCCCGACGACTTCGCCGTTTAATTACGTTTTCGCTCAAATTAACCGTAGAATTAACTCTCACAACGGTTATAACCGACATCTGAACCCGCGACATCAGCTGTAACCGCCGGAGAACGGCTGACTTCGAATTGAGACCGAATTCAGACCCCATTCATCTCAATACTACCCTATAAATACACCCTCAACTCGCCAGAAACCTTTCACACTCAAATCGCACCTTTTCTCGGCGAAAAATCACTCGCCGGAAATACTTGATACTTCGCCGGAAAACCGTATCAGTAATCTCTGAGCTTACTGAACCCCCTAAACTTTCACCGAAGTCACCCACAACCTTTGTAACCTTTCGGAAGACTCTCTGCTGCAAGGGACTCGTCGCCGGAAGAACTTGCTGCCCCCGGAGTTCCGCCGGAAAACAGAGGAGAAACAGCCGGTACATCTCACGCCTAATTCCTTCCCTTTTTACTTTTATCTCGACTGTAATTGATCATAAAACACTAAAGAAACTTGAATCAACATTCGAATCCGTCAGTCGTCACTTCCGGTGAAAACCAGTGAAGAAGACGACGTTACGGTAATGGTTTAGTATAATTAAAATCAAGTTATTTAACGGGTTAGACACACAGTCCAGCGGTGGACTGTGTGCACTTTTAAAGCTAAGGTCACGAGTTCGAGTATTGTCCCTCACACGCCGCCTTGATAAAAATCCCTTTTTTTCGCAAAACTGAACCGGAGTGTTTTGGGTATATGTTAAGTATATTGATAACTGAGTTTATAATCAAGTGCGACACACAGTCCAGCGGTGGAGTGTGTGTCCGCTAACCCACAGGTCCCGGGCTCGAGACCTGTGGAGCGCACCGGTTCGCCGGATTTAATCCATTTTTAAATAAAGGGATTTCTGTTTAAATTCTAATTAAGGTATATATGTAATTAAAATCGGATATATGACGGGTTAGACACGTAGCTCAGTTGGTAGAGCTGCGTGCACGCGTACGGGAGGTCTCGGGTTCGAGCCTCACCCGGCGCACAATAATATGCCTTCCGAACCGGTCAACGTTAGTCAAAGTCAACGGTCAAAAGTCAACTGTAGCAAAAATAAAATATTTTTTTTATTATTTTTATTTAATTATTTTAATTAAAACCAATTATAAATACTTAAAAATAACATTTTTAAGGTTAGAAAATAGCCTCAAACTCACAAAAATACACCCAACAAACCTACTAAAGTAGATTAATAAAACCCGTTTACTTACCAAACCGTAATGCGATTTATCTAGGTTTAATCTCACTTGTGGTTAAAACCACTTCGCGTGCAATCAACGTCATCAACCGAACGCACCCAATGTGAGTGAATTCTTACAAACTCCCCTTTTTATTCATGTTTTGGGGTGTATCATGTGTCGTTTAAACTAATTCTCTTATGCAAATTTGTGCTATACCATTATATGAACTAAACTAGAATGTAACTATTATTGGTTGTGATATATTACATATTGTCAAAGTTGTATGCAAATTATTTAGGCCCATCAGTTCTTCGTGGGAGACGAGAACAACGCGTGCCTTAAAACTCATTTATTAGGCCCATCAGTTCCTCGTGTGAGACGAGAACAACGCGTGCCTCAAAACTCATACATTAGGCCCATCAGTTCGTAAGAACAACGCGTGCCTCAAAACTCATTTATTAGGCCCATCAGTTCCTCGTGGGAGACGAGAACAACGCGTGCCTCAAAACTCATACATTAGGCCCATCAGTTCGTAAGAACAACGCGTGCCTCAAAACTCATTCATTAGGCCCATCAGTTCCTCGTGGGAGACGAGTCGAACAACGCGTGCCTCAAAACAATCATTTGGTGTTTGTATGCTCAATATTCAATATTATGTGTTGTGTGAATAAATTTACATCTACATTTACTCATATGAGGTATGCACATTATTTATAATCAATTGGATAAACTTGTTCAAATGTTTTTCCAAAGGATTCACTCGCCAACATTATGTTGATCCAAAAACCTTTTTACACATGATACAGGTGGACAGGTTGAAGCAAGGAAAACATAGGATATGCCTTAGAAGAGAACCAAGAAGCTTAGACTGATAGTTAGAACATGTTGTATCATTTATTGTAAATTTCCATTAAATTGTATTAATGAATATGAAACATATAATAAATGTCATGAGCTTTGATGATAACCCAATTATGCCCCGATCACCTTTTCCGCTGCGGGTCGGGGTGTGACATAAATCAACTTAAGTTTATATCGACACGTAAATAAAAAATAAAAATGTAAAACTTGATTAAAATGTATTTAGAAAGTTAAGGAGTTATAAGAGTCAATGCTAAAAATCAAAAGTTAAAATTAAAAAAACCAAAACCACAAAGATACAAAAAACCCTACTATTCATCCAACTTGCAAACGTCTATATGTATAATGTATACATGTATAATTGTCCTCAAGTCTTTCATTGCTTTATTTTTAATTAATAAGGATATAATTGTAAGGGTAAGTTAAGGTATAAAATTGAATTAACGTGCAAAGTGTAAAAAGGATAAATTACACATGAAGGATTCAAAATTACACATGTAAAGTTAAGTTAAGGTACAAAATTGAATTAACGTACAGTAAAAGGGTAATTATACAAAATCAAATACGCATCAAGGGAATTACAAATGAAAATTACTCACGAAAGAAATCAAAATTACGCACAAAATACAATTCTTTTTACGCTTTGTACCTTAAGAGTCCTTTATCTTTCGGTTCTTTCGTCTATTAAACTGGAGAACGTTAGAACAACTTTGTCTAACACATCCATTTAGTTAGGCCCGGTCCAATAACTTTGGTTTCTAAAAGACTATAATACACTAAAGTAGCCCATCTTAGGCCCGGCCCATCAACCACCAGTTGCAGTTGTTCCACCCCAAACATGAATATCAAAAGCTAGGGTTTGAAAGTAGAAATTTCTGCAACACTCATTCTATCACACACAATAATCATGGCGAAGAACAGGAAGAAGAGTAAGAAAAATGCTTCAACGGCTATGATCACCGACGAAGCCGCCATTGTTTCACCTCAAGGTTTGCTTCTATTCATCTTCATATACGTTCAGTTATGTAACGTGTTTGTGAGTGCGTTTTCTTCTAAAAATTGATGTATTGGTTTGATTATTATGTAGTTACAGCGATGGACACGTCAGAGACTGTAGCAGTAGCTTCTAGTCGATCTCAAATTAGCAGGTACTGATTGATTGTAGATTGTTTATGATTTTAGTATTAATTTGATTATATGTGTTTTTGTAGTTATTATTCGGAATTATATATGAAATAGTAAAATTTATTGCTAATTACTTGAACTTTAGGTTTTTTAGATGATTCTGTTACTGCTCATTCTGGTAGTGCATCATTTACATGGTGTTTAAGTTCCTTTTTATAGGCTTAATATAACTTAAAGTTAGAGGTGTAAACAAGTCGGGCCTAGCCTGAGCCTGACTAGGCTCGAGCTCGGCTCGCGAGTTAACCCAAAGCTCGAACTCGGCTCGAGCTTGTTTCAATATCGCTTAAACGAGCCAAAGCACGGCTTGAACTCGGCTCGCCAATGTTGTCATTGTTATTATATATTATATATATAAAACAAGTAAATTTTGTGGGCTCGTTTAGGCTCGCGAGCCTTAATGAACTTTGTATTTCAGGCTCGAGCTCGGGCTCGATGACTAAACGAGCTCTATTACAGCCTCGAGCTTGGGCTCGTTAAAGGTCGGCTCGTTCGAGCCTTTAATCGAGTCTATAACAAGTAGCTCTCTAGCCTCTGGGCTTGTTTACACCCCTAATATAGCAGAAAAGGTTGATAGATGCTAACTAGCTTCAAGCTACTAACTAGCATAAAGTTGTAAACAGAAACCTATGTAATGTCTACTTTGTCACATGAGCTGGTTATAAGATGTTAGGGCTTAGTGTTGGATGAAAAATGAGCACCGATGCAAGTATCTAATGAATGAAAGTCTGTTCGGTTAATCATTGCAAGAAAAGTATAATTTTTAATCAACTGGGCCCTGGGAGGCTGCGATATGTTTTTGATGAAAACCCGAGATATGGTTCGACTACAGTTATCTAGTTAGATTTTAATGGTAGCATTAGCAGTATTTATACCCACCTTGATACTTTTCTTGAATGTCTTATCTTGGATCTAATGGTTCAGATAAGTGTATTATGGATGTTACTTCTATAAGTTAATTCATAACGCACGTTTGCTTGCTAAAGTTTACTGTTCATATCACATTTTGCAACGTTCCTACGGTTAGCAGGGTTGTAAAAAACTGAGAAATTGAGATATATTATGTCTTTATTCTCAATAAAATTAACCCAATGACGTATCATTAAGACGTTAACCTGACAGTTTGAAAAGAGTCGAATCATAATCTTAAGAGTAGTAGACAAAGTTAATGCATGAAATATAAGTTATCATCGCACCCAGCTTCTAAATAGGTGATCCGTTGCTTAAGTTGAAACATCAAAGTTGTGTTTGCATTTCTGTTTTAATATATATTACATTTTCAGATTGCTCACTTGAACTATCATTACTTGAAAACCAAACTTGAACTCCGACACTAATAAAGCTCCTCCCGCTTTTGGTTAAACCGTGTCGTGTGTGAGGCAATCTATACTACTATTCTTGAGTCTGATTTTTAGCAAAAAGGTTAATACGATATACGGTTATTTATACCCTACCTAATCCACTTGTCGTGTGGTTTCAAAGAAAATTTATTTATAGTAACCCTGAAAGTAGTTCATACATGTAAAGGTTAATACTAGAGGTGGCAAAACATAGGTGTTAACACAGGTATTATGGTCTGCTAAATATGGGTTAGTTTTAAAGAGCTTTTGTCGGTTTGTCCTAAATTTATAGTTTTCTGTCCTAAATTTATAGTTTTCTGTTTACACAATTAGCATGTGACATTTGATTACAAATTCTTAATCTTTCAGTTATAATGTAATTTCTTTAGGAAAACAAATTTTGGAGGTCTTATGCATTACAAACTTTAAGAAAACAAATTTAGGAGGTCTTATGTATTACAAATACACTTTCAAGTTGTTTCATGTGTTCCCTTTCTAGCTATTTTTCTTGTTTATTGGTTAGAAAAGACATTTACGGTTAGGATTTTAGTTTCCAGTTCTACATCTGTTTGTATAACCTTTTGTGCTCAAAGCTATGGTCTTTGTGTGTTTAGAAAGGTGAAGAAGGGGGTACAAATGAAGCGAACGAAAAATGTTAGAAAGCAAAAAGCCATAGCAAAAGCCGTCTCTCAAAACGAGAAATCTGCTACAAAGATCGAGAAGAATGAAAGCAAGACATTGAGAACTAAGTCTGCAAAAAACCTCTATGACTGAAGGTGTAGCTGACTTACATTGTTTATAAATCCAACATAGAGCATCATTTTTGTTTTGCTTATGTTTTTTTTGTCGGGTAGACTCGCACACTCAATTTTTTTTGCCTTGTGCCGGTGATTGATTTGTTTTGTATGATGGTATGTGTGTTCTACAATACTTATTATCTTAGGATGGTGTTCGAGATTGTTTTTTTTGAAGGAATTTTTAGCGTATTGCATCCAAGCCGATTTGTAGGGCTATTAAATGGGCAGCTTTCACAGATGGCTTGTTTAATATTTCATAAAGTATCACAAATTTTAAGTCTGTTAAATTTTAATTTCATTGACAAATTTCAACATAAATGATCTCCGTCTATGCCAGTCGAAATCCAAGTTTCTAACTGTTTTTAATCCATAAGAAACTATAAGCCTTCACCTCACTGATAATCTTCGCCTTGATAGGGATGTTTGAAAAAAATAAAATTATTACGGTCATTCCATGTGCACGAATACACCAAACACGATTAGTTTGGATAGCTTTTTTCTTGATTTTCTCACTCGGAACGTACTTATGGATGTGGTAGAAAACGTAGAATGGGGGAGTTACACGAGTTAGTATGTAGTCACACCACACAAGCTAACCTGCATGCCGAAAAGATGTGGTCCACCCGATTCACTAGTTGCTTCACATAAACATCTGTTTGAAGCAGTCACAATGTTTCGTTTGTATAATTTCATCCATTGTCGGTATCCTACATAAGGTCGCCCTCCAACCAAAAATGTTGACTTCAATAGGCACCTACACATTCCAAAAGAAACTACTACCGAAACTACTTCTAACCGACAAGATCTTTTTCACCGAAGCCATTGAGAACTCTCCATCTTTTTCTTGTTGACCAGACCCACCTATCATTACAAGCCTTGATGCTAACTGGGTAGAGGTCCATAATCAGATTGAACAGTTCCGCCGGCTCCACTCCTTCCACTATGGTTGATTTCTAGTTCCAGCAAAGGGCCTTAGAGGTGTTCCTGATCACACATCTTTCCGCAATAACACACCCTTTCTTCGCTTCTTATTTTAAAAGATTTGGATAAGTAGACATGAGTGGTCTGTCGTGCAACCATGTGTCTAACCAAAAACAAATTTTTATCTCATTACACAAGACTCCTTTGATAGCATAGCTCCTTTTAGTGACACATGAGCATAGGCTAGATAATTATCCATCTTGGCAATGGCTGCCCAACTACCGTTAAGCGTTTTGCTGTAGGAATTTTCTTCTTTTAGCTTCCAAGCATTTTACAACCTTAATCAGAGCTGTGTATAACGAAAAATAATAGGATGGAAGACTTTCCGTAACTGATTTGAGAATCGTTAGTCTTCAACCAACGTTTGCCAATTATTTCGGCGATTTATGTTTGCCCTCACCTTTAAACCCAATCAAAGGAATAATTCCCACGGTGAAAGATAAAAGGAAAACTCACTTGAGTTGAAAAACTCAAGAAAACACAATGTAACATTTTTATTTTTTTTTTCTAAAAAAATAGGGGAATGTAACATTAATGTACTTGAACATTTTAAAAAAAAGATGTAAAAAGCGCCAACTTGTTTTTTTAAATGTTCAAAATTTGTATATTACATTTTTGGATATATATATATATATATATATATATATATATATATATATATATATATATATAGGATCATTTGTGAAAAACTTTTTGAGAGTGAACTAATTTTGGCATTTGATCATTTTTTAGATTAAAAGGGTAATATTGATATTAGTCAAACCTTTAATTAAAATCCCTTAATTTTCTCATCTCTTAACTTTATCTCTCTCATTTTTAATTATTTCTCTATTATTTTTAATTATAAGTGATTCAAGAGCTAATGTTTATTTTTAAATAAACTCTTATGTTTTTTTTAAAATTAAATATTAAACCTAATTAAATTATGTTTTTTACATATGTGTATACAAGTCAGTATATACAAGACTTATACACTTGTGTATAATTACATCTTGTTTCCACAGGTCGGTATAAACCAGATTTATACACATGTGTATTATTCAAGTACATATGTGTATAAACTAACAACTGTGTATCTTGTATAAATTGATAGTTAGCGAAACTGTACACATGCGTATAATCTAACATTTGTGTGTCTTGTATAAACTAATACTATTGAGACTGTACACATGTGTATACACTAACAACTATGTATCTTGTATATACGAAAACTAACAAGATTTTAGGAATTTTGATTATATTTTTTAATAAATGCAATTTACAAAAGACGCAAATACCCTTGTCAATTAATTTAAAGAGAAGTTACAACATAATAATTACAATCTTGTCATTGTAAAAATCTCTAGATGATATAATCCAATGGCTCAGATTAGTTCACACAGTTCACTCTCAACCTAGTGTTCACTTTAGAACCTACCATATATATATATTATGTAACATGAAATTTTTAACATTTAAAAAAATAAAATACTCGGTGTTTTTCTCTGTTTCTTTTATAAAAATGTTCAAATTATGTATGTTACATTTGCTGTCTTTTTTAGAAAAAAATAAAAATGTTACATGGGGATTTTATAAAGGTCTTTTTAGTTTTTTCAACTTAAGTATATTTTCGTTTTATCTTTCCTCTACACACACACATATATATATATATATATGACAAAAATATAACAAAAACCCACTTCAGTTAAAAAAACCTAGAAAACTACGTATCGTCCATTTATTTGTTACGATCCATGGTTGTGATCATTTCAAAATTACTAATATGAATACTTTTAATTTTATATGATTTAAAAGTACCATAAGGGTATTTTCAGAAAATAGTGTAAAGTTAATTTTCTTGGAAATATGTAATCTGTACATGGTACAGATACATCAATCAGACAAAAAACTTCTACTTTGCAAAACCCACCATAACATTTTTTTCTTGTCTCCAAAATTATATATTAAATACACATATTCCAATAACAACACTTTCAATAAACCAAAATCCTGAAAAAAATTGAAAACAAGCAAATCTCACCTCTACCATTCATTTCACCCTATTCTATGCTTGAGATTCATCCACCATTCACCCACTTTTACATTTTAATGGAAATGTGGATAAGAAATACAAAAATAATATTTTTGAAAAACGTAACATGTTCTTTCTTATCTCTCCTCTGACAAACTGTGTAACACGTTATATCTCATCTCTTATCTGACACAAAGTGTTACATTATATCATATTGTTACAAAAGTCGTATTTTCTACTAAAATGTTACATTTTTTTGTACACTGTAAACAATGAATGTTACATATATCATCTATTTCTGCCTTCTTTAGAACTTGTTAAATATGTAACTAGCAAAGCATATAAGAATTGTTATATTGCTAAGACCAAGTTACGTTAGGTTTCATAAAAAAAGTTACACAAAATTGTAACAATGCTAAGAGTAAGTTACTTTATGTTACATAAAAATGTTACACAAAACATGTAAAGTTACATAAACATGAAAATGTAATATAGAAATTTTATACACAAACGTTACTTAAAAAATGAAAACATAACATATGTAACAATAACAAAAACCACTTTATATATCATTTATGTTACATATAAAATATAAAATATATTTTTGTAAGAGATCATCATATATATAACAAACATAAAGAACACCAAATGTCTATAAAGAAAGAACACTTTATTTTTGTAACACTTTATGTACTAACTCAAATGTAACAATCGTTGCAATATATAATAATGAACTTTTGTAGTCTGCATCATCATGATTTGATCTTCTCTCTTCTTCTTTCATCTTAGTCATTATTTATAGAACACTTATTCAAAACATAATAAATTTCTTTGTATATCTATTTATTCATCTTGAAGTAGTAGACAAATGGTATCCCATCCCCATAATATTTATTTCATTATTTTAGAACATATTTGATAAGGCATGCTAAACCACATACATTAAAAAAAAAATACGAGAATTCCTTTCTTCAGTGTTTGCTTTCCAATTTTCTCGAATATTGCATGTCCTAGAAGAAACTAAACTTGAATCAACAACTTCCATTTCACCATCGAGCACTGTCATCAATCGAGACACGAAAACTCTTGCATCCATATTATATCTCAAGTTCCATTTCACTTTTGTCTTTGCATACGTTTATGACACGTAGGGTATAAATTCACGTTTTTATGTTATGATTTTCTCCAGTTTTGGTCATAGTTTGCTTACTACTTAGCACGATTTTACGACCCATGCTTGCAACGCAAGAGTTAAACACTAGTTCTATTATACTTGATTATAAATATTTGGCTCCTTCACCAACATTTATATCTTAACTACATCTATATGTTTATCTACATTTATAAATTTAATATTATTTGTAGCTTAAAATTATTATAGGTTTGTCAACATTTGTAAGCTCATCAATATTTTTAGGTCCATAGAAATATTACAAATAAACACAACTTACCAACACTAACAAAGTATTTTGAAAAAAACACACACAAAGTTAGGGAAGAACAAGTATTTAGCAAAATCACATATCATATTAGGGCATAATAAATAAGTATATAACTAAACGCACATACAATATTAGGGTATAAACAAGTATTAAGCAAAAATTACACAAAAAAAATAGTGGACCAAGTATTCAACACCGAACAATAAATTCATAACAAGTTTTTAGCAAAACCACACACGAATTTACACCAGAACAAGCCAACTAGTGTTTAGTAAAGAAGTAATCAAATAATTAATAAAAAGTGATTAAACCGTAGCACCTTCACGTCTTCAAATTAGGGTTTGGACTGTCAATGTACAATAGTTCATAGGACTGCAACTAAGAGTCGACGGACCGATGAAGTAGAGACTAGGAGAGGACTCGAAAGAGCAAATTAGTTCAAATAACTAACGAAACACGGGTATAGAAATTCGACACTTCAATTTCAAACGTTCACGTAAAAACAAGAACAATGAAGTAGTCACGGACGTAGCTCGAACTTCAATTAACGAATTCCCGCATTTCCTCCAATTGAGAGATCAACAACTACACATCTCAATTCCTAGCATTAATCTCATTTTTCTAATTATGGAGTGTGGGGCTATAACTCATAACAAGTATAAAATCTTATACCCAAAGATGAAAACAAGAGAAAAAATCACAAGGACAGTCAACCAGTTCCCTTTCAGAAAGCAGAAAAAAATTATGATCACAACTTAAAAAAACCTTTCCAAATTACAGCAATTTGGATAAATAAAAGAAAAGAAAATTGCATTGCATTGCATTGCATTGCTTCATTCATTCATTCATTTCTTCCAACAATTTCTGCCCAACAGTCTGCAATTAATTACATTCCCAAACTTTAATCTGATGCATAATAATATTATTATTTTGCATTTATAACAAACAAACAAACCAACCAACCCTTATATGCTCTTTCAACAAATTCTAGGGTTTATTGATCGGAGTTACAGGCTTCAATGGCGTCTTCTTCTTCCTCATCAAAATCGTCTTGCTTTCAGTGTCATGATTCCACCGTCAATTGCTTCAGAAACGGTTGGAGACTCCGAAATGGCGAACGCGCTCACCTCTGCTATCGCTGCGCGTAAGCTTCTCCGATTCCTTTGTTTCAGTTTTATGTGTTAATCTTGCTGTAATTGAGTGAAATTTATGGATGATAGTTGCTTGTGTTGCAAGTAATCTGGTAGGGTTTAAGTTGGTACAATTGCATGGTATGAGTTCTAGGTTTAAAGTTTGTGCTGCTGATATTTTGTTGTGCAAGTGTTTGATCTGAAAATTTGAATATTATAGGTTTATTAAACAGTTTCATTTGTTTTGGGGATGTGTTGTTGAAAGGGCTTATTGTGATTTGAACTATGAAAATGAGATGATTAGGTGATTAAGCATGTGTTTTAAAAAGAATGCCGATACGCATATACAGATTAAAGCTAAAATAATCTGTTGATTAAACTTGAAGATTGGTAGGCAATATTTCGATTCGTATTTTCAAGTTAGATGATACTTAAGAGTTCAAATATGCAACCTTGTTGAATCAATAATAAAAGATCAAGGATCTGGTTTCGTCTTTGTGGAAATCTGTGCTTATGTTGATTCACCAGAAGTTTGAGTTACAAATTATGCAATTTTTTATTTTTATATTTATTTCGTTAGATGTGTTTATGAGGATGGAAGGTTCTGTGAAACATTTCATTCAAACGATGATGGTTGGAGAGACTGCGAATCTTGTGGGAAGGTGAGTATAATTATGACTACACATACTTAATGATGTGTTATGTATAAATTTTTTTTTGTAAAAATTTCGTTTTGTGCCGCCTTAATTTTGCAGCTGGTTCATTGTGGATGTGTTGTGTCATTCAATCAATATTTTCTGCTGGATTTCGGTGGTGTGATCTGCATGGAATGTTCTAAGAAAAACCTCATTCTGGTGAGTTGTAGTTTACTTTTACTTGTCATACTTGTACATTTTACCAATTATTTTGATAATTTCCTATAACTACAACCAGAAATGAAAACTATTTCAGTAATATGTTACATGTTACAGGCACGAAATCGGCGGTATGCACGTGAATTTCAAACAGATCCCGTAGATTTTCCGGATCTTGCCAAGAAAGTACAAAATGACTCAGACATACAATGCATCCCCAGAACGTATCCTGTAGTTTTTATTATATAATTTCATTTACCATTTTAGTGGGTGTTTGAAATTGCAAATTATAATTTTGATTTCTAGTTATTTAGGGTAAAGATAATCAGTTGGATAGACAGATTCTGCTTTTGATAAGTGATTTTTATTAAACCAATCAGTTTCATACCAGTTGCAAAAAAACAAAACTTATTATCGAAGGGTAAATAAGTTTAACTTAATTTGTAATTTTTACATAAATTTCATATTATGGTCATTTTAGCTATTGCCTATTATGTTCTTAAATAATCAGAACTTGCAAAACATTAATAATATATATCTGATTAATGTAAATCCTTGATTGTATATTAGCAACAAGTCTGTTCTGAGTCCTTTGTTTGAAAAATTACTGACTGCTAGCGATGCTGACATCAGAACAGGTCGTATAGTGATCCCAAAGAAATTCGCGGAGGCAAGACAATAATCATGCTTACAAAATAAAAAAAAGTTGTCATTGTGATAAAGCATTATACTATTACCTAACATTAATAATATTAACAATTGTGCAGACTTTTTTTCCAGAAATTTCTGAGCCGAAAGGGTTATTGATGAATATTCTGGATACAGAAAACAAAGAATGGAAGTTCGCCTTTCGTTATTGGCCTAATTGCGGTAGCAGAACATATGTTTTAGAAGGCATCAGAGAATTTTTGGCTGTAAAGAAATTGCAAGCAGGTGATACAGGTAACTAATATAATACTGTACTCATAATACACCACACACACACTTGTATAGATTTGGTTAACAGGTCAAAACACGTTTAGATTGAAAGTTAATCACAACCCAAATTCATCCAAGGTGAACGGGTCGTTTAAACTTTTCAGACTTATAATCTGCCAACGAAACTTGACCACTTTCGCTTTATGTTAAACATGTTGGTTCATTCTTTTTATAAGTAAACATTATTATTTGAATCTGAGTGTGCAATTTATATCATTCCAGTGACGTTTTATCGAGTGGAACCGGGAGGAAATATGGCAATTGGAATACGGAAGACTTCTGCTGTGAAGCTGCCTCATCAAGTATGACATTTGCTATTTCGACCCGTTTGCTTACAGGGACGATTTGAGTTCTTTTTTAATGGGCCAAATGAGTAAAATAAAAAGCTTAAAAGGAAACGGATCAAATTTTTAAAAATTGATTTATTAAAAGTTTAGATCATGGTAATGAACTAATAATATAGTTTGGTAATTATCTTCATCACACTAATTATTTAAAAAAATATGGTCAAAAGTGTTTCGGTCAACCAACTCGGCTCGACCTGCAGCGCAAAAAGTTACTGACCCGTCACCGAAACCCCTCAACCGGCTCATAAAGTTTTCAATATCTACGTTACAATGTCTATATCCTTATGGGCTGAATGTTCTAAATATATGCAGGCATCTACCTGATGCTGTGAAACAACATAAATGCTGGATGTCTTCTTCACAAAACGATCTTTCGTACTTGTGTTGTAAACTGGAAATTTTTGCCCTTCGAAATTGGTGTGATTCTCGGAACGAATTTAATATTTCTTCTTTATTATATTTTGAAAATAGATTTGAGACTTTTGAGGGTTTTTTTTGCATTTATAAAAGTACTTGGTTTACTACAAGTGTACAAGTGTATAAGTTCATTAGGCCATACATTTATCATCTTAGAAGTTATAAATTATATGTTTTCATTATCAAAGATGTTTATTTATCATTCAAAATAAAAAAAAAATGTATATATACTCATAAATGGCCTTTTGTTATCGGTACTAAAAGTGTATACTTATTATTTATATTAGTCGATTATATATTATCGTTTATTGTAATTTGCTAGTATTGAGATTGTTGTTTTCCAGTTGATCTCCTACACATGAGGTTTATTGTTTTGTATAATAAGAAAACCGTGAAATTTGTCACGGTATCAAATCCTGAAAAGTCCGAGATCAAAACCCTTGTATCAGCCATGTCTTCATCAAAATCGGCTTAATTCATCTAGCCGATTCTATCCTCAAAAACTCTAAATATCACTATTGCTCTCCAACAAATCGATTCTATTCATCCAGACTATCTCTACTCTATAAAATAACTATGGCAACAACCAGTACACATGATGTGGCACGACCACAATCGCTAACAAATATCACCAAAATCACAAGCTTTGTCTCTGTAAAAGTCAACAACAAGACTATCTTAGCTAGAAACGCCGGCGAAGCTTGAGATTACCAGACTTAAAATTATACCTAAAAAAATATAAAACTAGGGGGTCGAAAACGTATATACCTAAAAAATTCTATATGAAAACTACATACCGGATACTACTGAGCGAAAAGTTCAGGGTCCCCCACCAATGCAGGTGGTCACCATATATACTTAAAATCACCAAATCCCCGCTATGGCAGCTATGCTACTTAATGAAACTTCTTCGTTTACAACTAGTCAAATTTGCAAAAAGAAAAAAAAAGAAAAAAAAAAACCGGCCACAAAGCTCTGCTTCTTGTTACTTCTGTTATTCAAATTATGGAGTTAACCTTGGCACAAATCGCTGGCAAGATTGAGGACAACGTTCCTATGGTAATAAAACTTGAAGAAGTGGAAACTTTGGTCGTGGGCGATCTAATGGCAGTTCTTTTAGTTTCCACAGTTGTAACTTACAGATTCAGGAAAGTGAACATGTCATAATTGGCACTCGACAGCCAATTTTGCATATTTGAAAAGTTCAATGGCTGCCGAAATTCTATGCATTGCTTGAACCAAATGAACATCCAGTGGCGGATCTAGACCAAGATTTTAGGGGTAACGTTTAATAATTTTAACCATACTTCATACAGCCCGATATTTGAAACCCTAAAATATATGTTATTAAATGGTATTTAATTGTCACATTCTACGTGTTTACAACTGTCAAATCCTTCCTAATCGAGTTCAAATATTTGGCCGAAATTACGCAAATAATGCTCTACTTGTTTTCTAGCACACAATCACATACCATCATGTTCGTACACTAAAATATCGCTCTCTGTTGTCAAGTTAAGCGCCGCCAGTCACTCCGGCGAAGATCACCAATATCGATCAAGCCACAACAGTTCTTAATCGAGCATTGATCTGAGGTAACATTACTATCTATTTACTCGTTTTGATCTACCGGGAT
This sequence comes from Scalesia atractyloides, assembly GCA_947069175.1. Taxonomy (NCBI): domain Eukaryota; kingdom Viridiplantae; phylum Streptophyta; class Magnoliopsida; order Asterales; family Asteraceae; genus Scalesia; species Scalesia atractyloides. The sequence goes on from CAMTDV010000029.1 coordinate 5,325,176, forward strand.
AAGAGCCTTATGGTTTCTATTAACAACTGTTGCGATTGAACATGAATATTTACAAAGGATAATGGGGATGGAACATGTTTTTGTGAGAATATTATTATTGAAAGAACACTAACGTGAAGATTAAAAAAAATACCGATGTGTTTTTCTCTGTTAATTATGTTTAATAATCAAACTTTTACAAGTGGAGGGTCACAATTATTAGTTTACATCAAATACTTTTTACCAATTGATGTGATAAATAACTCAAAAATATAATATTATATATTTTTAAAAGACAGAAAACTAAACACAAATTAAAATTTGATTATATACAATGATGAAGTAAAAAATAATATATGTAATAAATTTATTGAATAAAAAACCTAAACAAATTGTAACACTGAATCGATAAGTCATAACTAAAATGTTAAAAAAAACTGGTTCAACTTAGTTGCGTTTTTTCTTTTCATGCTAATAAAATTACCACTTATATGTTTGAGGAATTTTCAAAATATATATTTAGTTTTCACTTTTCAACCTTTATTTCCACCTTAAAAATGAAATTGAAAATAATAAAAAAAAATTAAAAGCTGTGTCAGACAAATTGACTTTAAAATATTCTTAACCCCAATGCATATATTTTATTATATTTTTAATTTTATCTCCTTCATATACACATCTCTGCAAATAGTTTCTCGTGCTCGTCGTCATCACAGTTGGTCGTAAAAATTTCCATCTATTACTTTTCGTTCTTGCCTCCTCACTGCTGGAGGAGGGGTAGCATATATATATTTTTAACGGTAGCGGAATCCAAAAAAGACAAAAATACCAAAAAATTACCTTCCGGTGAAATAAGTGGAGGCTACCCTGTCATTATGATAGGTCCGCCCCTGTGAACATCCTATTAGGCCCATCTACCAGTGAGCAACAACACCTGGACCACTTGAACAGTGTGCTTGGCCATTTGGGTAGCAAGACCCGAGCACTCTTCTTTGGGCCAAACAACCTAATGACAGTAGGCAAATTTCTCACTTCGTCAGCCCAATTTGGATATATCATTAATAGCCTTTGGGTCTCAACACCCCTATCTCATTTTGTACTAACCTGTTGATATTTCAGATAATTGCAGGTTACCCGATTCTGAGATTCCTAATTCAGGTGCAACAACTCACATGACATTAGAGCCAATGTTGTTAAAGATATTCAGGTATGGAACGAGTGATTGTTGGCAATGGAACGACTCTTATGTATCTCACACTCTGGTTATTCTATGATTTCCTTACCTAATCACATCTTTAAATAAAATAATGTACTTGTTCCCAACTTAACCAAAAACTTGTTATCTATTACCCAACTTGTTACTGATCATCCTCTTCTTTCGTTTTCTCATACTCCGCGTGCTTCCCATACAACACCTAATCTACCCTCTTACCATTACCTCGTACGCTCTTTGGCATTCTGTCTTGGACATCGTTTTTTCTTGTATTTCCTTTGCTAATCATAATTCATGTAATAAATCTTAGACAAAACATTGTAATGCATCTAGTATTTTCAAAACTACTTGATTCAATCAATCGTACCCAGTAAATCCCATAAATAACAAAGCTACCGGTATGGTTTGGGGAGGGCGAGATGTAGGCACACCTTTCTCTATCCCTAGGGATAAAGAAAGAGGCTGCTACACCCGACACCAAAGGCATATAGTAGAAAACCGAGAAACCAAACAAATCTATAACAAAGCACTACTAAATAGCAAAGAAGTGGATAGGTAGCTAGTGAAATAGAACAACATTTCAAATCACAAGATCCCACTTAAGCATTAAAAAAAAAAAACAATCGATGCAAAATCCGCCTAGACCATAAAGAAAAGCTAAGCAACTACCCCAATGCTCAGACCTAATGAGTCTACTCCTAAAAGTCCTCAACCTTAATCCTACGTCTCCATAAACACCTATCTTCTTGGACCATGTCCTCATAGAGGTGTAACTCTAGCAAATCTTTCCTAACCCGCTCATCCCAAGTTCACTTGGGCTTACCTCGACTCCTCCTCCCTTCCACAGTTAGGCCTAACTGGTGTCTGTCAAGTACCTTTCAAAACTACTTGATTGCCCTTATCTTTAAGCCCAACATTATTTCTTTGCATATAACACACTAGAGGACATTGGCCCTCTTCTGTTACATCCTGTTAAGGTTATACATTTCATCACTTATTTTCCTCATTTTAAATACACATCAGAAAACCTCTTTTCCTCAACCATCAAATACCTACATTTTGATGATGATCAAGCATTAACCCAATGTCAAATCAACTTCTATCTTACTCTGGTATTACCTACTGCATCTCTTGTCCCTACTCCCTACACGCCCCAACAAAATTCTGTGAAACATCTCATACCCTTCTCTATCATGCCAGCCTACCCAATAATGGTACAATGCTATGCCACATCAGCTTTTCTCATTAATTGCTTGGCCTCAACTTAACCACTCTTGTTTCTTTAAGCTACTGTTTCACTCTAAACCTGATTTCTTATCTTTAGTTGCCTTTGCTTCCCATTCCTAAGTGATACTCAACCTGACAAACTCTCTCCCAAGTCCACTACTTGCATCTTCCTTGGATACGCTCCTAAACATCATGGATCTCTTTGCTATGATGCCCACATATGTCACACCTACACCTCACAACATGTTGCCTTTATTGAGACCACATTCACTCTACCTTCACCTACGAGTGACTATACACCACCCATCATATCCTACCCCGTCACGTGACATCTGTCCTAGCTCATCACCCCCCCCCCCCAATCTCTATCAACCAATCCCAAAATTCACCATACAATTCAACTCTTTCTGAACATAGTTGGATGCCAATGGGTTCATCGATTACACGACGTCTAGATGGCTCTATTAGTAGATACAAGGCTACACTTGTGGCTGAGGGTTTCCATCATACTAAGGGTATTGACTACGCAAAGAGGTTCATCCCAGTTGTTAAACCGACTATTGTAGTATTAGTCTTATCAGTTGCCTTCTCTTGCTGGTGGGATATTAGACAAGTTGATGTCAACAATGTCTTTATCCATGAAGACCTATCTGAGATTATGTATTTTGTTGACTCAAGTAGACTCCGGAAGGCACTTTATGGCACATGCAGGTTCATCGGGATTGGTTTTCTGAGCTATTTACAACTCTTATCTCATATGGATCTACATAGTTCATCTCTAACACTTCCTTATATATTTAATGTCAAGGCTTCAATACATGTTATGCATTGGTTTTGTGGATAAGTAGCATATCGACCTTTGTGATTAACCTAATTGGTCGATTTCACTCTCTACCTTTTCTCAAAGATTTGGGCAAACTCAGTAACTTTCTAGGGATGCAAGCTACCTCTACTAATGATAAATCGCACCTTTCTTAGCATAGGCACTTACAAAACCTTCCATAGTGCACTGGCCTTAATCAGTGCAGCCCATTGTCTACTCTAGTCTCACCGGGGAAACAACTCTCTGGATATTCAGATAAACCTATGGAGGACACGTTGGCCTACTGATGCACCGTTGGTGCTCTACAATACCTTGCCTTAACATGCCCAATTAGATCTCCTAAACGGTCAACAAGGTCTCACACTTTCTTCAGCATCCCATTTACTACCAACGGATTGTTGTCAAGCGCATTCTTCATATCTTAAGGGCACTGTCACACATGGTCTTACTATTCGCAAGTCCACTCAGCTCAATATTCATGCTTATGCAGACGCAGATTTGGCCAGATGTCCATGTCCAGATGATCACAGATCCACTGGAGGTTAGTGTGTTTTTTCTTGGACCTAATCTTATGAGCTAAACCCCTAAGAAACAACACAGTGTTGGTAATCGAACATGCGAATCACAGGTATTAAAATATAAAGAACTGAGAATCAAAAGATCGATAAACTTGCTTGTATTAAATGAAAAGTGATGAATACAATTGACATACATGAACCCTATATATACTAAACGAATAGGTGCGATTGTAGAGACGTGTCTCTTCACGAATGGTGTGACTCTTGATCTTGTGGATGTAATCAATCTTGAAGAGTGCGTCCCTTCCTTCTTCCCTTGCAGCCATCGATCCAATGGGTGTGTCCAAAGAGACACATCTCTTCATTTAGTGAGTCGGTTATAAACTTCTGATTTGTCATCTTCAGTCCCGAACTTCATAACTACCTTCTAAAACAAACTATCTACTATTTATAGAACGACCCCTATATTTAGTTTAATATCAATACACAATGTTGCTCGATCTAGCATTGAGGCAGAGTATCGCGCCCTTATTCACACAGTAGCAGAGCTTTGTTGGATTATGCATATACATGAGCTTCACCTCACCATGTCTAGCCTGTCATTGTTGTTGTGTGTAAATCTCGTGTCACGTATCTTGCAACTAATCCAATCTTCCGCCAACATACCGGATATTTGGAGATTGACTTGCATTTTATTCGAGCATATTGTTGACTTAGTGACCAACGGTTTATCAATTGTCTTTTCGGTTTTTCATACGAAAATATTGTGTTTTTCTCATAATTGCCTTTGGTTTTTCCATATTACGGGCGTTTAGTTATCATTTAAAAAAATAGTGTTCTCATAATTGCCTTTGGTTTTTCCCTTTATAACATTCCGTAACTTGTTTAACAATCCGTCAACCCGTTTAACTCTTTTATTACAAATTGTCAACTCATTTACAACCAGCTTTATTTGTTTAGATAAGTTACTTTAACAATTTTAGCTATGCACGGGTTAAGTTAATGCAATAAGTATATAAATCACGTGTTATTCGTTAATTCAATCCTTCAACCCAAAGCTACTCACACAACTGAAATTAGGAAAACCATGAAAATAGACAAGTTGACAAAACAAAATATCAAAACATAAATCGACTTTAAAACGCCGGCCAAGCCTGCAAAATTCTAAATAGTGGGTACCGGTACTTGTTATAAAACGCTCTCTCTCTATATGGTATTGGTACCGAACCAGTACCGATACTGAAAATTCTAAATAGTGGATACTGAATCGATAGGTACGGTATACAGTATTAAATGCTCATCCCTAATGTTCACCTTGCTTTTCCAAAATCAACACATTTTTTGTCTTTTCCAAATTGTCGAGTTAGCTAGCCAGCTAAAGCGCCAACTAACTCCAGCTATAGCCCCCACTAAGCCGGCTAACTTCGGCTAAAACCGGCTACACATGAATTTTTGTGGTAAAAAGTATGAGTTGAGACTTAGCCCTCTCGATCGTCAATATTAGGTTTGATTGGTGTAAAAAAATTATAAAATAGTTTATCTATTTTAAAAAAAAATCTTGTTTTTGATAATTTTCCACAAGATCTATTTTGATGATTTGCGTGGTCAATTTTCCTATTTTGCTTCTCATACAACAAAATGACCGTTGCATAAAAGATGTGGTTCAACTAACGACTTGCAGTCCCCCTTTCTCTCCAACCAAATTCACTCTCAGAAAGCTATGAATTTGAGCATTAATGGCGTCTCTCATCGTCTCATCTCAACCTATCGTCGACCAGACAATATCATATCTGGTAAGTTAGACTCGCGTGCCCTAATTTATCACCATATGTTTTTTTGTAACAATTATCTGAACAAATTCAATTTTGTTTCTGAAATCAAAGCGAATTTTGAACTTCCAATTAAATCGATAAAGAAATTGACGAACCAAGATGATTCCGTAACGGAGATCTCGTCTTCTTCGAAGATTGACCGGAATTTAGGGCTTAAAATCACTTCGTTAACGACCGCCATATCAGGTTAGGGTTTCAATCGAAGTTTGTTATATGTATTGATGTGTATTTGTAACTAAATTTTGATGTGTTAATCTTATGCTGTGTGTTAAGTGGTGGTTTGGATTAGAAGTCTCAAATAAATTGATTATGAATTTATGATTTTGGATTTTTAAATGAATTGTCTAAAGATATATTGGTTCTCTTGAAGCAACTTGATTTTGTATGGTTAGGTTCATGGTTTTAGGTTTGAAAAATCGGATTTAACTGTTTTCTTCACCGTTTACGACTTGGAACAGTCTGTGTTAACTGAAGGGCAGTTTATGCATATGTATAATATTCACGAATCCTATCTGTTAATGTTAAAAGCTTTACATAACTAATGATTTCAATTTTCTTTTTTTTGAGAAAAAAGTTCGTTCAAACCTCCCAAACTAAACCGTTTAGGTTGGTGTGGCCAACCAAACCAACCTGGCTGGTTTGGTATGCCATTTTTGAAGCCGTAGTTAGCGGTTTGGCCCTGGTTTTTCATCAAAATTAACCGGCTGAACTGGACCGTGAATAAGTGAACAACTCTACTTTGTGTGTTTATGAAATCAGACAGAAAACATATTATAAAGTTATATTTCCTGGCATAATTTTCTTGTAGTTGGTAGCAGTGTGGGCATATGATAACAAATGTTCTTATTTTGATGTTTTAGCTGCAAGTTTGGGTTATAGTCAGAGTGCACATGCCTTGAATATGGAAGAAATCATGGTATGAACTCTTTCTCATCAGTTTTGACTTTTTCCAATTTGTTGACTATTGTCAGTGAGGTCTAAAAGTTGTAACTATGTTTTTGACTTATGAACTTTTTTTGTTTAGTTTCGAAATGGGTGTTTGGATGTCCATTTTGAAAATGTTCACAACAATCACAATCATGTTACTGTGTACTCGATATTGTAAGCTAATGAACTACAGTTGTTTTTGTTTAAGTCAGGAAAAAACTGCTTTTTCTGTTTACACATTGGCTGATGGAGGCCTTGGAGATTGGTTTGGAGGCCTCATGTATTCAGCCGGACAGCAGGCAAATGAAGCCGTTCAAATCAATTAGGAGCTTTAAGCTTTACTAGGTGCTTCATATATATTTAATTAAAAATTTGAGTGACCATTAATATGACATTCATGAATCATTATCTTGTCTCCTAATATTCTTTTCACAGTTTGGCAGTCATATTTGGTGCGGGCCTAGCTGACTAGCCTTTCCCCTTGCACATTAAGTGTTCTACCGTTGACCCTTGGTTATATTGGTAAAGCATTTTGTAAAATTATATGGTGTAATATTGCTGCCTCTCGTTATATTTGATGATGACCTGGCATGTTGCCACTATTTTAGGTGCATTTGGATCTGGAAAAAGTAGAGCGCAGGTAACAGATCAATCTGTTTTACTACTAATTATCCCATCTCCTTTTGCTTTGTATATACTAGAGGTGGAAAGATTGGCGGGTGTGTTAAGGGTCAAAATCTGAGTGGGTGAAATAGTTTATTTTTATTACGAGTCAACTTTAGCTGGGTTGACTCGCATGCAAACTCCCTTTTACCTATTTATTTAATAATCATTAATTATTATTACAAAACAACATTATTACAACAATAATCTAAGTCTTTGAGTAGATACAATTCAGGAGGTTATGCATTAAATATAGACTCTATGTGATATCAACTCGTTGAACCATTCCTTTCTTACATCAAACTTGTTATTCGACCCGTTTGAGATAAAGCACAATCCATTTTTAATTGAATGGGTGAGAACCAATTATTTACCTACAATATATGACTTTCCATATACAACTTTAAGATTGCTAGACCAAGTAATAATTTGGGAAGGCGTTGAGATGAAATCTAATTTTTGTGAAGAATTTAACCAAATGCATAGCTTTTTCTCTCTTTTTCCCCTTTTTGCATTTCACTTATATAAATGGGTTGAATTAGATTGTTGGTGACTCTATTGCATTTGCAATGGGTTTGGCGACTACACTAGCATTACTCGGTGTAGCAGCTTCATTTGCTGGAAAGGCATATGGACAGGTGGGACAGGGTTTACCATTGGCGGCGTCTGGTTTGGCGGTTATTATGGGATTAAATCTTCTTGAGGTAATTAATCATATTGTGATTTTAATCTGTATTATTCATTAAACAAGATTAGAAGAATTGACGTAGTAGTTCATTATGAGATAGTGACTTCTTTCTAATAATGTTTTGGCCATTTTCATCCCTATGGTTTTCCAAGTATGCCTGTCCAGACCAAATTTCAAATTTGTATCATTTCCATCCCTGACATTATTATATATATAATTTATGAACTTCATAGCTACAGTGATTTTTGTTCTTTTGTGATTTTGTCTTTTGTGAATTTTTTTCATCTTTCCTTTTTCTTTTCTATTTTTTGTTTCTTTTAAGTTTCAATCGAACCTCGTGTTGTACATGTAACAAAATGAACGGTCAAATACTGACCGAAGAACGTCATTACTGAATTTGATATTCGTTTTTATTGTTTCAATCGATGTAAACACATCTCGGTATTTTTTTGTCGTATCATGACTTTTTTTTGTTTCTCTTTCGGTAAGTGTCGGTATCCTAATGAACCGAACCAATATCAAACAAATTCCTGCCATTAACGTTATTCTTACTATTGCTTCTACGTTTCCATTAAAAATTGGGTCACCCAGCCGCAGAGCGCGGGTGTAACCCACTAGTTCTTGAAACATAGGTGTAAAAATTGAAAAAGAAAATAAAAAGGGAAAATAACCTTTTTACCCCTCAATTAACAGTCAAAGTCAACGGCCGTTAACTTTTTGAATTAAACTAGCATGTTTCAAGAATGTCAGGGACGGAAATGGTATAAATTTGAAATTTGGCCTGGACTAGCATAATTGGACAAATAGTCAACTCTATTGTTTGAATCACACATAATAAAATAATAAATGCATCAAAAATGATTTCAGAAACTAAATTATTATAGTAATAGTTTTTGTATATGAATAAAATGATTTCAAAGGTGGTAAACATTTGAATACACTTTAGAAGACTTTTAACCTATATGACCGGTTTCCTTTAGTTATTGTTAATATTTTACAGGTTTGGCGCAGTAGAAATATAATATAATTCAATTTCCATTAATTTTATGTAAATGGGTCAAAATTTCCACCTCTATTAATGTGTAATGTGGTGCATATGTACTTTTCTACTTATGTATGCACTATGCAATGTGCCTTTGTGTTTAACTATTTAATGTTACATACTTACCATGTCTTACCATAGTATGTCATTTATCCCATTAAAGGTACAAATGGTAACTTTATTGCATCGAACGGTAAACATGTTGCATGTATCTGTAAAACGTGATCTGTACATTGTATTGTATTGTAATTTACCCTATTTATTAGTTCTTTTGTGACTTGTTTCTATTTCCAATTAGGACTATTACATATTTTGGCTAATGTTTGCAGGTAATAGAGCTACAACTGCCTTCATTCTTTGACAACTTTGATCCACGTGCTGCCGCTGCTAACTTTCCTTCAAGTAACTAAAATTACATTCCATAATCATCCATTATTTATCTATTTATTTGTCTTATGTTTGTGAAATGTAATCTGATAACCAAACATATCACTAATTTCTCAGGCATCCAAGCTTATTTGGCCGGTCTTACATTTGCTTTAGCTGCATCGCCTTGCAGTACACCTGTGCTGGCCACTCTACTTGGATATGTTGCAGCATCCAAGGTATTATTATATGTGTGTGCCTACATACATATATATATATACACATATATATATAATATAAGAATCATGACCCTTTTTACTTGATTACAAATTGTAACACTTAATTTCTATTGCAACAGGATCCGTTAATAGGTGGCAGCTTACTACTGACTTACACAACTGGCTATGTTGCTCCTCTGCTCCTTGCTGCTTCTTTTGCTGGAGCATTGCAGGTATTTTTACATATACACCCCCAGATATTTCTTCAAAATATTTGGTGGCCGGTTTGTTATAAATTGTTGCTTGAACTGTCAAAAAGATCATTTTTGCATGGGTTGAAACGCGTCGAGTCTGACACAAGCAATTTTTGTCCAACTTTTTTTTTTAAATTTCATTATGTATAGTTAAGTGTGTAAAAACCACAGAATATGTGTCAAAAATACAGAATATGCATCTCCAATAATAACCTAATTATTTTCATAAACTGATTTAGGAGATCTATGTGCCAGAAATATATCTTCACCCGTTTGTCCATTTTATCTCTTATCAAACTTTTTTTTTATGTTTTACCTGTTAAACATAACTCCAATTGACCCATAACTGGATCTGCTAATGTGCACAGAGTTTGCTCTCTTTCCGCAAGTTCTCAGCTTGGATCAACCCTATGAGGTATATTATTCTATTTGCAGAAATATACAATGATCAAGTTTTTTATTTTATTTTTATTTTATAAAATATTATGGGTTGTTTATTTTTACTTATATATTGTCTGATACATGCTAAACTTTTGTTTGCAGCGGCGCGCTACTGTTAGGCGGTGGTGTTTATACACTTCTAGACAAGGCTTTCCCTACTTCCACAATGGTCATGTAGATTACATTGATATATGGGACATGAATCGAAGATAACATGTATAGTTTTATAATCCTTGATACACAAGTTTTAGTGTACTACCAGAAGGTGCTTGTAGACTGAAATCAGCATGACATTTATCTTTTTTATTAAAAGAAAACAGATGGCAAAATCTTACATCTTCTTGTAAAATGACTCAATTGAAAATCTTATTGATGATTTCTTCATTTTAATTGATTTAAATATATACCCCTTGTATTATAACTATTTAATAAAAAAATTATGAATGCTACTGATTCGAAATTTTTTTATATTATTATCAGAAAAGATCTGGCGTTAAAGATTATTTTACCTTACTTCCATATTTTACTTAAGAGGCCATTGGGACAAAACAAAAAAAAATTCGTTGCTTTTTTCCAAATCCGCATGCACTACTAATTATTAATAACAGAATTGTCATCCAAGGAAGTTGGAAAATGAGAAAATGTAAATATGCCATGAGAAAGAAACTGAATTCAACTTTTTTTTTAAATTAGTCTACATTTACCGATATGTTTTTCTTTTAGACTAACAATTTATGGTATACTGTAAAACTTGCACAAAGAAACAATAAACAGATTATGGTTTTGAGAACATCCCTTGGGTCAATGCAGAGGAATCGTAGTCTTTGGCAGATTGTGTAGGAGACAAGGATGATGTTGGTGAAGAAGATTGTGACTTTGACGGTCCAGATGTGCCTGCTTTGTTGAAAGACGCATTTTGAGACGGCGATCCAGAAAGCGGCATCCCACTTAGCCTCGTCGCATAAAAACTGCTATAAAAATAAGCTAATAAATGGGTTTGTAGTAGAGATGGGAAAATCGGTTGGTCCAGCCGTCCAGTGGGTTAGGGTTGGGTAACAGGTCAAAGCGGATATTTCTTCGATTTATTCTAAACCGCTTTTGACTAGTTTTTTAAAGTCTTAAGTGGGTAAAATCCGATCGCATACCTGATGATATTTCTAGAATAATACAAAAAATTTGAATAAAACGATTTAGGTGGTTGTAAGCATCAAAAAAAAAAAAAAACTTTCGACCGTTTGACCCAATACTGACTGATTTATTATGTCCTGTTGGTAATTTTATATAACCCAAACCTGTCGATTCCCACACAAAGAGGTTTTGAACTTCAAATAGTTGCCTTTAGCTAGCTGGTATGTGACTTATGACATATGTGTCATTTAATATGAATGCCGAAAAAAACCTAATGTATATCTACACCTGGATTTGTTTTATTTATACGTTTTTGGTACAAAACCATACCTGGATGTTGGAACCTGAACTGATAATCCATCTGAATTTGTTGTTCCCATGTTTCTCATCTAGTTCAAAGACAAAGTTATAAGTCACTTAAAAAGTGTTTTTAATTTATACAACTTCCTAAATAGTTTTACTCGCAGCTTTAGATTATTGCCTGTTGTCGTACGGTTTTTGTAATCATATTTACCACACTAATAATTTACTGAGAGAACGGACAGTAAAGTGTTTTCGGGTCAACCCAACTCGACCTGTGTTGACCAAAATGACTCGTTACCCAACCCATCTGACTCGCAGCCGTCATAAATCAGCAGAGCTAAGAATTATTAAACATTACCTGCTGAGAGTATTTTTCCAGTTCCTCTTTTCCACCAGCCGGCATCATCATTCCCGGAATTTGGTAACCAGTTGGCCAATTTTGATTGGGTAAATTTGTACCAACAGGCAGTGGCTGTTGCCAGTTTCAGGAAAATTTAGGCAATCCACCTGATTTAGCAGCAGCTGCGATAATTAAAGATTGTTGTTGTGCCAGCATGGCAAGCTGCTGCTGATGATGAAGATTATATGATGTGGTTGTATTACCCTGCTGACATATAAAATAACCTATATGTTATTTGAAAACGGATACAGTATTAAGGAAAATAAACATTAATCTTACCTTCTCGAAAAGGCTCATAATATCACTTTTAACATCTTTTTGTGGCTTTTCGATGCATTGTTTGTGAAACTGGAGGTGGATCTTTAAATAAATCCTGAATTTCAGAAGCGGATTTGGACTTGTTAGGTTTCGAAGCGCGTGTTGTATCTGTTTCTGATGTTTCACCAACAGCTGCAAGATGATGAAACTAATGTCAGTGGCCTGAAACACTTCTTGCCCGGAATTTTTTATTTTATTTTTATTTTTTTATAATTAATTAACATTTCAAATATGATTACAAAATTATACTATTCCTATATAATCTAATTGCCTGAACAAGATGATTTACGAGCTTCTATGCATTATAATTTATAAATATGCTTCAATGAGCAAATTTCAGTTTTACCCATGGTTGTAAAAATATCGCCTAGCCTCCCATTAATCGCTAGTCTCGGGTTCACTAAGTAATTTTAATCTAATCGGCCAATTAACTGCTAGGCGGTCAACAGTGGTCAAACCTGGTCCTAATTGGCCAAAATAGATGGTTGTCTAGCGATTCCGGCCAAACTTGTAAATTCTGGCAACGAATCCTATCTACTTCAAATAGGTCGAAGAAGGAATTAAAACATGTCTATTTAGAAAAATTACATATAAAACTGAAAATTACATATAAATCCCAATCCGATCAATCCTGTTTAAACCCTATTAATCCTGGTCAATCACTAGTCGGTACCCCACCGGCCAACTAGCGCCTAGCGATTCTTACAAACACTGGTTTTACCCGCTTGAGACACTAAGAAGATGTAACCCGAATCGACCCATTTATAAGTAAATGGGCTGAAATGGCCACCTATAGAAAGTTAAAACTTCAACATATCTTATGTTCCATGCCATTTGTCCCGTTTCATTCTCGCTTAGTTTTTTTATTTTACCATATGTAGAAATCATAACTTGAGACTTATTATGACACATTAAATTACATCTTAGGGTAACTCGGGACCTACATTCAAATCCTGCCCATAAATCATCTACAGGGGTTGCTTTCGAACCAATCTTAACAGGATCATCTTCCATAGAAAGCATGTCGAAAAGATAAGTAGCAACCTCCACTTTAGGAGAGACCACTTCAGCAGCCTCCTTTACATTATCAACAGACACGATTGCTGACTCAGCTTTCCGTAGCACCTGTTAAAAGTTTTTGAATATGTAAACATAAGTCTATTTATATTTTATACTCTCTATAGTCATAAAATAGCTTTACAGAATGCTATTCATCTTAAAAACCAGATGATATGTATTAAGTTCTTAACTAAATTTATTAATTTGACCCGTTTGAGATGAAACACAACCAACATCGACACATTCATAAATAAAGGAGTTGAAATGTGCAAACTTAACATACGGGTTCAGATGCTTTTGGAGGTACAGGGAGACTGATTTTTGTAGTAGAAATGTTGCTCTTTGTACTATGCGTCTGAAATCTCTTCTTATTATCAGATGCAGAGGATTCATGTTTTTGCGATTGTGTCGAGGCTTTATTTTCTTGAAATCTAGAAGGTGAAATTGGTCTTTGATCTCTAGCAGCCCATCTTTTTTCTTCATACCTTAGAACAAAGATAAAAGATAACAGCAGTTTAGAGGATGAAAATACTACAGCATCACATCACAAGGTGGCAATTTTAACCTGTTTACGTATGATAAAGTCGATCCTGTTATGTTCTATCACTATCGGGTCAAACATGAAAAAATTATATCAACTTAAAAAGGTGGGTTGAAACTTGAAAGTTATACCGTGTGTATTTTTAATGCATCAAAGACGTCCAAAATCATTTTATTCAAAAATTATCTATATATATATATATATATATTAATTTACCACATCCTGATGAGGAGTAGTTATTTCATCATTTAGTCTATGTCGTCTATAGCGTAAACTTTCGTTTGCACTCTTGTAGTTTAATCATTCTATATTTCTCCTTTTTTTTAACCAATTTACTTTTCAATCCCTAGAGTTTAATAAAGTTATCATACAGGCCCTATACGTCAATAAGTTGTCCGTATAAATTCGACTTTATCTACGTTTTACATCACGTGAGTCACTTGGTGTTAGAAATTCGTGTTTTTGCATCTTTTAGGAAAAAAAGATACATACTTTGCCCGAATAAAATTCTCGATGCCAACTCTGTCGTACTTTGAAGGTAGTTCTGCTTCCCAATAACTATTTGATTTCGCATTTCCCATTGCTGCATCAATAATGAATTAAATTCACGAAAAATAACTTTTAATTTTATTCAACTTGTTCAGTTTCTTAGAAATTCATGAAAACACATTCAGAAACTAAAGATATCAAATATCTTACACCGGATAAATGCAACCTGTTCTGGAAGCCATGTGTCCAGTTAGCCGATCTCACCTGCAACCGCATTAATAAGTAAATAATGCAAATCAACATATATTATTACGTATTTTTCGGGTATGTTACATGTTATAAGATATATTTACAGTGATGTTTCATAACAGATAACACCTTTTATTCTCAAATGCTACTATAACAGATGCTAACTACTGAAAACCATGGATCGCAAACAAAGATGCACCCCACATTTTAACAATGACCTATACATTAATAGAAACAAGAATTTTATATGTATAAAAAGTTATATGCAACTAAATATATGTACAATATTAGTTAACAAAATTTGGCTATTAATCGAATTGTCACCTTTGATATGTGAACTCCAAGGCTTCTGTGGATTCCAGAACACTGCATGCATATAAAGATGCCAAGATTCACACTAGCCCATCGCAGACCTCTGTTGGACAAAAAGGCCAACATTAGCACTCACCATGAAGAAATAACTTAGCGAAACTCGCGTTTTAAATCTGATATATCATGAATATAACACTTACTTCGCTTTGCAATCAGCGCATTCTTTGTTCTCTGGAATTTAAGAAGCCCTTCCAGTATCTGTAGACAAGTTTTGCAGAAATATCAAATGATGATTATGAGACTTATATAAAAGATTACAGGAGCAACTAAATGTCAGGAAGATGATATATAGAAGAAAATTTGAAAACAAAGTATAACATAAAGAGTTTGGACCAAAAATCTAGTGCAATTCGATTGATAGAATATTTATTGTATGCATCTTGGTTGATCATTTTATGTTACTAGTGGTTTACATTATCATTATTAGTACTTTTGTATGGCTGTTGCTCTAATTCTCTTAGCTACATTTTATGTTTCTCTAACAACAAATTTTTTACACCTGTATACCACCTGACCTTTCAATCGCAAGAATTCGAACTCACACCACTTTTATGACCTAGGGTTGAAAAAAATTAAGATTAAACCATGCAGCTTAAGATTCTTAATTTCATGTTTTAAAATAACATGCATATGTTACAACTTATATTAACAAATTAAACCACATGTTAATTGATTTAGGCTATTTAGCTAATAAACACATATGAACAATATTGATTAGGTTAATCATGATCAACAAAGTAATATGAAATGAAGAAGATGATGTGTATACTTTTCGGTGGCGTTCATTAAGCTCCTTGGATACGTTGGCCTTGTGATTCATATTCGCCAATCGATTAACAAAAATCTGGATTATACGATGATGATGATGATGATGATCATCCGAAATAGATCGGAATCTGGAGGTTGCAATTTCCGTTTCGTTTTGGTTTCCGTTACGTGCGAAGGTTTTCGGGTCGGTGTCTCATGGGCTCCACGCCCTTTCTGTCTCATAAGTCATAAATAACATATTTTAGTTGATATTTCATTTTATTAAATACTAAAAACTTATCATAAATAACATATATTATCCCCGTCATACTTTTGGACCATTTAATTTATATATACTAAATTAAAAAATAGTCATCCGAACATTGTTCACTAAATTAGCAGAAACCACATCGTCGATTTTTTTTATATTAGATGATCATTAAGAAAAAATTATCATGTAACAACAAAAAATGGTATAATTTGAGTTTGAAACACCTAAAGAAAATAGATAATAGGGATTCACAGCAATAAAGTGTAGCTGACGATTTCATGGTTTCCTGTTAATATAGTAATTCTTTATGGATAACGCATTTTGAGGGCTACTAAAAGCTAAAATAACAGGAAGACTTGTATAAAAATTGAAGACGTTTAAAAACATTTTATGTTATATTTAATCAACATCGCAACCATTGAAAGAGTAAAAAGAATGAACACCAACATATGTAACATTTATTGTGAGGAAATAAGTATATAGATCAAAGAGATACTAATTATTGAACGTTAGTATTACATTATATTATTATTTATTATTATTATATTTGAAAGGTGTGAATTATTCGGCGAATGTCGCGAGGTCTAGCATACGTTGTCTTAACTGGGTCCCCTCTAGAGAGCCCCTTGCACAACAGATCCCCAATTTAAACCCCTCAATGAGAAACCTGTAACAGCCCACGCAACCACACCATGATATTGTCCGCTTTGGCAGTCAGCACGCCCACAGCGTCTGCCTCTCACGGCTTTCAAACGCGTCATGATGGTGAAGTTATCCAGCTCCTTATAAGGAAGCCTTTGTTCCCCTTCACAATCGATGTGGGATATCATAATCCACCCCCCTTATTAAGGGGTCCAGCGTCCTCGCGGGACCTGGCACCACCGGTCCCGCCCTGGCTACTGATACCATTGTAACAGCCCAGCGTAACCGCACCATAATAGTGTCTGCTTTGGCAGCCAGCACGCTCACTCGTCTGCCCCTCACGGCTTTAAAACACGTTATGATGGTGAATGTATCCAGCTCCTTATAAGGAAGCCTTTGTTCCCCTTCACAACCGATGTGGGATATCACAGGACATAGGATGGGCCTTAGTTAACAAAAAAACGAATTAGTGCAATTTATTTGTTATAAACATCGTCTTGTGTTTGAAATTGTTTATGTGAATTATTTGTTTGTGAGACACTTGATATGAATTAATGATTATTTAAAACAAGTAATAGCAAGTCATAAGCTCTCGAGTTAACTCAATCATGTCCCGATCACCTATTCCGCTGCGGGTCGGGGTGTGACATGTCCAATCTTCTCTTTGTACTGTTTACTTGTATCATGTGTAAAAATGGTTTTTGGGTCAACAAAGGTTGGTGAGTGAACCCTATTATTATTAGAACAATAATATGTTTAAATTTGCTTTATTGAGAAATGCATGCATCAACCAATATAAGTAAGTATGTTGCATGTCATAAGTCAAAGCTCATAAAAACAACCTCAAACAATAAATCAATTAAATGTAATGATTCCAATAAATGTATGCATGTTACACGGTATTGCGGTGTGCTACAAGGTCTAAGCTCAATCAAACGGAGCTCGCCTCGTATGTTGGCAACGTCACGTTCCGCTCATAGGTAATGAGGAACAGACAAGCCTATAATGATATGATGTCCAACGTGAATGAAATGCACTAAATGATAAACAACAATCCACATGTAACACATATACTTCACATAAGGGAGTTTGCACGAATTTAATTCTTGTAAATGTAATAACGAAATACGACACATGATACACCCCGAAACGTGTAATAAAAAGGGAAGTTGTAAGATTCACTCACAGTGTTTGTGCTTTTAATCGTTAGTGAAAAACCACACCAGAATAAGGAGAAAATCCAATTGATAAGCGTGATTTAAGCTAGATAAACGAATGCAATAAGAAAAATGTAAACGTTATGCTAGATGAACGAACATGATATGTTAGACTCGTTGAGCCTAACGAGCCTCTACAAGGCTACGCCAAGCCTAAAGGCGAGCCTAAACTAGGCTAACCTTACGAGCCTAATGCTCCTTATCTAAGAACCTAAACTAAACTAATTAAACTAAGAAACAATAAATAAATGAATAATAAAAAAAGAAAGGAAGATTACCTCGAAAAAAACTTTACAAAATGAGAAGAGCTTGAAGGGCAACAGCTCTTCGTCGAAAGCGGAAAATAAAACTACTACACACCACACCCAAAGGGGTATTGGGCTTGTGGAGCCACCAAATTTGGTTATTCCACTTGTTTATACTCAAACTAGGAGTTGCAAGCTATAAACAACCAAACAAAGGTATTTATAGGTGTGAAAGGGAGCACAAAATGGTGAGTGGGGCAATGTGGGATGAATTTAAAACAAGATTTTCGCGTCTTTCAAATCAACAACAAACACCAAACTTGTTTTCGCGATTCCCGCTTCGTTATAACTCCGTTCGTGCACGGTTTTCGCCTAAGTTCATTATTTTCAAAGTACTATCATATGGAAGAGAGTAATCCAACATCCATGGTGTCGAGAAATGGGCTTAAACCTTGGGTCTTGATGCGGGTCGATGGTTATGTTCTAAAACTTGTGTTTGTGATTCCCGTTACGCTGGAGCTCAGTTTTATGCACCATTTGAACCTACTTGATCCTTAGTATACCAAGTATATGTTGGAGCTTTGAATGGACCATAATGATACGCTCAAGGATGGAGAAAAGTTGGCAAGAAAGTCACCCAAAAGTCATCTTATGACAAATCATAAGACATGTAGAGCTTCTTACTTGCTATCTTTTAGAATCTAAACCCTCCAAAACACAATGTCCTATCTTAAGGCATGTATATAATGAAGTTTGAATGATAAGAAGGTTAGGATGTGATGTGTTAGGTATGTTCACGAGTCTTCAAAGTTTTTGATTAACTTAAGGAAAACCTTAGTCTTAGACCTTGAGAGATGGAGGGTTGCTTCAAAATACATGGAAATGAATTTACAAACTTGTCTAGAACATGTATAAGACTATAAATCACCAGATATGATAACATGTATGAGCAAAACATAGAATACAAGACATTTTATTCCGTAAACATTAAACAAAATTACGTGGAATATGAAAACAGACCGGGTGCCAAATTCGGGTCGGGTTATAGGATCTGTTTTTGACGGATGTTACAAAACCCTATCACCCAGACTCGAACTTAAGACTTGAAGGGGAAAACTCACCCGGGTCCACCATAGGTGGAACTTAAATATCCGTGGCCACCACTAGAGCACTAGTGATGGTTTATTATTTATTATTATTATTATTATTATATTATATTATGTTAGAGGTCAAGCATATGCACTATTAATGGAATATGATTCATTCATCTGTGTATTACACAGATACTAAAATGATGTAATAAATGATTTGTACATATTTCTTATAATAAATTATTATACGCTAGATGTTATGATAAAAAACGATCGTTACAATTAATAATCTATATATACAAATACAATATGAAAACATATAAATGTATAAATCGCCACCCAAGTCCAGATTCTGTTTTTGTATGGTTGAAATGTTTTTTGTTGTAACTCCTTTATTCAAATGCCATGCATAGACACTAAAAGGAATGGAAAAAGCTTGTGACCAACCAAACTAATCAAGACAATTTACTTTGTAAATAATATGTTATAACATGTGAACTTCACATGTTGTATTATTTAAATTTTGTGGAAAAACAAATCTAGTTTTTTCCCATAAAATGTATGATGTGATGATAAAATATGATAATTGATTGAAGAGATATTAATTACTAAAAGGTTAGTAACAATTTTTTTTCTTCTCAAAATGTGCCTCAGTTGACTTTAGAAGTCAAACTTCTGTATCAAAGTTATATAGGGCAGTGGTTATATGTTAAAGGTAACACTTTAATATTTCAATGTAACGCATTATTATCATGTTGACTTTAGAAGTCAAACTTCTGTATCAAAGTTATATAGGCAGTGTTATATGTTAAGGCTAACACTTTAATATTCTCAATGTAACATGTTGTATACTTTTTAACTAAGAACACTCAAGTTTTGCGAAATAACAATACCAATTTTGAAATGTGAACTTAGAGGTATTTCGACAACATAAACTTTGTAATTGCATTTGATATTATTTTCAATGTAATTAATATGTTTCAGAGCGACCGTTTGACTCAAACAACAAAAAAATCACATGTTTTTATTTAAAACCCAACTTCTTTGACCTGCCCATTTTAGCATCTTTTGAATATTTCTATGCATTAGGAAGATTCTAAAATGTGGTTAAAAGAGAATTTGATTAAAAGGTAATTAAATGAAATGGAGATGTTATTCTAAACAACTTACTGGAAGTTGGTTCTAGTAACACTACATTACAAAAATCAAGCTATTTACTCAAATACAACAAAAGTTACAACCTAAGCATTCTACAATTACTCAATATTTTAAATTCAGTGTAGCATCCTAGGTTTATATAAACCAACCCCATAAACACAACAAAATTTATATTATAGTAGATAAAATATATGTTAATAAAAGGGTGCAATTGCAATGTAAACAAAAGTTACAACGTAAGCATCGTACAATAGCTCAATATTTTAAAATCAGCAAAGCATCTCCTGAACCATCATCCTTTTTAATTATTTCAAATGTTTCATCGACACGAGATTTACAATGGTTAAAACAATTATAATACCATATCTTATCAGTGAAAAAAGCGGCGGAAATTGTCCCAATAACCAAGACCTTTTTCTTCTTCTAATAAACAAAACAAACCAAATTTTACCAATTAAAAGGCATCATAAATAAAAAGTATAAGCACAAAAAAAATTATACCTTGTCTCAAATCAATTAATTTCTTCAAAATCAGAGTTGATGAACAATTTATAACATCAGACGTGTTAGAAACACCACGTTTACCTACTTTAAATATAATAAATTTAAATATCATCAACATTTAATATAACAAACAATAAACGAAAAAATATACTTCAATAAATATTAATAGCATGACTCGTTTAAATATGGTATATTTGTAAATGTGAGGGTACCAAGTGAACATCTATGTTTTAAAATTAAAAGTCAGTTAAAATATAATGTGACTGGTCTTAGTTTACTCTATAATTATATTACCACCATAATTACATCTTTATATTCGACAATAAACAGATAAAATAAGTTTCTGTTATAAGATTGTTAAATTATAAAGTTAATAAATGATATTATTAAATGGTAATTTGGCTTAGTTAATAAAAATTAATACACAATTTTGGAATACAACTAAGGATAACTTATTTTAGGATTCTATTTGAGTTTTAAATACAAATTTTAAACTATATAAATGAAAATCATATGAGTATAATAACTTGATTTGTATTTATTAGTTCCTTAATCAGATTACCTTCTTAATTAGATTTTATAGATTCAAAATTAGTTAAAGAATATAAGTTGGTGGTGTAACTTTCTTAAATTTGGAAGTTAATAAATGATAGATAAATATAAAAGGATGATTGAAACTGATTTACGATCAATGAAATCAGCAATAAATAAACATATTTTCAAAATTATAGATAACTAAATAATAATGTTGTTACTATTTTTTGAATCGTCAAAAAATAAAAACGTACATTTCAAAACAAAAAAATATATTTAAAACGTTCAACAATCTTTAAAAACATGGATACAAATTTAAACAATCTAAGACATAAATATTGTTATTATTAGGAAAAACCATGAATGAATGCATAAGATCCGTTTTTTTACTTCTCTTAGGGTCTGTCAATCTATCACATATACAAACATAAACAAAGATGAAGATTTGCCTTGCATGTTGTTTGATAAATTAAGCAGCCGATAAGGAAGAGAAATTAGGTTTGGGAGAGAAACTGAGAGAGAGAGTGTTGGTGAAAAAAAAGATATTATGATCTCAATTATCGAAAAAAATAATGTTTTGTTTCGGTATTTGAAATATTTTCTAAAAATAAAATTTTTAAAATAAACCTTCTAGAAAGTTGCTCATATGCATTCCCTCCCAAATCACAAGGTTTCATCACAACATGCCAAGTGTCCCAAATTCATTACATTTATTATATTATATAAATTTTAGTTGATATTTCATTTTATTAAATATGAAAAACTCCACTGTTTGGCAATCAGGTATACCTTAACCTTTCTTAACTCCATATAAGCTTTACATTACTCGTTTTCCCCTTTTTACTCTACATCACCCACCATTTTGTTTATTTTTTGTATTAATATTAAATTAAATACAATAATAATAAATTAAAATATAATAATAATAATAATAATAATAATAATACCATTTCATTAACGTCTTAGCTAAAACAAACATTGATTATAAATAGCATTAATTTATTATTCTTTTTTTTTTCCTAAGTTAAAATGTTAACCAAGTAAGGTCACCCCTTAACATAGGGATGAAGTGGTATGAAACAGGGACGGCAATTCTTGACACGACTTGAACCTGACATGGAAAAAACAGGTTTGGGTCGACTAACATGACGCGTTTAAAAAAACCGGTCGGGTTCAAGTTAACCCATATTAAAAACGAGTCGGGTTCGAGTAGACCCGAATTTATATGGGTTAGGTTAGGGTTGAAATCTTTGACCCGAATAATAATATGGTCGAGTTTGGATTGAACATTTCAACCCATCACCTCAACCTGTTACCCAGCAACCCAGTACGATTGACACTCCTAATTTGAAAGACATGTTAACTTGCCATTTTTAACATCAATAAAGTTTGAATACACCTCAAGGTCTTATATATGAAAAACTTCACATAATAGTAACCAAGTTTTTCATGTGTTCTATTAAACTTACTTAAATGCTTTTTTTGTCTCTCTAATATCATCCAACTTTCATTTGATTTTTGAGTCTCATGCAATTTTCAGATTAACATGGTATTGCTTGATAACATGCATCATTTCTTTAATTTAAATGCTGATATGAAAATATAGAGTGATGTGGATGTCAAAAATTCATTTTACTGTAAAAAAGAAATATTAAATACAACCTATTTTACCAAGCCCTAACCCTTTTTTGTTTATTCTAAGATATTGGTGAAGATTTGAAGATATAGGATTGAAGGAACGAAGTTAGGAGCGATCCGAGTTCGTTTTACGATTATTCTTTTGTTCCTAAACAAAACCATAACTTGCATTCTTTTTGTTTTTTATTGTTTTTGAGATGTTTTTGAACATTATGAGCAGCTATCTTTTAAATCTTCCTAGGTTTGATGAACTAGAATTTGTGTTGATGATTTGATATCGGTTCACTGAATGAATGATTTATGTGATTTTGCTTTTTTCTGATTTTGAATATTGTGTGCTAGTATTGATTGTTCTTCCTTGTTGTTTGTTGGTTTAGGCACATAGAGATATTGTAAGACCGTTGCTTAATTAACTAAAATTTTATAAAAGATTTGCAATTATATATTCATAATGCAAATACAAGACCATATGTCCTTGTATGGTCACTAAAAATTTATACCATTTTAAAAAGGACTCGTTTAATAGACAACTAAACCAAAATGCGGAAGCATGAACTTCGATCGTGTGTTTGGTTCTTCGTTAAGCTTAATCGTCATCCAGTGCATTCAAACCATTACCTATATTACATAAATCATGAAATATGTTAGTTATAAGAAGTCTATAGTGCAACAATTTAAAACCCAAAAGCTCAAAATAACAAAATCAACATTTTGCCATTTTGCCCGTCGTAAGCTACGGCCACCTGCCGTAACTTACGGTAGGTTATATTTGTTTCAACCAGCAACCACCTACCGTAACCTACGGCAGGCTGCCGTAGTTTACGGCAGGTTGCTGCAGAATTTTCGTTTTGTCCTTTTTATGCAAAAGTTCTGTAACTTCTTGAATACTTAACCGTTCACTTGAAACTTATTTCTAATTGACCGATAAAACATTAGCCTATGTAATTAACCTAAAACCCTTAACCCGGATTCATAACTTTTATGAATTACGCAACCGTACCCGTTTATGCGCATTTGCATTTTGACCCGTTATGGATTTAAGCACTTAAGCTTAATTTATCCGCATCTCTTCATATCTTCTATTCCCACTTTATGACCTTCATTCGTCTATCATCACATCTTCAATTGTGATGGGTTATGATAGGATAATCATTATACTCCTATTCTACCCTCGAGTTTGACACTTTTACGAAAATGACCCATTATGTAGCATTAAGCCAAAATGGTTTGAACCTTTCCCTTTATACTACTGGAAGGATTGACTAAATTATAAAACTCATAGTTAAACTACCCTAAGGGTCGTTTGTCCGGTTTGTCATTCGGGGGCGTTTTGGTCAATTTTAGTCCTTTTAACCACGAAGGACATTTAAAAGCTTGTTTTGACCAAGTGGACACTTTTAACCCATGTTCTATTTAAAATCATTGTGTTCCTAAGAGCATAATATCTCCAATTTAAATTATTAATATACCTTACTTTAGGTAATCAATGTTCACCCATGACTCGTTTAACTCTCATCGGACCCTAAGTCATCATTGTAAGTTTGACCCATTACACATACCTGGCTCGGGTCATAGCGTTGACCCGTTAAATACCTTGCATTATTAGTTGCTAACTAAAAGCAATGCAAGCCATACGTTATTTTTCCTAAGAGCACAAAACTCAACAAGCAACCATTAGTCATTATTGTCAAATGGTGATAGCATCATAAATTAACCCGTTTGTCCTAAATGATCATTTTACCTGCCTCTTGACTTATCCTAATTACATTGGGAACAACCAAACAATATGTATTTGAGATGCTGTTTATGTACCATCTCACCCATTTAGCCCGTTTCGGTTTACACCATACGATCATATTACTTAAAAGTCGTTTCTTTATTCGTTTGATCCATTATGGCTTACGCCATAGAGTGTCTTTTCAAAACTCATTATTTATCCGTCAACTCGTGACCAATTACCATTTTACCCTTCTTACCCATTATGGTTTACACAATAAGGTAACTTTTCAAAACTCCTTGTTTATTCGTCAACACGTGACAAATTACCGTTTTACCCTTTTTAAACATCAAATATGGTTTCTTACCATTTTCACATGTTCCAACCCATGTCGACTCGTGACAGAATGTCGTATTTCAAAGGCTCATTTCAAATCCTAGATCACTTTGTTTTTAATCAATACTTAAGTAGATGTTCTACTCTAAAGATGTAGCTTTACTTACCTTGCATCCGATTATGCTTTTCTCGCGTTTTTGATGTGTTTGACCCGCTTCTTCCCAAAAAAACCTAGCTTGCCAAGCGTCAAACTATCATTTATCATTCGCAAGATGGTTAGATTAGTCATCATTTATCACAACTATCTACCTTACAGATATCAAAATTAAATTTGATCTTTTATAGGTCATTTTGACTTTTAAAAGTCAACCGCCTATTAATATATGCAAATGCACAAATAAGTTCAACAAACTCATTTAGGCATTTCATCAAATACTTGGTAGGCATTATTTTTAGGCTACCATTTTAACTACATTCCTTAACAAATTCATGCAATTGTTAACATCAAATTAACATAGTCTCAATCATTGTATGCTAATCTATCAATATTATACAAGAATTTGGGATTGTTTCAACATATGAAACAACCCATTGCATCATATATATGGAATTTACCAAACATAAAACTTAGCCAAAGACTTTAAACATTCATATATACATGATGACTTCAAACATCATTTAGCATGAATATAACATCTATTCCATCATATCATACAAAAACCCATTCCATGGCAAGTATGAACATGTACTCGAACTCAGAGATTTTCAAGTATCATCCTATTACTATCATGTATGATGATTCTAAACACAAGTAATCATCAACTTCATCATGTTAGCAAAACCTACTTCACAAACTACTTGTTAATCACTTACAAGTAATCTTACATCAAAATTTCATAAGTTCATTATGTCTAACGAAATTAAGCATGCATATATACTTAATTTCATCTTTGGATCATAATCCAACAATCTAATTGCAAGTATTCTACTTGTCTCAAGTTTTGACTTTCACCAATCTGGGTTTTTAAACATACCTTATGATCCCCTAGTCTAGATAATCGATAATTCGTGTTCATGCACGAATTTGAGGTCCAATTTCTCCTTCAATTTGATAGAATTGGATCAACAAGGGTTGCTCCCTTTTTCTTTCTCCTTGACATCGACCAGAACACACACTAGTGTGTGTTCTATTTAGTTTTTGCCCTTTTAATCTTCTTACTTCTAATTGTCCAAAATTAGTCTTTAGGTTTAGTTTTGTTTAAACCCCATATAACACTACTAAGAATTAACATTATCATAACTAGGTTTAGATATTTCTAGTCAATTTAAGTCCCACTCACACGAGCCTTTTGTAAACTTTTACTTACTTTCAAAGTATTTGTTCACTTCAATTAGCATTAGCTTTGATTATTTAAAATTCTAACGCTTATCCGGTCAACTTTTTACCACTGATTGTATTTTTACCGCTCTTAATATTAACGGGTTTATTACCAAACCCGATTTTAGGTTACATATATCCCCTAGTCTCAGAAACCATTCTAGATCGTTAGTTAATCATTAGGTTTTCGGTTTAGTTCTTGTAATTAGAAATAATACAAGTTTAACAAATACTGAAATCAATTAACTAAGGCGTGCATCTCTTCCTGATGATTCGAGAGACGAGCCAAGATTGCTAGGTCATTAGCCCCATGGTTTGGTAGTTGTGTGTCGGACAGCTGGTGTTTAGCTATTTATTGCATCTAGAGTTTTCTGTGATTTCGGTTATTAGGGTTAATTAGCTTCACAATTTGAGGATTTTGGCATCATAGTTCATATATATGATAATTAAAAGATTTGGCATCTCTAGCTAGAGACAGGTCAGTTTAGCACTTCTTCACGTTGTCCCACTTTTGAGCATAGTTTATCATCCTTTGTGGGATATTTTTGGGTTAGAGTCGGGTCTTCATTTATTAGCCAATATTAGGTTTCATTGCATGTGTCTAGGGAGTGACACCTAGCACTACAAAAAAGTGACCATTAGAGACTAACTTTTACAATTTGACTCACATTTGTACAATTTATAGTATATTGTTAATCTGTATAATTTTTAGGTTTGAATTCTCCTTGAATTTTGGTTATATGAAAATATGAATATATTGTAAAATATAACGGACATAAACGACATCACATCAGAAATGTTTCAGTCCTAAAAGAGATGTATTTGGGTCTACAAATAGATATTCGGGGCTGAACAAAGATGGTAACAAAATCTATTTCAGTCTCTAATAGAAACATGTTGGAACAAATACAAGATGAGAGACTATTGTTTAGTCATAGAAAAAATTATCAGGGACTGTTTTTAAGACTTTAAACAAATATATTGGAGACTAAAAATCAATTCAGACTCAAAAGAAAGATATTCGGGACTAAAATAACATGGTAGTGGATATTGTTTTTCAGTCCCTAAAAAGAACACATTAAGAACTAAATGACTTGTATCAGAGACTAATTCTCACTATCTAAAACATCTTACTAGGGACTAAATGAAGTGTATTAGAGACAAAATCTACATGGTTTAAAGAACTGATTTTCAGTCCTTAAAAAATTCGTCGGGGACTAAAATATGTAATATCCGAGACTGATTTCCGGTCATTGAAGAAATGCATTGGGGACTGAAATGGCGTGGTACTGGGAGACAAATTTGGGACTAAATTTATATGTATTAAAGTTTGAGTGTTGGTCCCTATTGGTGTCATACAACGGGGACTGATTTTTAGTTACTAAAACCACTATTTAGGACTAGGTATCCGTAACTGGCTAGGGACTAGAAAATCAGTCTTCGATAACCATCAGGGACTGATTTGGATGTATCAAAGACTGATTTTTCAGTCCCTGATATTCATTTCTTGTGTAACTCCTTCCCATCATATTCGATCTTCAGTTCAATTCCCATGTCTGCTAGCGTGTTGAGTTCAGTTTGTTGCATTCTAGTCTTTAGTTGAAATCACCTTTTTCTTGCTTTCTTGTTTATTTATTTTAGTAGAAAAAAATCCCATATCTCAATTAATTTAGACTAGGAGTCGATAAAGGTCAATATCAAAAGTTTGCTGTTATAGTGTCTACATGGTTCGATATTCCAAACTTACTTGCTTGCTACATTGAGGTCGGTACATTGTGTGTTGCTTAGCGGTTTCCCCCTTTTTAAAACTTGTTTGAAATCAACACATGTTCACACATCAACACTATTACGAATCGAACCGTTAGCGATACTAGTAATCAGGTATCAGTACTTTCGAAAATAGGTACTTGTATTCTTTAAAGGGGATCACAATGATTCAGTTGGGTGACTGTTTACCAAAAACACATGTTGATGTAAAACATGTGCCCGATATCATTATTTGGCGTATGACGGTTTTATATTTTGGTTTTCTCTTTTGATTGTTGTTGTACTGAGTGCCAATACCATGACGAATAGAACCAATACCGACTGAATCCGACCATATAGGTCAATGTGAACAATATTTAATTTCACACCTTATACTAAAAATAGTATACGTCTTTAACCTAGTTTATTTTCATTTTTATTTGATTTTTCTCTATAACTTGAGTTAGATAACTTAAAAAAAACCGAATACACATACTTTATATTGAAAATGAAGTTGTATTTAAATTAAGTATCGTAAACTCTACCGAGTACCGTTACCATCATTGGTGAATCTTGAACTTAGTTTTCGGTGAAATTAGAGGACGCTGACTCTAAAAATCCTATATTTTACACTACATAATTTCTTAAAGGAATTTTCAATAAATTTATACTTCAAAGCAAAATAAATGTGTGTGTGGTGGAGGTGAGGTGGGGGGGGGGGGGGGGGGGGGGTTTTGGCCCAAGCTAAGGACCCCTTTGAGAATTGGCGAAAACTGAATTCCCATGCAGGGAACCCAACTTTTTCTCTTTAAAGTATAGCAAATTAAAAAAAAAAGCAGAACAAAATAAAATCTTTTTTAAACCAATTCGTATGTTTCATCTCAAAACAAAATATCGTGGATGTCTCTCATGACATAACTAGATTTTACACTTTTACACACATTTTCTGATTTTCACTCCCCATTTGCGAGTGTGAATGTTAGGTTAGCTTCAACTCCACTAAACGCTGGTAACTCCTTTTGATCAGTCTCGTAGTTAAATAATTATTAATTGATTTATGAGGTGACTCATGCCTTGTGTTTGTTTATTTTGACACATTTGGGGATTTAGGGCTTACGACTTTCACCTTTTCATATCCATAATGAGAATGTAAATCAACTTTTCCTGTTTCAATTTGTTAATCAAGGGAAAAAGTAAACCAAATTTAACAGGCAATTAGCTCTTTTCTTTAACCGGGTTATAAATGGATACTTAGGGGGTGTTTGTATGCGTGTGTAGAAAGTTTTCATGTGGGTATTAAATATATTAATTAATTAATGCTGCAATACAAAGTGTTGGAGGAACAGTTTTGTTGTGCTTCAAACAGAGTTGTTATAATTAGGGCTTCAAACAAACAAACGAGTGTCGTTTGTTAAGTAATATATGTGTTCACGAACTGTTGAACGGAAATTTATGTTTGTGTTTGTTTGTTAAGGAAAGGAACTTGTTCGAGCTTGTTTGTGTTTGTTTGTTAATTTTAGGCAATGAACGAAAAGAACGTTGATGCACACAAATGGGTACAAACTAATAATGTTCATGAACACAAATGGAAAAAAAAAACGAACACAAACAAGCATTCATGAACTGAATATATAATACACCTACACTTATTAAGTATATTTTATTTGTCGGAATTTTGAAGTATATAAATAAAATACAAAAACTAAAAACTAAAAATACTAATGAACTATCGAACACAATCGAACATAAATTAATGAACGTGGCCTCTGTTCATGTTCGTTCGTTTAGTTAAACGAACGAAATTTCTTGTTTGTTTGTTTAATAAACGAACGAATACAAAGAAACTTCCCGCCGCACGGTTCACGAACTAGTTAACGCTTGGTTCATTTGTAACCCTAGTTATAATCATGTTTGTACACCCGCTCATAGGCGGAAGCGCGCGGTGTGATCTGATTGATTCTCATTGCATACAACATAAGTAAACATACTAAATGAATAAAACAACCTCCAAATGCCATTACTGATATAGTTTTCAAAACGCAACATAGGTTAAGTATATTGTTTACAACCCATTAAATTGTCAAATTTCTAAATAACCAAAATGCAAGATTTCAAATACTAAGGTTTTGACCCTTATATCACCGCAAGTAGGCGGGATATACTGGAAAATCCTTCAAAAGATGGCATTGGAGACTTGATACTTGTTTCTTGATTTGCAGCCCTCTGCATAATCCACTAATTACCTGAAATGTATGTTAAGTTGAAAATCAACAAAAAATGGAGAGTTCAGTGTTTTAACTGTAGGAGTTGAATCATAAAAATGTATGAAGTATTTGTATCAAAAACCGGTATGTAAAGCATTAATGAAATCATGATCATTAATGTTTTGCAAGGACATTAATATGTGTGACGACATAGGAAGCATCCAAACATAGACGATTTCTGTCGATTAACCTCGACTGGACGACAAATGCACTCTTTCGTGTGGGTCCATGACCAAGAGTGGGACTCGCAAACACCCGCTAGATCTAACCTTTGTACCGTGGTCTTAAACAAGATTAATGGTGCTTAAGTTCACCCTATTCGCACATGATCTAGTTATTTCATTCCCTAGCTTATCATACCATAGACATGTATTTCCCCTGATAGTTGTAAAACCGTAAAACATTTAAGATGAAAAGAGGGGCATGAACTCACTGTTTTGCTTTCCGCTTTCACTGTTTAACTCAAATACCTTTCTTTGAATTCGCAACACAACCTACAAACGCGTTAGGTTTTGTTAGACACTTCGGTCTTTGCATGATTCAAGTTCTTGTTTCTTGTCTTAAGTATTTGTTAAGACTTGTTCAGTGTTTTGTTTTGCTTAGATGTATTTTCAATGTACGATGCACCACTGAGATGCGTTTTCGGTGTATGATGTCAGCTGAGGTATATTTCGGTGCATGATGTCAGCTGCAATGTATTCTCGGTGCATGATGTCAATATATATTTCGTCAAATAATATATATATATATATTATATCCTTGCATCTCCAGTGTTGCATGTATGGGCCTAGCGCGTTAGTCTTCGTGCCTTGCACGAGTGAGTGTATATGTTTCATGACTTTTCATAGTTGGGTTTCACCCATTTGCCTCGACCATACCATCGTCGGCTATGTTCCTTATATAGTTTTTCTTAATTATATAATATTCCAAGATCGATGTGTTAGTTAAATAATATTTTATTGTATATTGTATGCACTATTTTTATATATCGTTTATGATTACGATGGGTTTATTAAAAATAATCTATTTTTAACATGTCTTGATATATAATTATCCATGTGCATGTTCCATAATATACATGACCAACTATTGAAATTGTTAAGTATTATACTTATGTATTCCCCCAAGTATAGGTATACTTGTATTGTGTGTATTTGTGTATTTACATTCGTATTCTCATGGTTAAGTATAATACTTGTATAATGGTATTTTCACCAAATATTAATGGTATATATTGGCATGTATTTGTACGTATAGGAATACGTATATTTCTTGTATTTATTACCCCCATTTTTGTGTATACTTAAAATATAATTTTAAGATATATTCAAATTGGTATATGTATTATTATGCTTGGTAAGTGTATATATCTCAAAATAATATATATTTTTGTGATTAGTTCTAGAAAAATATGTATTTTAGTTTCTACCAAAAACAATATATTTTTAGGAGTTTTATGAAATATATATTTTTTATACACTTCGAAAATAATATGTTTTTAGTATCGACGAAATACGATATAGTTTATATATTTGTAAAAATATATATTTTGTCACTTGTTCGGTTTTGAAAATAATACTTACCAAGCTTCGGTATATTGTATATTTTTAGTCCGTAATCCGTATAAAGTCCGATCGTCTGAATAGTCCATATTTGTTTCCATGTATGGTTGGTTATGGATAGGTATATATATATTTTATAATCTTTGTTTGCCACTTATTATATATTTGTTTGTAAGTTTTATTTTTC
The DNA here is from genome assembly GCA_947069175.1 of Scalesia atractyloides. NCBI lineage: Eukaryota > Viridiplantae > Streptophyta > Magnoliopsida > Asterales > Asteraceae > Scalesia > Scalesia atractyloides. Next base: position 5,357,463 of record CAMTDV010000029.1, read on the forward strand.
AAGTTCCTAACTATATACATATATAATACAAACAATAAACACATAACTTGTGATTCTTATGATCACTAAATATATTTTCCAAAAATATATATTTATGACCATTTTTATCTTTAGGAAAACCATACTTCTTGGACTTATATTTTATACAAAAACATGGGGATTTTTATATTTATGGATTTTAAACAAGTTTACTTGTAAGGACTTGATAAACATATATTTTGCTAAGCGTTTAATTTTTATAAAAATTTCGCCATAGTCTCCCCTAGATTTAGGAGGTTTCCCATGTTTTTAAAACATGTGTTAAGCTTCAAAACTCATCAATTTACTCATCACAACTTCAACAAGTATTCTTTATACATATATAAGCATTTTTAGGTCATGATGAACTTGAATGTTTACCAAAACATGTAGTCTTTTATTTTTGTGATTATGATGTTCATACATCTTCAAAATGGTTTCGGTTATTATTATTTACTAACCTCGTTAAAAATCATTTTTAACATCATGTTTATATATATTTTTAGAAAACATCATAAGTTACTTTAATCACATTTTCAAGTTCATCTATTTTGTTAAAACATGTTTGTTAAGACTTTTAGAAAACAATTTATGAACTTACATTCATTCATCTTTCAAAAAGTTTATAATTTGTATGTAACAACTTATACACTTTAACAACTTCAACTTTTATGTTCATCCATTTTTATTAACATGTTCATCATGAATTTTCAAGATCTTTGTGTTCACTTGTTAGATTATGTTTTTATCATCATCTAACAAGTCCACATATGATGTTTATCACCACTAGCTCAAACTACCAACTAACAACTTCCATAACACAACATAACAACTTGTTTCTTATAATTTTTATCTTAGTTTGAAGTGTTCTTGATCTTTGTTTTGTATGAACCTTTAGATGTTATCTTGTACATAAGTTATATATACTTTAACTAGATGAAAATTAAGGTTCAAGGAAACTTACTACTAGCACAAGGCTAGGGAAGCAACACACAAGAACAAGAAGATGAAGATGAAGAAAATAGGTGGTTAATAGCTCCTTTAAGAGGTCCTTCCACTTCCAAGACTTGACACCTTCCTAGTTTTCCTTGAGACACCCTTGGATCACCTTAGATTGCCTTGATTATGACTTGAAAATGGAGGTTAAATGATGGTAGATGGGCCGTGAATGGAGGAAGGAAAGGAAGAAGAAGATGAAGTTTTTCTTGGTTAGTGAAAGTGGTGATTATGTTGGGATAAGATAGGGTATTTAACAACTTACAATTTTAACTTCCATTAAGCTTTCCTATTGCACATAAGATCTTATGTCTAAGTTTAGACAACATGTGGGCTTAGGGGACCCACATGTTGGCTGTCCACTATATGCTTGTTGAGTCTTAACTAGGTTAGTTTGTTTAGTTAGGAAGTTAGGGTCTTAGTTAGGGGGTTTTAGTGTATTAGGGGTTTTTAATGTATTTTGAGGTATAAAATGCCATACACTAGTTTAATATTGTTAAATAATATCAACTAGTTTATATTTTATGTCTAGTTCGTGTTCGATTGCTTAACGGGTGCTAGATTCGTTAACGGGTCCTTAAATCGAAGGTTTAAGCAACTTTTATGGATTTTAGGGATCCTTAAACAAAACAGTGTGTTTAATGCTTTTAACTAGTTGTATGATGTAAAAATATTGTTAACTAGTTCATATGATGTTTCAGACTGTGTCCGGGTGTTCGTTTCGTTGTCCGTTCGTTAAAACGTTAACTTTCAAGACTTATGTGATATGATGTGTTTTTGTGCTAACTTGATACTGTCAATGTCTTTTAAGAGTGCATGATGTTTAACATTATTTCTGCATATTACATAAGCTTGTATTTGCTGAATTTTGCTGAATTACTGTTTAGTGTATATTTCGAACAGTTTTCGGTGCATGTATAGTTTCCAGAAAGTGTTAGCATTAATACTTGCTTTCCCACATGGGGTTTAAAATACAGTTTGCGTTGAACTCTCATCTAAGTCCCAAATCTGCAGTTTAACTGCGTACTGACACTGTGCTGTCACAGCTAGCTAATAGTTGTTTCCGATGCACTGTTTCAAGCAGTTTTTAAATGGTAACAAATAAACAAATAATATGCATCATGTAATATATTCAGTGAACTTTCTAGATTGATTCCATGCAATTCACGCAGTTTAGTTTTTCAAAACATATAATTATATAATATATTTCATTGTTTAATGTACAGAATTATCCCAAAAGTGACAGTTGTCACAATGTTGATGGTGTTGAGTGTTTCCAGATTATAATCATATAGAGGAGTAATAGGCTATAGCTAAATAAAACCAGGGTAAAAAGTAACAATACTTTTGTATTTGGTATATTTTTACGGTGTGAGTAGTAAATAGAGTTCATCTTAAATCCACTTTCACCGTTTGCAGTACTGATCCAACATAAGCGGTGTGAGATGAAAGCTAAACGTTTGTCCAAGGTTGAACAATTAGATATACTCAAGACATAGTAGAAACCATACTATGTCTTTTACCAATCGAAGAAGCGGCAAGGACAAGTATCCTTTCAAAGGAATGGCGGTATAAATGGACCAAAATTCCTAAACTTGTGTTTTTTCAGTTCTGTACTGTTAAAATATCAACTGAAGAGAAGGAACTATCTGTATGATGAGAACCAACCATACTTTTATAGAGTTGCAAGGAGAAACAAGGACATTAGGTGTACACTTTTCCATGCTATACACAAAGTTTTGTTACAACGCCAGGGTCCGATACATGAGTTCACCCTTTCGAGGAGCACACTTCAAACCCCTTTAGAAATTGATCAAGTAATACTTCATTTGTCAAGGAACCATACTGTCAAGAAATTAACGCTTGACTTTTATGATCCCTATTCGTATTATTTACTCTTATCTGTCTTACCATGGCGTCACTTAACGGACCTAAATATTATATCTTGTGTTGTCAACCATAATCCCATCTTCAATGGATTTGGTAGCCTTACAAGCTTATGTTTAAACTACGTAACGATATCTAGAGGAACTCTTATGCATCTTTTGTATAATTGTCCACCACTTAAGAGCTTGTGTCTGGTAAGTTCATACTTTTATCCATATCCATTCTCATGGGCTTTCATTACTTATCTGAATATTGCAAGTCAATGCAGCGTATATGCGGATCATCTTTCTGGTGATGAAAATCCCAGCATTATGGAGCTATTCAAGTGTTTACCTGTGGTTGAAGATCTGCCACTTGGGGTGATTTCACTTCGGTAATATTTATCCACATTATATATAATTTAAAGAAAAAATAAAACTTTGGGTGTTGATCGTTGTTTTTTTGGCCTATGATTGAAGTTATTAGTTCAAGCCTCGTTTCCATAAGAGCTTCCAACCTCGCCAATCCACCTCAAATACTGTACCATCCATAAAATGTCCTTTTTTGATGGATATGGATTGCCTTTTCTTCTCGTTTTGATCAAATGCTCTCCGAACTTGAAGAAAATTAAACTAGAGGTAAATTGTAAAAGTGTATATTGTATTCTGTTGTTTTGATTCTGATGCCAAGGTTCACTGACACAATACTCCTGCTGTAGATTAATACTGAATTGTTGTACCGAGATAAAGCCTGTTAAGTTGGAAGTTCATTCTGTCAACATGGAAGAATATTCTGTTGAGTTGGAAGAATAATCCGTGATGTTGAAAATGTTCGGTTATGTTTGAAGAATATTCATATGTTCGGTTGGAGCATTTGAATGAATCGGAGATTGAAGATTTCAGTAATTTTGAGCCTGAGTTGGAGTTTGTGAAGTTTATCTTGGCTAGGTCACCCAATCTGAAAAAAGTGATACTGCTAACCCGTAAAGCTGACAAGAATGAAGAGTCGGAGATGTTAAAAATTCTCTTACGTGTCCTATGTGCATCACCAGTAGAAATAATTGTTGTGAGTTACTGAAAAGACTTTTATGATGACTATTAGATCACTCAACTTTCTTGAGAACTAATGTTGAGGTTTATGATGATAATCTTGTATTGCTACTTGTTTTTCTGGTTAGTTTAAGAAAAATTATTTTGGATTCGGTTGCTGCATCAATGCATATGATCCTTGTATATCCTTGATTTTAGGTGGGTGGCGTTATTGTTTTCTATATTTTAGGCACTCGAAGGGTCAGACAGACAAGTGTGGATAAGCTGAGATGTAATCAGTAAGACATATTTTGTTGTATTTGGTCTTTTTCTCTTTGCAATATGATCCAACAAAAGCAGCTTGAGAAGAAAGCTAAACGTTTGTCTGAAGTTCAACGATTCGACATAATCACCACACTTCCTCAAGCCATAATTGAAACAATCTTATGCCTTTTACCAATTGAAGCAGCAGCTGTAGGATGGGCACTCCCTTCATTCTGACAATATTCATTAACGGACATCCAGCACAACGTGCCTGTGTATTCAAGCAGTTTTTCATGAACTGTTTATTCTCTCTTCCGTGTTTGTTAATGTGAGACTGTAACAATCATTTTTAAGGTGCAATAATTGCAAAAAAAGAAAAAACATAAAACATAGATGAGTTTTTGTTGTCTTGAGGCTAAGCCGCTGTAGATATATATCAAGATCAATGAAAGTAGTTACAAACAAAATACCAATGACATTAACAAGAACAACAGAAACAAAACAAGAAGAGTTAGCTGCTTGACAAAATAAAGAATTCCGCAAGGTAGTGACATATCTATACTAAAAGTAAACATCAGAAAAATAATCAGAAATCAGTAATTAACAGATCCAATTGTTTTGCTAATTAAGAGCATTAAAAGATGGATAATTGCATGACTTTATTTTTTGGGTTTTATCTCTTGGCTACGGGGTGACATATCTATAATTGAATGACTATTTTCACCGCATGATAGCGCAGGTGGAACTTACTAGTTTATACTATATATCAGTTATTTGGGACATGTAAATTAATTTACAAAAGATCAGAATTTTGAAAAAAAATATAGATATCAGTCTATCACCAATGAACGAAATGACCGCTGTTATTCAGTGAATTTGCTACAATGGGTTGACGATAATTTCTACCAGCAATCCATCAATGATGCCTCCATTGATAATCTCTAAGTAAAATATGCAGGTGATATGAAGTAATTATGCCCCATTATACCAATGGACCTACAACGGCGGTTTAGAGTACCACCTTCACTAATGGATCACCAAAAGTAATAATTATCGTCAACATGAATAATTATATTTTTTAATAACCAATACATGAATATCACTTATCATTATTTCTTTTTATTATCATAAATGATTACAAAGACACTATTTTATTCTTATCATTTTTAATTATTTACCATATCTTTTTAATTTCTTTTACAATTATTAAAAAACTTGACCATAAATAGGTTTACTGAGCTCCTTTATTTTAGATTCGATTATAAGTCATTTAACATATTTAATAGAACAATTCATCATCCGTTTATCAAGAAAGTCACACTATTTTACTAATCACACAAATAAGTTGATCATATTCAATTCTAGAGTAAAAGTTGTTTGTACCAATATATAATAACAAAGCTTAATTGTAGCAATAAATTTTAAAAAATCAGTCTACTAATTAAAAGCCATACGTTGACAAGAAGAAACATAGATTTTGAAAATTATGTATTAGTTATATGTTTGACATTATTTAAAAAAACACTTCATCATAAATCAAACATTTATATTTATTTAATTTGAGTATAGTCTTGCTATACATTTTTAAAAGTTGATTTTTTAAAGTAGATGTGCTATGCGTATATCATGTTTCATCATGTATATGCGTAATCATAAATACGTTGTCTTCTTATTTTATAAGTTGCGTAATTGTTATTACAAGTTGTGTAATTATGTATATGCATAATTATACTGGCTTGCGTAACTATCATTACAAGTTTCATAATTATGAATACTTTCTTTTTACTTTTTACAATTTATCATGTATTCAACTCGTGTAATACATGGGATAATAACCTAGTTTAATTATAATACTATATACATATGGTATAATCTTTTGAAACATATTGTTGAGTTTTAAACCAATTTATTCAATAATTTAATACACATGTAACCACCCTGTCCCAACGTGGAATAAAAGGTTACATCAAACTAAATAGAAAACATTAAGTACAAAATAAAACTTAAATTACCAGAGTCCAGACATAGAAAACAAACTATCCAAACAGTCCAACTTAAAATTTCTGAAACAACCTGAAGAAAATAGGTACTAATTCAGAAGTTAGTCTGAATAATAGTTAATTGATCAAGAGCCTTGCCATGGAGAAGACAAAAAATGCGGCTGAGCTCATGGCCAAGTGCTCGGATGCAGAACACAATAGACAAACATAATAATTCGAATAATAAGGATAGTGAAAAAATATCTTTTATTTTCTATAAAGTTCCTTGGACTAATAGCTCCACTACGCCAGAATAGGACAAGAAATAAGGCTGAATCAACAAGGGTTAGGGATATTTTATGGGAGTACCTACAAATCGAAATATCCAAATTGTATCACATCTCACATTTCATCTTGTATCATAATGACACACTAGATTGGCCACTCTAGTGTATCCTAAAATCGGAAGGTGTGTATGGCACTACACTACTCAACCGCCAAAATAATCACATCATGTCCAATCAAATCCTAGGATGCATCCATACGCCTCCCAAATATTCCAAAGGCTCTCCCGCGAGCATAAGTAATCCACAAACAAATAATCATTAACAAAATGGAGACGCTATGAACTGATCACACCGTCACAGAAAGTGTCATGCTATTGGCGCCACAACAACATGCCTATGGTACCTCCATAGGTAGTTGACCCGGTATCCGTATCTCCTGTCTACAAATCTAGGGTTCTACGGTCGCTCTAGTGAACACATAATCCAACCTCACACCCAAAGTATGTTCACCATGCATAAAGAGCCTATGACAAATATAATCAAAGCGATAGCACACAAATGAATTTAATAAGTTTTTAGAAGCACACAACAAATTAGCTCAACAGCAAGGAAGCGAATCATAAAAAGGAGTCGTAGATCCGCTGAACGGATTTTATATAAAATGATTAGCATGTATTTCACACATAAATAGAATATCACAGAACATCCATACCTGAACAAGTGTCTAGAACTTCTAAAGTCTCAAGTCAAGGGTCCTTGACGTGCTCAACGAAATCTACAACGAGTATTTAAGTCTCTAAATTAGAAAATTAAATAACGGTATTACTATTCGTTCTCTAAGAAGTCCAACCCTTTAATAGAAGTTAGTTGTATTGTGTTATTTTTATTATTATTATTATTATTATTATTTTATTATTATTATTATTATTATTATTATTATATTTTATTAGTATAATTATGTTTGTGTTGATTTGGTTACCCTAAGTACAACAGTTTAGTAAACCCATGTATTCAAAATGACTAACATACTTTTACATATATAATCAAATAAGTTAGTTAAATTAACCAAGGAACCATACAGTAACTTGATACGTTCAAAAAGATGTACTAAATAAACATTCATATGTTGAGTGGCTTGAAATTGGGGTACCAGCAGAAGAAGTAAATAATTAAATAAATAGGAGAGAAGACAATAGGAAGCTAATTCAGTGAGAAGAACAGGCAACAGGACCAGACTCGTTTATTTATTTATAAACATATTTTGACCCGTTTGTTAGTCTCTAATCAAGCAGTTTTCAATAATAATAATAATAATAATAATTTAAACAGAGAATAATAAATAATATAATATAAAATAGAGAAAACAATAAAGCTAATCAGTAATAAAAAGAAAGACCAGATCGTTATAAATATAATAATAAAATATTATAACTTTTATCTTAATCAATATTTCAATAATAATAATTTAAAAATAATAATAATAATAATAATAATAATAATAATAATAATAATAATAATAATACAAATCTGATCGGTCATCTTTGTGAAATATAAACTTTGGGTTTAGTAAACTCCTAAATTATGTGAGACTTTAGGTTGCTAGTATAGATTATAACACATACCTGCTGGAGGGTTAGAAGGTTGTCGGGATGATAGAGATGATCGTTGAAGGTTTGAACTCCTTCGTTTGAAACTAGATAACCGCCACCTATATCTTAGTGGTAAATCAAGTGTTTGAAAGAGGAAGTGGGTTGTGAATTGTAAATGAGGGTTGGAAGAGAAAGTGAATTTATAACCTTTGGAATATATTCGTTAAAATATATCGTTAGAATATAGCGGTGGAATTATTTTTGTAATTTTTTTAAATAAATCAATTTGAAATTTTTTTAAGTAAATAATTTTAATTATTGTTTGTGCAACTGCACACTATTATAATGTAGTGTGGTGCTCTCCGCATGAATTCCCATTAACGGCACTCAATTTCTCATTGGAAAAGATGGTATCAGTTCCTGTTGTTTGTACAATCAAACTCGATTCAATTACAAATTGAAAGAGTGACCAGTTGGTTTGATTTTATATTCTTGAAACTATTGCAACTAATAAGATTCTTAATACAATTCAAACTTCCTACAATGCTATTTGCACTCGCTATATATAAAAAAAATAGTCGATCCACAGACCAACTATTAGTTACACAATCACAAAGCATCAGTCCGAAGTGATCTAGTGAACTGATTGAAATTTTGAAAACCATTTGTAAAGCCACAATCGAATCAAAGCATATCTAGGATCAAAATCAGACACCTATGTCACACACTTTAATCGCAAGCAGATCCAATCAACTGATTGACAATTCAAAGCGATCTTAAACGCACCGACTGAATTGAAGCTTACATAGCAACATTTAAGTAAATCTGAAATCAAAATTTGGCCACATACAAATAGCCGAAGCATTAATTTCAATATGCTAAATCAGATCTTAAATCAATCTTGATTTGTAGCAATGGATGAAGTACCAAAAGGATAGATAAATTTTCTCTACCCTGGGCCATGTATATTTTGTAGCAATGGATGAAGTACAAAAAAGGATAGATAGAATTTTCTTTACCCTGGGCCATTATTGCAATCTGAGTACCCTGCACTTCTGTCCGGAGAGACTTCGCTTATGATTCAACGCCAAAATCTCACCTGCAAGGTGGCTTATAATTGAACGCCCAAATCTCACCTTCACCAACTCAGCTCAAGAAACCATATCGTATTCACTTATTCGGATCATATCTAATCATGTGAATGCTGTGTATGATGACAATAATCGGTTCTTTTTTTTATTAGTTGTTAGGATTAAAATTACGTAAACGAACATACTTTCTCATTTTGCACAAAAAAAGTCCAATATAGTTTTGGCATAATAAAATTCCTAAACATGTCAAATAAACTTGAAAAAGTCCTCACCTAATGTTGCTATATTGACGTCCCTACACTTGTCTAGAATGCATGTATGTGTGAAAAAAAGGACTAAAGCTCTAGATTAAAAAATATAACAATTTAAAAGAAACAAAAAAGAAAGACAAAATGAGCAGGTTAATTATGGATCCTAACAAATCAGTTAACTGAACTTAAGTTCTAGGTAGGAGATCAACATCAACTTACCGGGCAGGTGTTGTGTTAGAGCAACTTGGTTTTCCTTTGCAGCAATGAGCAAATATCATGGTAGGGCCTCCACTCAAGAAAGATTGAACGAGTCATGGTAAGAGGCTTTGTTGTGTGCTCTCCAGTATATTGATCTCCTATGTGATACCTCAGGACATGTTTTCTCTAACAAATTTTACCCTTAGTCATTGCAATTGTGAACTCAAACCTTCAAGTGTTAATTTTTTATTAATGTATTGGTTTTTTGTTGTTCATGGACCATAGTTGGAGTCGTCGGCTCTCGTAGTTTCCCTTAACGTATTATTAATTTCTTTTTATTTGACTAACTGGGTAAAAAGACAAAAGTACCCTCATGTGCATCACACATGATCCGCGTTAACCCGAAAATTAAACGTTGGTAAAAACAAAGGACGTAAACTGTGACAACTTATAAACTTTAGGGATGTCCACATGATCTGTAATTTATCACAGACATAAAGGGTATAATGTGTAATTTAATCAACTAAACATTTAACTATTTAAGTGTTTTTATCATAATGAAAGCTAGGGTTTACATACGCAGGTACTCGTCCTCTAGAATTCCAACTTTGAATGGGCGAAGGAAGATCCATGAGGTCAGTTAACCTCTATTGCGTTTTTATCCGATTTGTCTTTGATATTTATTGCATCTCTGTCCGATTGGTGTTCAGTTTCACAAACCAAGAATGGGGATGTTTTGATTCTAATCTCATTAATTTAATTATTTATTGTTGTTTGCGTGTTTATAAACATTGATTCATAAATAGATATGAAGTATCAAGAAATTGATGAAAATTAAGAGAAGTTGAAGATGACCTTTTGTATTCTACTTTTGTGTTCAGCTAACAAGCTGTACCATTGCATCATAACTAACACAAAAGAATTGGATTATGACTTTTCGCCGCAGTTTCTGATCCTACAATCTGTTCAGCTTTCATCGAAGAATAACAAGGTTTTTATGTTGATCTCCTCTCATATTTTATTACATTTTAATCTTTTGACCGTTGTAACTGAGTTACGAAAGTTGGGAAATTTCGAGCCAGGCTTTGCAAATTCAATCAAAGTCAGTGTAATTTGTTTAACTTGATACAAGACACAATGATGGATTGTGGATGTGTAAGAGAGTGTGGTCATCATGAATTGTTTGCATTCTTGGTAATGATGACAAATGTTGCGGATGGTGTAGCAAATGTTGCGGATGGTGTAGAGTAGTCACGGTCAAAAACAATGATATCATTATATGAAATTTATGGTTAGTGGTTTAAAAGAAAAGGGATGGAGGGTCCCTCCAGATCCTTGTAATCTGTCACAACGACACCATCCACTCCATTTGTCATTGTTACGATAAGGGTGGTTAAAGATATTATAACACTCTTTGCACAATCGCTATATATCTGTTTTTGTATCGTTGTTTGATTTTCTTGTTGAGTTTGCAAAGCATACCTCAAGAATTGGAACCGGAGTATCAAGGTTTGAGTTCTCAATTGCAATGACTAGAGGGTCAAATTTGTTAGAAAAAAAACATGTCCTGAGGTATTACATAGGAGATGAGGTATTACATAGGAGATCAATATACTGGAGACCGCACAATGAAGTCTCTTGCCATGACTTGTTGTCCAGTGGAGATTTTACCATATATTGCTCATTGCTGCAAAGGAAAACTGAAGTTGCTCTAACACGATACCTGCCCGGTAAGTTAATGCTGATCAGCTACCTAGAACTTAAATTTGGTTAACCGATTTGTTGGGATCCATAATTAACCTGCTCATTTTCTCTTTTTTATTTCTTTTAAATTAAAATTTTCTTTTGGTTTATTTTTTCTTCTATGGCTTTGATCCATTTTTTTATGTTACCTCCGTAGATAGTCAGCTAATCCGTATTTCAAGACTTCTTAAGTTTAAAAGGTTTTCAATATACACTTTCCACTTTGTTGGAGTTGAAGTGGTCACTTTTACTTGTGTTTTAAGTTCCCTTGTTTTGAACACAACAGCCTGATTCGTGTTAGATCATGTCTTGATTGTTTTGTCCGTTGTAATTGCTTCAAACTTGACTCCTCTCAATTATATATGAATGTTAAACAAACAACTAAACAAAAATGTGTTTCTTTATACTTTTTAAAGACTAAAGTTTTTCAGTTATTATAAAAAAAACAAATGATATGAGAAATTAACTGTTAAGTAAAAAAGAAAAAAAATCAATAGAAACACTCTAACTAAGTGACATGTGGCTTAGGCTGGGTTGCAACCTTGGAGTGCCCCACCCATCCTGTTGAGAAATCACAAGCAACCTTTACCCAAGAATCGGTCACCACAGTGGGTATCTAACAGACCCCTCAACAACCTTCTCTCCCCCTTCTCTCTCCACCAGAGTGCATTAGACTTCTCAATACAAATTTCCTTAGCAATACAAAAACTTAAAACACTAATGTGTATTCAATATTTTTAAGAAGATAAAGCCAGAACAAGTAAAAGACTAATGCCTAATTAATTAGGTGCATTTGCATAGAAGTCAATACACTCTTGGCATCCACCGCACATTAACAAACACAAGATGTGCACCCTTTGCTGCTTGTTTTCTTGGGGCATCCACTATGTCGTCTTGAGCTTCTCTCCTCAAGCTCGTCACATGCCCACCTTAAACAAACAAATTACATATAAAACAGGTCAGTCGTATGTGATTATGAATCCTTAGAAATCGATAATTAAATTAAGTTTTAGATAGGTAGATCAACTTACCTGCCCGGTATCATGTCATGGCAGGTCCAGTTTTCCCTAGCAGCTGCGTCATGATAAAACCTACATGCATACTTTGGCCAAAGATCACAACGACGCACCTTGTTGCAAGCACTACAACACAAGAACGCGCCACAGTGGGAGACTTGGTTGTGCGGTCTCACGTATTCATCTCCTATATACTATCTCAAATGACATGTTTCACCCAACTTTATCTTCTCACAATTGCAATCTAGAACCCAATCGACCTCTAATTGAAGCATGTTTTGCAAATCATGTAGGACTATTAAATACTGTTTTCAACCAAAAGTACCATAATTAAGTTTTTATAACAAAGGGTATAAAAAAAGAAAGTGGGTGTGTAAAGGAGTTTGATCATGCCTCGATTGCAATTTTGGTTGCAATGGCAAGTGGCGGAGATGAGACCATCGTCACGAATTTTGAGGATGCCCATAGAGTCTCCAAGTTTGTTGTTTGTGCAACCACACACTATTTCAATGTAATGTGATGATCTCACTATGATTTGCCCAGCAAAGGCACTCAATTCCTCGTTGGAAAAATAGTCTTAGCTCCTCCTGTTGTTTGTGCATCCAAACACAATTCAGTTACAAGTTGAATAAACCGTAGAAGTTTAAAGTTTAAATTTTGTTAAGAATCTTCTTGATTGCAATAGTTTCCAAAATTTAAAATCAAACCATGCCTATAACTAACTTTTCCAAGGAGGAATTAGTGCCTTTGTTGCGGAAATCATGGTGAGAGCACCACACTACATTGGAATAGCGTGTGGTTGCACAAACAACGGCTTAGAGGCTTGAGACTGTGTGGGCATCCTTAGATCAGTAATGATGGCACTATCTTTGCTACTTGCTATTGCAATGATGCCTGCAATCGAGGTATGATCAAGCTCTTTTACACTTACACTTCCTTTTTAGTATCTTTTGTTAAAGAAAAACTGATTATCGTACATCTAGCTGTAAACAGTGTTTAACTGTCCTGCAAAGTTTGCAAGACATATATTGGGTGTTAGAAATTTGCCAATGTGGAGGACCAAGGTATGGGTTTAAATTGCAATGGCGAGAAGATAAAGTTGGTGAAAGGTGTTTTCTTAGATATTATAAAGGAGATGAATATGTGAGACCACACAACGAGTCTCCCAACTTGATGAGTTCTTAAGTTGTGTCGCATGCCGCTCCCACGGTGAACCAGCGGGAATAAACTCCCGCGCCCTATCCCGCTCCATGAGAGTCTAACGGAGACTCCCACCAAACCGCCCAGTGTCCCAATGAAAATATTATATATTTTGGGCTCGTTACGGATTCGACGCGCGTTACAGGGCGTATGATGACGACTTCGACGATAAAATAAAAATATTATATATTTTGGACTTGTTACAGATTCGACGCTGGTTACGGACAATTCGACGATCAAATAAAAATATTGTATATTTTGGACTCGTTAGGGATTCGATGCGCGTTACGAACGACTTCGACTATAAAATAAGAATATTATATATTTTGGGTCATAACTAACTCAAAAGACTTGGATTATGACTTTTCGTTGCAGTTTCTGATTCTACAATTTGTTCAACGAAGAATAACAAGCTTTTTATGTTGATCTCCTCTTAGTATCTCTGAAGACATGTTTTATTCTATTTTGATCTTTTGACGATTGCAATTGAGTTCGGAAAGTTGGGCAATTTCGAGCCAGGCTTTGTAAACTCAATCAAAGTCGGTGTAATTTGTTTTACTTGATACGAAACACAACGCTAGATTGTGGGTGTGTAAGAAGAGAGTGTTCATCATACCTTGTTTGCATTCTTCTTAATGATGACAAAGTTGCGGATGGTGTATAGTAGTTACGGTCAAAAACAATGATATCATTATATGAAGTTTATGGTATGTGGTTTTAAATGAAAAGGGATGGAGGGTCCCTCGGGATCCTTGTAATCTGTGACAACGACACCATCCACTCCATTTGTCATTGTTAGACTAAGGGGTGGTTAAAGATATTATAACACTCTTTGCAAATTCGCTATATATCTGTTTTTATATCATTGTTTGATTTTCTTGATGAGTTTTCAAAGCATACCTCAAGAACTGGAACATGAGTATCAAGGTTTGAGTTCTCAATTGCAATGACTAGAGGGTCAAATTTGTTAGGAAAAAACATGTCCTGATATTACATAGGAGATCAATATATCAGAGACTGCACAATGAAGTCTCTTGCCATAACTCGTTCTCAAGTGGAGATTTTACCATTTAGTGCTCATTGCTGCAAAGGAAAACTGAAGTTGCTCTAACACCATACCTGCCCGGTTAGTTGATGTTGATCAGCCACCTAGAACTTAAATTTAATTAACTGATTTGTTAGGATCCATAATTAACCTGCTCTTTTAGTCTCTCCTTTTTATTTCTTTTAAATTAAAATTTTATTTTTGTTTATTTTTTATTTTACCTCTGTAGATAGTCAGCTATTTCCATCATTTCAAGACTTCTTAAGTTTAAAAGGTTTTCAATATACACTTTCCACTTGGTTGGAGTTGAAGTGGCCACTATACTTGTGTTTTAAGTTCCTCTTGTTTTGAACACAACAGCCTGATTCGTGTTAGATCATGTCTTGATAGATTTTGTCCGTCGTAACTCTTCAAACTCGACTCCTCTCTATTAAAGTAAAATATATTTCTTAATCGAACAACTCATACTGATTTGGAAAATATATTTTAAGAATCTTTTAACGAATCTCAAGGTTTCATTTGTTCATAGCATTTCTTTTAGTGTTTTTTTCGGAGGCCTAGTATTCTAGTGTCTAGACAATTGTAGGGACTTTAATATATGAAAATTAGGTTGAAGGACTTTTTTGCGTATATTTGACATGTTTAGGAACTTTAATACGCCATATGTTGTTGGACTTTTTCTAGAAAAAAGTGAAAATATGATGATTTACATAATTTTATTCCTAAAAAAATAATCATAAAAAAAAACCTGGTTATTCTTGTTTTCATATCATTGTACACAACATTCACATGATTACAAATTATTTGTATGTGATATGGTTTCTTGTGCTGAGCTGTCAAAAAAGTGACAATTGTTGGGTGTTATAACCAAAATCTAAAGAGGTGACTCTTAACTTAAGCCACCTTGTGTATATTTTTTGGCTATAAATGTGTGAGGATGAGATTTAGGCGTTCAATCATAAGCCAAAGTTTATCCAAACACAAGTGCAGGTACTGAGATTACAATACATGGTGCAGGGCAAAGAAATTTTCTCCGTCTTTTTCTTTGTACTTTCATCTGTTACGTGTTGGAATCAAGTTTTGATTTAGCAAATTGAAGTTGATGCATTGGGTTGGATTAAGTCAAGATTTCGTTTTTTTATAAAAGATTCGAATGTCCTTCCCCAACATGTGGGTTTGCGTTAACGTTTCCATGTTACTTTTTTTTTCGTCTAACGCGATGCAGCGACGTAGAGCTTTCCGTTTACTAGTTTTTATTAATAAACATAGCTATTTATTACTACATAAAAGTATTAAATATTTTTTATGTAGTAACAAACAAATCATTTGTTTTAATATAAAAAACAATTAACATTCACTGAATGGTCAAAATTTTTATTTTACATTAAATAAATACATATCTTTGAACAAATTTTCTTTTTCAAAAAGTTTATATATGAATATTAAAAAAACAAAACAAAAATGTGTTTTAAATAATTTCTTAAGGCTAAATGTGTCTAAGAGGCCCCTCAACGATCTTCTCTCCGCCCGAAGTGCATCAGACTTTTTAATACAAATTTCATCAGCAACACAAAAATTTAAAACATTGATGTGTATTCAATATTTTTAAGAAGATAAAGCCAGAACAAGTAAAAAGACTGATGCCTAATCAACTAGGTGCATTTGCATAGAAGTCAATACACTCTTGGCATCCACAGTCCTCAAATCTGCACATTTGACATTCGAAACAAACGCAAGATGTGCAACCTTTGCAGTTTGTTTTCTTGGGGCATCCGCTATGTCATCTTGAGCTTCTCTCCCCAAGATTGTATCATGTCCACCTTAAACAAACATAATACATATAAAGCGGGTCAGACTTATGTGATTATGAATCCTTAGAAATCGAGTAATTAAATTAAAGTTTTAGACAAGTAGATTAACCTACCTGCTCGGTATCATGTCATGGCAGGTCCGGTTTTTCCTAGTAGCTGCATCGTGATAGAACCTACATGCGTCCTTTGACCAAAGTTCAAATCGACACACCTTGTAGCAAGCACTACAACGCAAGAACTTGCCATAGTGGGAGATTTGGTTGTGCGGTCTCACGTATTCATCTTCTTTATAGTGCCTTAGAAGACATGTTTAACCCAACTTTATCTTCTCACCATTGCAATTTAGAACCCAAACCTTTGACCTCCAGTTTGGCTCGTTTGTTCTAGTTGTGGCATGTTTTGCAAATTTCACAGGACTGTTAAACACTGTTTTCAACCAAGTATCATAATTAAGTTTTTATAACAGAGCATATATAAAAAAAGAAGTGGGTGTGTAAAGGAGATTGATATGCCTCGATTCCAATTTTGGTTGCAATGGCAGGTGGCTGAGATGGTGCCGTCGTCATCTATTCTCAAGATGCCCATGGAGTCTCCAAGCCTGTTGTTTGTGCAATCGCATGCTATTTCAATGTAACGTGGTGCTCTCACTATGATTTCCAGCAAGGCACTCAATTCCTCACTGGAAAAAATAGTCTTAGCTCCTCCTCGAGTTGTTTTTGCATCCAAACACAATTCAGTTACAAGTTGAAAAAACTGTAGAAGTTTGAATACTAAATTTTGTTAAGAATCTTATTAATGCAATAGTTTCAAAAATATAAAATTGAACCATGCCTGTAATTCTTTCAATTTGCAACTGAATTGAATCAGACTAACTTTTCCAATGAGAAATTGAGTGCTTTTGTTGAGCAATCTTGGTGAGAGCACCACATTACATTGGAATAGTGTGTGGTTGCACAAACAACAGGCTTGGAGACTCTGTGGGCATCCTGAGAATTAGTGATGATGACACCCTCTTTGCTATTTGCTATTGCAATGATGCTGCAATCAAGGTATGTTCAAGCTCTTTCACACATCCATCTTCCTTTTTAGTATCTTTTGTTAAAGAAAAACTAAATCATGGTACATTTGGCTGTAAACAATGTTTAATTGTCTTGCGAAGTTCGCAAAACATGCATCGGATGGTAGAAATGTGCCAAAGTGGAGGACCAAGGTTTTGGTTTTAAATTGCAATGGTGAGAAGATAAAGGTGGGTGAAACGTGTATTCTTAGATATTATAAAGGAGATGAATATGTGAGACCATGCAGCCAAGTCTCCCACCGTGATGAGTTCTTAAGTTGTATCGCATGCCACAAGGTGCTTCGCTTTGAGCTTAGGACAGAGGATGCATGCAGGACCTACCATGATGCAACTGCAAGGGAAAATCGAACTTGCAAGGACATGATTCCGAGCAATTAAGTTCATCTACTCCATCTAAAACTTGAATTTGGTTACTTGATTTTTTAGGATTTATGATCATATACAACCTTTGTATTTGTATTTTACTGAAGGTGGACATTTGAAAACATCGAGGAGAGGAGCTTGAGAACACACAGTTTATGTCGTAAGAATAGCAAGTGCAAAGGTTGTGAGCATTGCGTGTGTTTTGGATGTCAAATGTGTAGACTTGGGGACTGTGGATGTCAAGTGTGTGCTGATTTCTATGCAAGTTATCGTAATTAACTGCCATCCATATTTTACTTGTTCTAGGTTAATCTCTTTAAACATATTCGATAAACAGTTGAATGTTTTTAGGTTTTGTTAATTTTTCTTAATGTTATACTTGACCATATATACTATAAATTAAAGGATCTTCATCGAGGCGAACTTCACAGTCTCCGATCCCTCACTAAAGGTAGGGTGTGTCACTAATATACCTGTGAAAATATTGGAAAAGGGGTGTGGGTAAACTCCACATATCTTACGGAGGGGTTATCCATGGAAGAATCAACGGATTACTGGCGAAAATTGTAGTCATACAGTTGTAAATTCTCCAACGAATTAGCGACAATAAGCGCTGTTCTTTCAGTCAGTGATAATTGTCTTTAAAAAAGTTGCGCATCTTCTTGTAAATGTTCTAAATATAAATAAACACTTAACAATAGTTTAAAAACAATAAATAAAACTGTAAATAAAAATCATATCCATATAATTAAAGTTAGTAATAATCGCATGGTATGTTGTATAATAATAACTAAATTATCTAACTAAGAATTATTGGGAATGGCTTAGCTGGGACTGTGAGTGGTCCCAAGTTGAAGATGCTGGGTCTCCACAATTGTGGATCATGAGCAGGCTTAGCGTTTGGCTCACTCTCAACTATTTTTTTTCCTAGGGAGCATACATGTTTGCCCTTGGTCTCAACATACTTGTCTTCACAGAGTGGAGAGCATACCTGATTTTGGGTTAAGACGATTCGTCAGTGATTACTGCTATACAGGGTTGTCTGTGGTGTTTATTTTTGGTGTTTCCCATGTATATTGAGCCAAAACTCTGATACCTCTTGTTAGGGATTTTGGTTGCACCTACACACACACATTATCTATGTTCTTAAATATTAATGTTGTTTCTGTAAATTTTGATTTCTGTAGCGCCAATTTCTGATTGTCTTGATTTTAGATAAAATTGAGAATGCTGACTTTAATTTGATTTATTGTGGTTTGTGTCTTTAGAAATATTGATTCACAAATAAATATTAAGTTACAAAACATTTATGAAGATGAAACATTTGTAATCTATTTTGGTTTTTAGGTGCAAGTGTCAACTTTTTAAAGATGTAAGTTGTCTTTTCGTTGCAGTTTTGATCCTATAAATGGTTATGCAACCATTGAAGAATACAAGTTTTTTTATGTTGGTCTCCTATTTAATAACTGATTACACATTTTTTAAACCCTTTTTTTGGTCTTTTGATTGTTGCAATTAAGAATCCAGCCAATGCTTCTCAAGTTTGGCAAGTTGGAATCTTCCGAGCCATATTTGTGAAGGGGTGGTCAAACATATTTGAACACACTCTGCACTATCCCTATTTGTTTTTGTATCTCATGTTAAATGAATATTGTACATTCGGTTGATAAGTGTTGATTTTCATATTGAGTTGCAAAGCATCCCTTAAGAATTGTGAAATGCTGAAACTCGAGTACCAGTGTTTGAGCTCTCAATTGCAATGTCTAGAAGTTCAATTTGTAAGACAAACAAAAAGCATGTCCCCAAATATTACATAAGAGATCATCAATATACCGGAGACTGCACGATGAGGTCTCTTACCATGACGGGTTCTTGAGTGGAGCCTGGCCAGGTTCTACCGTTATTTTTCTAATTGCTGCAGAGGAAAATCAAAATTGCTTTGACATGTTACCCGCCCGGTAAGTTCATCTGCCTACCTAGAACTTAAATGTAGTTAGTTGATTTTTAGGACCACAAACACCCTGCTCATTTTGTCTTTATTTTTTTTATATAAATTTTAATTTTTTTTATATAATGATGATGAAGCTAAAATGATTTATTATTATTATTTTTTTATCAATGTCCACTTCTATGCCCGGGTTAATTCTTAATATATGGCTTTAGTCCTTTTTTTGTATTACTGTCACTACTAGAATAATGAGCAATAGCCACCAAAATTTGCTACCGCAAAAACACAGTAGCAAATTTAGCTCCATTTTTCCAACCTAAATCCGGCTAGCGTACTTTCCGATGGTTCTATTCTATAGCAAACCCGTGGTAAAATAGGTAGCAAAATGATTTTTTTATTTTTTTATTTGAGTTATAACTAGACAACGACTAGGGTTTCAGAACGACAACGATTCTGTCGTGGTGAGATCGAACATCTTATGAGATCGTGCAATTGGAATCATTCAACATCAATTTAATCATCCTGCAATTAGAATCATTCATCGGCGATTCAATCAGATTCAGTCATTCGTGCATTTGCAATTGGAACCTTCTCTAACATCATTCAATCGGAATCATCATTCCGAAATAAGTCTTATTTCGGAATCATCGTTCAATAGGAATCATCATTCTGAGATCCGATTTCAATCGATTCTGCATTCTATTCACTCGGTACGTCGTGCTTAAACATCAAAGGCTGGTGGATTTCAATCGGTGCGTCCTTATTTTCATTAATCGTCTAGGTTAATTTCAACAAATCAATTATGATTTGCACTATATTCGCTCGGTCTATTAATTAGGCTTTTCATACACATTGGAATCGATCATTGAATACAGTATTTTTGCAAGTGATTCATTTGAAGTGCTTGTTTTTAGGTTTAGTTGATCATTTAATCGATCTACGCAGATTCAACCTCTATGAATTTTTATCAGGAATTCATATTTATTGTTGGAGAAGGTTCGTATAGCCTAGACATACTAGTTTGAGATAAAAGGTTTTGTTCAGCATAACTTCATATCTCATTATGCTGTACATAATCCCCCCTAGCTTAGAATAAAGAAGACAGAGCTTCAAGCTAGGACTTAGAAGCAATATTCTTCATATCTCATTATGTTGTTTGGTTAGGTTAAATCTGGTTGCTGATTTTGGGAGATTAGTAGAGAATGGAGAAATCGAGTACTTTAGACTGCATCAGCCAGATGTTTCCTACAGGTTAGTTCATTCATCTCTATGTAATATTTCATGTGTGGTTCAATTTTAAGGTCTGATCATGGTGAGATACTTTCTTCTTGAAAGTTCATACCTGGCTACAATAGGCTTATAAGATCTTGTTTATGACCGAAGTATGTGCTGAAAATCGGCTAACATCGATTTACAGAGAATTGTGTAAGAATATGTGCTTCAAAGTTTAAAATGGCTAGAAGATGAATTAGAACTTAATGCTCTTCATAACTGTGAAAGTTGTAGAGGAAGTGGAAATGGCAATATTCTTCATGGGCGGGACCCGCAGACCCTTGGCCTAGACCACGTTTAAGAGGTATTAATTGTTCACGCTTGTTATGTGTTTAAAAGAACTTTACTAAGCGCAGGGCCGTATAGATGGGTGAAAAATGGTCATATAGCCGCATGTGTTATTTCACTATGACATCAGTCATCTTTGTCTGGTTGTGGGTCATATGGTTCGAGCATATTTGCTTTGTTTACGACCCGTCTGAGGCTGGTGTATGTGTATCACTGGCGTTCTGTTATGAACTTCTTAGCATTCTATTGATTAATGTCTTCCACTTAGATAAAAATAAATTTGTATGGATTTTCAGGGGTGCAAATTGTTTATATTTGTTTGGCTACTAGGCCGATTAATGGTGCTTTGATTAACATGTAGGAACTCTGCAAGATGTTAAGTCAGAAGGAAAGGTGCTCATGAAGAAGTGTCGGAAGATGATTGCTTGCGTAAAATTAGTAAACTGAAGGTGTAGTGTTTGTGTTCTATATAAGTCTTCAGGATGGTGCTTGTTAACCTTATTTTTCTCAAATGTTTTAATAACATGAACATGATTGTTCAGGTGAGGTGTTGGAGTGGTTTTGAGGTGATTACTGTTAGGAAAAGAAAGCTTGTTCGTTATGTCCCAACTGAATTGAAGAAACATCACAAGGAAATTCGGGGGTTATCCCAGATTAACTTTATAACTTCTATACGCGAGTAATATTCTTTGTGTATTTTACTTTTTGACTGTTAAGTCATATGTTTGAGTAAAAAAAAATCTTTGTTGACAAGGTAAGCAACTAATGGTAGCAAAACGGTCTCAAAAAACAAAACAGTAGCAATAGGTGCCACGTGTGTTTTTCCTACCGAGTTTTTGGTGGCAAAAAGGTAGCAAAAGGTCAATTGCTACCGGTTATTTATTGTAGCAAAAACCCTATTCTCTAGTAGTGTGTGTAACTTGGTCACCTATATCTTTACTTCCTACATTATATTCATAGTTCTTTAGTTATTGATAACGAATAGCGGCAAGGTACACATATGCTACGTAGTGATACCGACAAAATAGTGACTGATATTTTATGTTTGGCTATAAAGTAGTAGAAAATTTAAGAAAAAATTCACATTCAAGCATTCGCCTATTGTAGCAATTTATCACTAAATAAAAATTTACACACCACCAAAATAGCTAATATACGTAATCACTAAAAATATAGATCATCTAAATCTTGATATTCTGGCTCATAATCATCACGATCCAATGTCGGCACAAAATCTTTATAAGCCGCAACATCATTTTATTGGCATCCGCACCAAATTATAATTGTTTTATCTACTAGACTTCTTCTCTAGGCCTGAGCTTGAGCTCGATGTTTAGGCCTTGGCATCCCTTTTACTAGTACTACGACTTCCTCTAGTATAATAAGCTTACTCAACCGCCCGATTTCTGTCGCACATGACCATATATCAAGTCTTCACCCCTCTAACTCCGATAAAGCTTCCATCAACCACTCATTCAGATCTTATAGATTTTTATGATCTAAAATAACTGGGTCAATCGCATCACGCATATCCTACCTTCTTCTTAAAGCCCGGTTATATTTAATGCACACAAGATCATTTAGTTTGTGTTGCTCAAGTCGGTTTCTCTTTTGCATTCTCACACTGAAGAGCAACATGTTAAACTAAGCACCCTGATCGCAAATTTTTTTAGAGTCGGTGCGGTTGCTCCGTATTCTATCCACCACTCCACTAATTTAATAGCAACATAAAAAGTAGCTTAAACTTCTTAAACATTATATTAATAAAATATATAAAAATATACCAGGCATTTGCCTGCATTTTCTTTGCCACTGGATATCCAAAAATCCCATCAGCGCGTCCATGTAACCCATTTACTACCTTAGCATCATGCTCCACTTCTGGATTGCTGTAGTACAAACTAGGATTCAAGTAATATCCCGCTACATGCGAAGGTTGATGTAATTGACAACACTACCTTTTATCAATTATTTTGAAAATCTTTATATATTTTTCTTATTTTTTCTTGAAAGAGGCAGCAATCATCTCCTTTGCCATATCCATAGTCTCATATATACAACCCATAGGAGGTTTTTTCTCTAGGTCAACTAAATAAAGCACTCCATACAATGGATACCCAACTTTCACAACAATAATTACGTTGTTCCAAAACAATATAATATTGGCTCTCTGCCTACCTCCTGCCGCCCTTGCGTACTTGCATGGGTGCCACACTTCGGAGGTGAACATTTTTTTAAAGTTCTTATTTGCTTTGAAACAATTTTGGATGATGGAAGCAATGGCAAATATGGTCTTCACGGGTCTAACCATGGCTTTCGGCGAGGTGAGCTCTCTCATCATGTTAAGTAGCAATGTGTTGTTGTATGTATTTGTTCACTGCAATTTCCCTTTCAAGAGTTTTCTGTAAATCGTATAATTTGAAGATGTCTTCCAACAAGTTTACCCGCGACTACATGGCTACTTACCTATCAATCACATTCAAATAATATTGTCCGACCCAACTTTCTTGATGAATCGGTTAAACAATTTGAACATGTTCTCACATACGAGAGATTTTAAACAAGTTGATTAACGCCCTTGCTTTTTGATCCCTTCAACCATCGGCCATCAAAGAACACCCATAGGTTGAATATTCAACCTCATTATCTTGCAAATTTTTTTTGGTATGTCCATCTCTAGCTTCAAAATCGGAACACGTACATCATGATAACTAGGGTGTTTCATAATGCACCCCAGTAGATATCACTTCAATTGGGGGCCCCAAACTATCATACTTCACTTGTTGAAGAAAGTTCGCAAGGGAGGTAGTCAAATAGCCAATATTATATTATTTTCGGGTGTCGCCTTTTGGAACAATGTAAATATTGTTTTGGAAAGTTGGGTATTTATTATTTGGAGTGCTTCGTTTAGTTGATGGAGAGAAAAAGCCTCCTATGGATATTATATATATATATATGTTGTGTGTGGAGAGAGAGAGAGAGACTATAGATAGGGCAAATGAGATGGTTACTGCCTCTTTCTAAGAAAAAAGAAAAGTATAAAGAATTTTTTCAAAATAATTGATAAAAGGTGGTAATGACAGTTACATCAACCTTTGCGTGGGATATTACTTGAATCCTAGTTTGTACTACAACAATCCAGAACTGGAGGATGATGTTGAGGTGGTAAGTAGGTTACATTCATGCATAAGTAAGTTTTCATAAACAGAAGAAGAGCATTCACTCTGAGATCCCGCCATATAGACGTGCTAAAGGGAATTTTGGATATCCAATGGAAAAGAAAATGTGAGCAAATCTTGCGCTAGGGGTGTGTGTGTATACATATAATGTTAAGGAAGCTTAAAATACTTTTTGGTTATTTTGCATTTTTGCTATTAAATTAGCGGATTGGTGGATGCAATACGAAGTATGGGCGCCTACTCTAAAATAATTTGATCAAAATGCTTAGTTTGACATGTAGCTCGTCAGGTTGCGAACACAATTGGAGCGTATTTGAACATGTAAGAAGCTATTTATTTATTATTTAATATAAATAATAGTTATTTACTTATGAAATATTATTTGTGTAGTTTCATTCCAAAAAATGAAACCGACTTGAGCAAAACGAGCTTAGTGATCTTGTATACATCAAGTATAATCAAGGTTTAAGAAGAAGGTACTATATGTGTGATACGATTGACTTGATTATCTTAGATGATGGAAATCTACAAGATTGGAATGAGTGGTTATTGGTAGCTTTAGAGGAGAATGAAAAAAATGCCCTTGTTCACAAAGGGTGAAGATTTGACATACTGGTCATGTTGTGATGGCTAATGGGGTGGGTGAGCTGACTTATTATACAAGAAGTGGTAGTATTAGTAAAAGGGGTGCCAAGACCCCAACCTCGAGTTCAAGTTAGGCCTAGAGGAGGAAGTTTAGTGGATGAAGATAATTATAATTTTGATGTGGATGCGGAAGAAAATGATGTTGCGGCTTATAAAGATTTTGCTGACATTCGCCTTGCCTTGATGATGATGAGCCGGAATATGAAGATTTACATTATCTAGATTTTTTAGTCATAGCGTATATTATCTATTTTGGTGGTGTGTGAACGTTTATTTAGTGATGAGCAGGAGGTACGTTATTGCCGGATAACTATGCTTGCGCTTCATAAAAGTGAGTTTTGCTCATGTTTAACTTAAGTACAAATCTAAATAAAACAATCCACCGGTTACACAACCAATGCCATGTCCTTGGGGTTACTTCCAATATTGCAATGCCACATTCCAACTTATTGTATACGTTTACAAAGAAAACATGATAATTTTGTCTTCCACTAGCATCACAAATTTCAATTTCTTCAAATGCAAATTTCTTTTAAATATCAATTCCAAATTTAATTATCTCGAATTCCAAATACTTTGACTCATTTAAATTCCTAATCCGTTGACTCATTTCATATCTGTAAAAGCAAAAAGAAAAAACATTAGAATCAATTACAACGGAGGGGAACCCTCAATATATACATGAAAGAAACCCTTGAAAGCATGTGTTGGGCCCATGGCCTGTATATAACGAAACCCCAATAATATAATTAAAAGAACCACTAAAATTTTAAATACTAGGTTAGTGTTTGTACAGTGAAGCTTCACTGCTAGTAGCGCTTGGGACGTTTAGAAAGCTTTGACGATTGAAGTTGGACTGAAATGACCACGGGTGACGTTATTTGGGTGGCATCAAGGACATAGGGTGATTTTTTAGTGGAGCATCTATGACATCCTAACACATTTTGACCTAAACGACACAACGGAAATATGAACCATAAAATTTATTTCTTATAATTACTCTAACGTACTTTAAATCTTTTAAATCGAACCTCCTTTAAATCGTTTACATCATTCATTCCTAACCAAGGTAACTATGTTACATATGATTGCAATTATGTGACCACTTCTCCGTACAATCCTTGATCTTCGACTCGATCCTCGTTCTGCGGTCACCATATTTAACCAACATATTAGTAAATGGTGACATCATATATTTTTAACTAAAAACATGAAGATGAGTTGTCCACATAGCCATCAATCATTGTGTAAAAACTCCAATAGGATATTCGTCAAATTTATTCCTTATACCGAGCCTCAAACCTTCGAGAGCCCAACCCTTACTTACCTGATTCCAAATCATCCTCAAAACAAACAATTAACAACACATATCCTCTAACATATTGAAGACCCACATCTTCACATAAGCACATAACATTGAACTACATTCTTTGGACTACATCACGTATAAACATTGTCATATATACACATACTTACATACATGTTCCATACATACATCTCATAATAACATTAAAAACTAACTCTTTCACTCTGCAACTCTATACCTTCATATGTGTGTTCAAGTCATATTCACTTATCCGTATTCGATCGTTCAACCCTAGTCATGCTTAATAATTCACTATAAGCATACTTATGAACAAGTTTCATCTTCTCATCCGTGTGATACATTCAAACATATACTTTCCCACAAGTTTCGAATCTCAAACATATATATATTTATTTATCCTTACGATCCTGAATGTCATTATTTGTATCCGTACCACATAATTAAACTTTTACAATCTTTTCCTGGATTATACTATCTTTTGGATATTTACCGAAGCCTTTGCATAAGCCTTAAGGGATACGAAGTCCAAGACGCAAATATATAGACAACAATCAAAATTTCACATTTTGCCGCCCATTCCCGCCGTAAGCTACGGTCCCCGCCGTAAGCTACGGCTCCAGACCGTAGCTTACGGTCTGTGACTTCTGTTTTACGGTCAAGGCTTTCTGTTCTTGATCAGCAGCTGCCTACCGTAAGCTACGGTAGGCCACCGTAGCTTACGGTGGGTTGCTGAAGCCTTTTTCAAACTTTGTGTTTTAGTTACGAAAAATTCCGTAACTCATTGATTTTTCATCCGTTTCCAAGAAACTTGTTTCTATATGTCCGTAAATTGTTTACCTACATATTTAGCTTGAAATCTTAACCCGGATTCTTAATTCTTATGAAATACGCATTCACTCTTGATTTCGATTATTCGAACATATAGACATCTTCATGTACTTAGATACGAAGTGAGTTCAGGAATTCACTTACCTTAGCGTCTGCACTTGCATCTGTTACCTTGCCTCCTTTTGACCCGTTATCCTTTCATGCTTCCATCCACTTTGACATGATTCATACACTTTCATGTCATAACATTCACATTCTTGTTAGTATACATGATTGTACACATTAACGATCATATAAATGCATATCTCACATTTGACTTTCATTAGTCAATTTTAACAAGCATAAGGCATATTCCCACAATCATATCTTTTCAATTCATATAATTCATCACGTCATCACATATAACACATATTGATTTAATGCGTACCATATTACTTTCTATAACATTAAAATTTTGAGCAAAAAGTCTAACCTTGCCACTTACGCATAGTTGACTTTCAGAATGTCAACGAATTATCATACGAACTTTAGCTTAACTTCATACATCTGTGTCATCATAATAGACCATACAAATGACACTTTATACATTTCATACTTATGATACAATACACATTCAACCACATGGTCACGTGGTTATATGCACACTCCAAACATATTCATTTCCGTCCATACTAGTAATTCTCATAATTCTACGACTAACATCATGACTCATGCTTAGCAACCCAACATCGTTCCAACTTCATCCCTTATAATGATCTTCTATGCTTCACAATTAGCGTACTTTTACTTATCAATTTGTGATTAAGCAATTATGCGAACATTAATAAACATCATACCGATCCAACATTGTGTACAAGTTCCTAGAGCATATTTCTACCCAATTCATACCATTAACTACACCTTCTCATGAAATCCTTCTACAATGCATTTTTTCAAGTTTAATTATATTCAAACATGGCATTATCACATTCTACAAGTTAGTTTACTACTAATTACATCATTAACATATTTCATTCATATATGTCAAGCCATTTCATACAATTTCACGTCCTAACTTCACTTAGAATTTCATCATACACTTGTGTGCATACCACTTTCTAAGCATAATTTACAACCCATTCATGCTTTGATTCCCACTTCTTGCATCATCTTATCAACACAACTATAATCAAACAAATTTCATATTATACTTTAAACTAACACATAAGATCACATACCGCACAACTCATCAAATTTGCAATAGGATTAGACATGGGTGACAAGCATCTTCATCATCCCAAATGGGTTTTACTTCCAAACATCGAATTAATCAAAATCATGCATAACACATGTTCTATATGACGATTTTAACACATAAGCATGCTTAATTTTATACCAATTTACGGATTTTATCATAACCCATTTCTAAAATGATCATCAAATGAGAATCTACAACTTACCAAGTGTTTAGTAGACTTAGATGATCATAATTAAGACTCATGCATGCACAAAATCACAAATTTCCTTTCCAATTTGATGAATTGTGCCATTGAAGCTTCAAAGAGTATGGTCTCTCTTTCTCTCCCTCTGAACTCGTTCCACACACACACACACTAGCACCTTCTCATTTTTTTTATTTCTTTCTTTCATTTATTTATATAAATACATCTTTCTAGATGTGCATTTCCAACCCTTTTAGTTTTATTAGTTTACATGCTTACCACTACCACATTCTTACACTTTTAAAGTTTAACTTTGTATTTAACTAGGTTAAGTATCCCTAGTTATCCAACCATGCCAAATCATTTAAACATGCACCCAATAGTCGAAATATGGATTTTGGGGCGTTACAACATCGACAACAGAAAAAATCCGGTGGAAAACAAATGAGCCACGCCCCCAGTCCCTCACGCACTAGCATGTGGCTGCAATGATGGTGGCGTGCTTGGAGGAGTAACGGTAGCGAACTTGATGAGAACTCTAATCGAGGGTCTCAGAAGGTGATAGCGCATTGGTTTGAGATCCAAAAACTTCTTACTTCTCAAAGGAATTACAACAAGAAACTAGTAAACCCAATCGAATTGTGAATAATGATAAAAAAGGGCTAGAATAGGATACGAGAAAGATATTGGAACAAGAACACATGTAGGAAACCGGAACAAGATCGGGACCATGAACAAGATACGAATGGGCAGGATTCAGTTCCAGAAGTGACAACTAGAGTTTGCATCATTAAGAGTCTCTGCTATGATACCATGTAAAGTAAATTGGATTCTAGCTGAATATATTACAATGGATGTAAAATCAATATATACAAATAAGAAACCTTATAAAATGTAGGTCCCGATATCGGATCTCGAACAAGATGATTTCTTGTTTCGGATGGCGTGACGAGTGTGAAATCCAAGCTACACCATAAACCGAGCAAGAGAACGTAATGAATAACAAAGATTCAACGATTAACGATTAGTGTATTCAATCGGTGTTTCGGTACAAAATAAAACTAATACGAGCAATCCAAAACTCTCTCTCTCTCTAGCTCATTCAAGCTCCCAAACAAGTGTGACAAGGAAACAACTATTATACTAACAACTCACATACCCTATTGATGTGCTAAAAGTAGTTTAATAATTGTTAACTAAATTACCCCTAATCTAGACACTTAGTTAAACTTAGACTCTCTAAAACTAGACCAAACTACTAATCGGAAAGTGTACGTATCGACTCTAGAATAACTAAGTAAGTACAGATATCGAACCCACAAGACTCAACTAATTACGTTAACTAGACTCACTAGACTTATTGACTAACACGACTAAACAGTTTTTATAGTTTGAGTGGGGGGGGGGTTCTAATAACCTAATTTGCAATTAATTAAAAACTAACTAACTAACCAAACTAGATGCAAACCGGGAATTTGGATTGTACTTAGATGATGATTAAGATACTACCTAGGTCAGAATCCCATACGTTATCACTTGTCTTTCTAAGGGACATGAATTGTTATGAACCCGGGATCTTAAAGTACTAAACCTATTGCGTAACTGAACAGGACCTTCCACCCTTCTCAAGAAGACACCCATCGTAACCTAATAAGATGTTAATTCACCAATTTAAGTAGACTCCCTCACAGGCTCTCTAACTAGACTAATAAAGTACCCTTAGTGGACAATCTACCTCGCAGCGTGAAGGTCAAGGGTAACTTGGAAACTAAGTCGGTCTTCTCACAAAGCACCTTAACCCAACAATCTAACAACCTAGACATATCAATAATCTCGCACCTCACAAATTTTAAGATTAGTGGAACACCTAGAATTATTCCATTCACGAATATCACTTCTATGGTATATTGGCCAATTAACCACAAAATAATCAAGAACACACGTTTAATGATCTAACATGAATCTATTATATGAACGACCTTCAACCAGGAGAATGTGAAGCAATAAACATTAATCAAGCAAGTAGAGGCACGCATACACATCGAATCATGGAAAAAAAGTCTTCTACTTTAATAGAAAAGCATAAACATGTTCATAATCCAGATAAATATCACAACTTTAACTTATGTTCATCATCAACCTAAGTAGTACATGCAAATTTAGCCTCTAATCATCGTTTTCACAATCAAAGAACAAAGTTTCAAGATTGAGTTCATGGTAGAAAGATAGAAAACAGAAAAAACTATGAAAACGGGAAAATGGAACCCGACTATCTTCATTCTCGTGCCTTAGATCTTCTATCGTAGCAATTCCTTGTGTCAAATTCTTCAACTTTTGAGTTAAGGGAGCTCCAAATTCGCCAAAAGATGTCCAGATTTGTCAAGGGTTATGGGATGCTTCAATTGTGATCATTAAACTTGATTTTATAACTCAAATCCTTCAAACCCCATAAAATTTTGTAAAAATAAGCTTCTTGTGTCGCGCGAGGAGCATAAGCTACCATGGCCGCGTGAAATCTCTTCCTTGCGTCATGCGAGGAGGCTTTATTTCCCTCTTCGTGCGACGCGACAGGGTGTTTTTCTCGATTCTTGTGCCAGTTCATCTCTCGGTCTCCCGAATGTGTTCTGGTACTCGGTTTTCTCAATATATCATTTGATGTCGTCACTACAGAACCATCACTAGCGACATACACAAAAGTGCATCAACAAACTACCCCTTGGATGTTTCTCGTGATGGTTCGTTCTTCACATTGTCAGATTTTCATGAATGGTCATTGGTTACAATTAGTAGGTGTATCAATAAACTCCCAGGTGTATCAATAAACTCCCCCTTGAATGTAGATTTTGAATATTTGATTTTCAAAGATTCACATCCTCATGACGTTGATGAGGGGCCAGCTACAAAATGATCCTCTTCATCCACTGATTATATTCATGTCGCATCGTCACTCCCATAGCTTATCATCTGACACATTTTCTTGGATGCCATATCTGCACACACAACAAAGCTAGACGCATAACGAGAACAAAAGCTTGGATCTAGCCAATCGTGGAAAGTTTTTAACTAAAAACCTCACTAAGAGTTGATTTCAAACAATATTAACTAACTACACACATGAGACCAACTCTCATTCAACTACCAACTGTAACATCCGTCAAAAACGGATTTACCAAACCCGCTCCGTTTATTAACCGAATAATCAGTTAAAAATTTCGTTGCGAATTTAATGCCCAAAATAATTTTAAACGATACATAATTAATTATTATATGGGAATATATAATTAGTTTTTGAAAAACTTTTAAAAATAAGAAAATAAAAATAATATGGCCCTGCCGGGTTTCGAACCCGGGTCAGTCAGCCGGGTCAACACAACTTAACACTCAACCCTTTAACCACTGCGCCACTCATGCTTCTTGTTAATTAATGGAAACAAATAATACATATCATAATCCTCGAATTCAAAATCGGCGCGCACAAATTGCAGTCATCGGAAATCCCGACTAACTCGCCAAGAATCGACGGTTACTTTAGTTATAACGTAAACCTTAAACACTACATCGGTTATAACCGATGTCTGAGTCCGCGACACAAGTTATAACCGCCGGAGAAATTCTAACCGACGAATCAAGTCGGAAATCGGACCAAATTCATCGACGACTTGCCTTATAAATACCCCCTCAAACCTCTGCAAGCTTTTTCGCTCAAAACCGCACCTTTACCCGACGTAATTCCACTCGCCGGAAAATTTCTGCACATCGCCGGAAAACCGAACCCTTCACT
Source organism: Scalesia atractyloides (assembly GCA_947069175.1). Classification (NCBI taxonomy): domain Eukaryota; kingdom Viridiplantae; phylum Streptophyta; class Magnoliopsida; order Asterales; family Asteraceae; genus Scalesia; species Scalesia atractyloides. Next base: position 5,389,975 of record CAMTDV010000029.1, read on the forward strand.
TCTGAGCCTTACTGAACCCCCTGAGCTTATACCGAAGTCACCCACATCCTTTTCAAGCTTGCTGAAGACTCTCTGCTACAAGACACACGACGCCGGAATCTTTTGCTGTTGCCGGAGTTCTACCGGAGAAACAGAGGAGTCCAGTCGGTATACCTTACGCCTAATTTTCTTTCTTTATATTCATATCTCATCTGTAATTAACCTCAAAACACTAAAGAACACGATTAAAACATCGAACCAGTCGGACTTTCGATTCTGGTTAAAATCAACGAAGACGATGGAGTTTCTGTAATGTTTAAGTATAATTAAAATCAAGTTATAACTCGGGTTAGACACACAGTCCAGCGGTGGACTGTGTGCACAATAAACACGTAACTCGAGTTCGAATCTTGTCCCACGCATGCTGCCTTAATAACAATGTCTTTTTTTTTTGTTAACCGAACCGGAGTCACGCTGTACATGTTAAGTTTACTAATAACCGGAATAATAACCAAGTTAGACACACAGTCCAGTGGTGGACTGTGTGTATGTTTAAATCACAGGACACGAGTTCGAGTCCGGGCTACCGCACCGGCCCGGATAATTATTAAACTTTTTATTTAAGACAGAAATGGAAATGTTCAGTTTGTATATAAGTATAATATAAATCGGATTATTTAACAAGTTAGACACACAGTCCAGCGGTGGACTGTGTGTTAACTCAACCCACAGGTCCCGGGTTCGAGACCTGTGGAGCGCACCGGTCCGATTCAGTAAAATCTTTTTAGAAATAAATTGATTTTCGGATTAATCTAATTAATACATAAATATAATTAAAAACAGAAATATTTCGGGTTAGACACGTAGCTCAGTTGGTAGAGCTGCGTGCACGTGTACGGGAGGTCTCGAGTTCGAGCCTCACTCAGCGCACACTTACACGCATACGAACCGGTCAAACAGTCAAGGTCAACGGTCAACGGTCAAAAAAGTCAACTTTTTTTATTATTTTTATTTATTTATTTTAATTAAAAATCAATTAAAAATACTTAAAAATAACGTTTTTAAGGTTAGAAAATAGCCTTAAACTCACAAAAATACACCCAATAATCCTACTAAAATGGATTAATAAAATCCGTTTACTTACCGAACCATAATGCTATTTATCTAGGTTAATTTCACTCGTGGTTAAAACCACTTCGCGTGCATTCAACATCATCAACCGAACGCACCCACTGTGAGTGAATCTTACAACTTCCCCTTTTTAATTACACGTTTTGGGGTGTGTCATGTGTCACAAAATAATTAACTCGTTTATTTAAACTTGTGCCATACCATATCGTGATCTAAACTTAGATTGTTTATATTGTTGTGATTATGTATTTCATTTTGTCAACTTATATGAAATTCATTCATTAAGGCCATCAGTTCCTCGTGAGAGACGAGTTGAGCAACGCGTGCCTCTAAACGATCCATTATTGTTCATGTGTGTATTGTTTAATATTAAAGTGGTTTATGAATAAGTTTACATCTATTTTTACTCATGTGTGGTTGTGCACTTTATTTCATAATCAATTAAATAAACTTGTTCAAATATTTTCCATAGGATTCACTCGCCAACTTTTTGTTGATCCAAAAACCCTTTTACACATGATACAGGTGAACAGGATGAAGCAAGGAAAACATAGGAAATGCCTTAGAAGAAAACAAAGAAGCTTAGATTGATGTAAGGGTCATGATGTAATTATGTTTGTAAATTTCCATTAAATTGTATTAATGAATATGAAACGTTAAAATAAATGTCATGAGCTTTGATGATAACCCAATCATGCCCCGATCACCTTTTCCGCTGCGAGTCGGGGTGTGACACCAACAAACAACACTTTAAAAGTTTTAAAAGTGTTTGGTTTTAGTCCTTTAACTTTCAAAATTTATCAACTTCGACCATTAAGAAGATGGGATTGTTTTTCAGCTTCCAATAAGGTTTTAAGTGGATGGAATCGAGTTCCAACATCGGTCCATCAAAACTAAGGCAGAAGCAAAATCTTTTTGGATTTTATAAAGTTTATATTAAAGCACACTTAAAATCTGTTTTGGCATTTTTCATTTGAAAAATGTAAAGACGGAAAGCAAGAAATAAATATATACAGACAATCTTTTTGCGAATTCGAGGGTAAGAGAATCATATCAGTGTACAGTCATGCCAAAACACAATTTTTGTTGAATTAGTTAGCATTTTGATAAGTATCCTATAATAATTATTGGTATTGTTGTCCACATAAACTAAAAAATCAAATGTAATCATAGTTTGGGATACACTTAATGTATGATTTATACTTATTGATTGGTGTTCATCCACTCATGACACGTTCCCGTATCAAGGTATGCATGAGAGTTTATCTTACTAGTGAGTATATTGTGTATCATTTGTTTTAACGTATAAGATGTGAGATACTCACTTATTTGGAGGTTGAAAACAAGCCCTATGTGATAAAATCACTTATTTATGAGGAACTTGGTTTTTGGATGTATACAGGGCACAAAAGCAAGTCCGTGAACAGGTTAGTACTACTGTACTAACAAAGAGATGAACTTGACTCTCAGATGATAGATGTGATTTAAAAATCATTTATTCAGAGGATGGTTTTGATAAGAATATCCAATATTGAAGGTCGTATGCAGTATGTACACATATGTATGATGTCATGGAAGTTCTAGACTTGCGCCCCGGATTTGTCGGTAAGAGAACAACCATGAAGCCCAGGTGATAAACAACATAAAGGCCACATATCTCAGAACCTCGCAATCTATCAAACGAAATTTTGGTACCAAGTCCATATGCCAATGAGCGATTCCTACACGGTCTTCGGTTCATTATTTCATTATGTTTATGTCACCCTACATAGTTTACAATGATTTAGGTTCAAAGTGGTTTTGATAGACCACTGATATACTATCATTTTCTCGCTAGGAAACTCATTTTTGTTTTTATCTTGTTTTTGTCATTTTTAACGTTATTCAGTGTTTTTCTCTTTTCGGCTGAATTTACTCCCCCTAAAATTCAAAAAGTAAATTTAAATTTTAAATAACACCTTTTTGGATTTCTCAAGAAAAATATTTACAAAACGATTTCCCGATGTTGATTAACTCATGTTTACCACAATGCCGTTTACCTGAATTAATTAATCAAAAGCGATTTATCAAAACTTTGGAAAACAAGTTGGCACGTTGGTAGTCGGTGTGAACCAAAACAACATTGACGAGTTTTGTATTGAAATAATCACGTGTGAGGTGATATTTGAGATCAATGTGTTTGGTCTTGGAGTGCTGTATAGGAGATTTAGTAATCCATCAAGTAACTTAAATATCGACAAAGATTGGAGAGATTAGGAATTCAAAACCGTAGTCTTGCAACTGCATCGTGCATTGCCAGGTGTCTTAATGATTTCCCAGAAATTGACATCCAGCCGTTGTGGATTTCAAGTCGATTTAACAACTACTATAAATGGAATCACTACATACATTCCAATCGAAGTTATTATCATTAGGGTATCATAGACCTGTGTCTTGAAAACCCTTTAAATAATTGTAAAACCTCTTCACATCAACAAGATGAGGAATTGATTGAGCCCCCCCTAAAAAAATTACCGATTTTGTTTTCCAAATCTATTGTTATTTACCATTTTAACATTTGTTTTAACAGATTTTGTCTAAACAACCTCTGGTTTCAAAACCTTTTCAATATCTTTTTGTTGTTTCCTTTTTTGTTTCAATTTTCTTTCTTTTGAAACCGAAAGTCTTGTTTGATGAAACTGATCGTGATCGGTAGAATTTCAACAAGGGGCATCAGCTTTTGCCTCTCCTTTTGTGAGATATGGGAAGTTCTTAAAATGTGTCCATATTCACTGCACTCAAAGCATGATCTCCGCTCAACAAACCTTAGAGTATCATGTTGACGATAACTTAAAGATCAACTTTGTGAACTCAAGGTACTAGGTCCAAAATCACAACAATTTGCTTGTTGTGTATATTTTGACTATTTCTTTTCAAAATATGGACCTGTTTAACAAAATCCATGTTCGATTTGTTTTCAAACGTTTCAATTTTATCGGTAACCGATTTCACGAAGTTCACCTTTTGAACCTTTTTCTAGTTCTCAGCTCTTTTGCCCTTTTCTTTCGATAGTTAACATGATTTTGCTTTTGTTGACTGTTTTGAATAGATAACTTTTGATTCCCAAATTGCTTTATAACTTTGACTTTAGGGATAGGAGTACACTGAGTTGCCACAACTCTTGGGCTCAACTTACCTAAAAACTTGATTCTCAAGAGTTATATTTTCCTCCTTGATCAATCAAGGATTGATTGACGTTTCTGATTGGAAAAATCATTGTTTGAATATATTTTGTCAGAACTAGTCAACGTGTAAAGCAAGTTCGCACTTTCAACATTTGTCATAGGAATCTCAACATATTTAACCTGAGAAGTCTCAATAGGTACCGTTGGAGGATCACACAAAGATTCTCAAGAGGTATATATGCCTCCTTGATCACAGTGATTGACAGCTCGATTTCATCATCATCTAAAGTATCAACATCCTCAACAATGGGAGAATCCTATTGGTTCATTGATGGTGAATCCTTGACCTCTAGTGTTTGACATTGACTTGAGGATGCACACTTAGTGAAAACAAGACCAGATGTAAACTCAGCAGGGTCTAAAGGAAGGGTGGGTTCAAAATGTGGCATATCCTCGTCATCAGGTAACTTGGTGTAGTTGTCTCTCATCGGTGGAGGGCAAGCATGATACCCAATGAATTTCACATCTCCTTTCTTCTTTTGGCTATTGATGATGTGATCTGACGTATCTCGAGTTAGAATAGCTATCCAACTTCTGTTTGATCATTTTATAAATAAATCATGCGAGTGCTAACTCTTTCTTTGTTTCGTCAATGATATTAATGTATTTATTAATACCGGTTTAGAGTTATCTTTTCTTAAGGTTTCAATTGTTATTTTAAACTCCTCATTTTTCTTTAAAGACGTGTTTAGCCTCAGTGCACTTTGCCAATTTAACAATAAAGTGACTCTTCACTGATTCAAATTTATCTTCTAATTTAAAAAGTTAACACACTTACAAGGATTTGGTTTATCGACACTTACCTCATCGGATTGGCCATCCAAGGCAATCAACGTTCAAGCAAACTTTTGGTTCAAAACCCACTTAGTTAAAACAGATCTCATATAATTAAACGAAATGGCTTTGACAAATGATTGAGCTTCTGATATGGACTTTGGGTTTTAAGATATGTAATTTGGGCCTATCGTTTTATACAAGTAATTGGACTTGACTTATAAAAATAAACGATAGTTGGGTTTAGTAAATAATGGGCTTTCAAATGTGATGGCTTTCAAATCATGGCCCAAGAAATCTAACAACGGTTTTAAAGGATGGATTTAGACACTTAGGCTTAATCTATGGTGATGTTTATAAGTCCAAACGATGGTAAAGATGGCTTTGGATTTAAAACGATAATGGATGAACTAAGAAATGAAATTTGAACTGGTTTATCAATTATCAAGGTAATTCATGTTAGCTATCGATTGACAGCAATTCATGTTATTGTCGATTGATGGTTTTGAAAATTGCTATCCACTGTGGATTCCACAATGACCAATAACTATTGATTAAATAGAGTTAACTGATATCACAGTGTCGTTTTGAAAGCTGTGTATCACACTATTGAAGTGGGCTTCACTTTCGGTTAATAAAACACAACTATCGATTGAAGTTACAAAAACCAAGACTGTTGATTGAAATTTGTCTGCAGTGTTGTAAGAGACAAATAGTACAATTTGCAGGGACAAAGGGACAGTCCCTGCTCCACCAAGGTCAGCTAATAAGATTCAAACAGAATTTGTACTATTCCGGCTACTAATTTCTAGTGAGCTAGTTTTAACCTCAAAAACTCAACAAACTTTGTACTTTTGATTATCTCCGGTAGTTCTTAATGTGTTTATATCAAAATCATCAACAAATATCATCATATTATCCATTTTAATCCTTGTTTTCAGTCAAGAAAGTGGGTTTGGGTTTTATCCAAAAATTCCAAAAAAAATCACTCCAAAACTTCACTAAAAACCTATGAAGCACAGAAACGGCATGGAGCAGCCGTCTCCCGTCCCGGGGACTGCAAGGGGACGGAAACGCGACGGGTACGCCTGGGAAACATCCCCGGCGATTAGGAAACGTGGAGGAAACGGTCAGGCGAAGGGGACGGCCAAGAAACGTCAAACCGAAACGTTTCCTGCACGTTTCCGGATATATTTTTTGGTTTTTTGCATGTGGAAATGATGGACATAACCCTTGAAGGAGTTCTTGAATGACTATGTACACGATTCGAAGACGCTCCAAATGAATGAGGGATAGGATCACTTATAACAAAGAACCCGAGAAAACCTTTTCTCGTAAGCTTCCTCCTTTCAATGCTAGTACAACTCTGGAAATAAATATATATCAACTCAGATGCCAACCTCCGCCATAATCAACCGAATTGATCGAGTTCAACACTTATCTACTTTAATCTTCTTCAACCTTCGCGTGGCTTGTTATGCTGTAGAATATTTTCATTCCGTTTTATGTACAGCAACCGGATTGACCAGGAGTTGAGCACTTATCTACTGTAACCATCTTCAACCTTTGTGTGGATTTTTATGCTGTAGATTTTTTTCCTTGTGTTTTATGTGGCTAAATATTTCACTGCGTTTTATATGGATGCTGCATCCATTGCGTTTTATGTACCCTATTCTTGGAAAATGGGTTTATATTGAATGGAAAGCATTGATGTTGATGGTTAGGTAACATTGAATGGTCTATATTGAAACACGTTGGCCTTCATTGGGGATAGGAAAGTAGATATTTTATGATTAAAATATTTTTATATATGATCCCAGGTTCTTGAATTTTAACTTCATGAGTACATGATACAGTGTTATAAGTAAAAGATAGTTTAAAAGAAAAGGAATTTGTAAAACGCAATTTTTTTCATCTTAATGTTTATATCTTTATTAGAAAAGAATGAAAGAAACATATTTTTTTGTGTGTTTTTATCTATTGTGTTTTAGAAAAGAACAAAAAATATAGTTTTTTATCTATTGCGTTTTTTTTCCCATACCCGTCCCGTCCCCGCTTCTTAAATTTTTTAGTTTTGCCGTTTCCCGTGCCCGTACCCGTACCCCGTCCCCGTCCCAGTGCATCCTAGCTAAAAACTCAGTTTTTAACAAGAAATCGAACCTAAGCTCCGATACCACTTGTAGGTCCCGATATCGGATCTCGAACAACATGATTTCTTGTTTGGGGCGTAACAAGTGCGGAATCCAAGCTACACCATAAACTGAGCGAGAGAACGTAATGAATAACAAAGATTCAACAATTGACGATTCATGTATTCAATCAGACAGAGTTTCGGTACAAAATACAATTAATATGAGCAATTCAAAACTCTCTCTCTACACTCTCTCTAGCTTATTCAAGCTCTCCTACAAGTGACAAGGAAAAAACTATTTATACTAACAACTCACTTAACCTATCGACAGTGATTGAGTGTCAAGGATAGTGACACTATCGTTGACTTATATGGATCGACAGTGGCATGTTATTGTTACATCGACAGTGAAATTCATGCTTTGCAAGTCAACTTGATGATGTCATCATTCTCAAACCAAAGGTTCCATGGACAACATTGTTTATCATTGTCACTCGTATCTTGTACATCGAGTTGAGTGACGAAGAAACATCGCTCGACGTCGGTCACTACAGAACCGTCACTAGCGACATACACAAAAGTGCATCAACAGAAAAGCCTATCTCATACACATGGACTATATACAAAGAAATCCTAATAATAAAACAGTATCTTAAAATTGAAGTTAGTTTGTTGGACACCTAAGTTTAAATAAAGAACCGGATATTTTTGTTTCACAATTTTCATGTCACTCGACACAACACTCACATGAAACAAATTGTCTGAAAACGATGTCGTTAAGGGTTTCTTGAGCTGATTTGGCAAAAATAATCATGACAAGTGTCACCTAAAAGAGTTGAACGTAACGTGCCCGCAACTTTCACCTTTATCATTTTCTTATAAATTCCGAAGGGTGAGATTTTGGCGTAGAACATAAGCGAAAGGCTCTTCGAACACAAGTGCAGGGTACTCACATTACAATACATGGCGCAAGGTAAATCAACATTCTCTTCATGTTTTTTTAGAAATTCATCCATTGTTACAATCGTGTTTGATTTTAGGTTTTCATTTAGCAAATTGAAGTTAATGCTTGGGCTATGTGTGCCCAATTTTGACTTCAGATTCATTTAAGTTGCTTGAATTGCTATATATGCTTCAAAATCTATACGTGCTTTTAAGATCGCTTTGAATTTAAATCAACGGATCGGATCTATTTGTGACTTATGATTGTGATATAGGAGCCAGATTTTGATTTCTGATGAACTAAGTTGCTTAATTTGTTATTTATGCTTTGATTCAGTAGGTGTTTTCACAATCAATATCTAAATTTCAATCATTTGACTAGATCTACTCTAGACTAATGCTTGAGTGTTAAATTGGTACCTTGTCTCATGGTTGATGGATTATTTTCTAGAAATGCACCAATTTAGGAATTAACTTTTAACAATCAGAATTAGTTTATCAGAAAGAATCAACACACGCTTTAAATTTAGTTTAGGCAAAAGCGGTTTATGATGCACTAACAAAGATGATAAAAATTACGGCCTGTGTGTCGTCACAAATCAGTCTTCGATTTTGAAATGTATTTCTATAATATTTAGGTATGTAGATTACTTTTTCTTATATGGTTAGAGTAATTAATATTCGTAATTATCATATCTGATGCATTATTTAAATTTCTTAATCTGTCATAAGAAAACATAATAACTCAAAACTTCAATGTGTATCCTGTGAATTTTTTCTTGGACATTTTTCCTCATTGGTTGTGGTTATTTTATATTTATACTTGAATTACTTGACCATATTACTATGGATTGGACATCATAACTTAATGGTTGATTTCCCTTTAAAAGAAATTATTAGTTTCTTTAATAACACTTTTTCCTTGCTCATAAAGAGATTGTATTCCCTTTAAATAAAATTACTTTCTTATACTTCTATCAAATCAAGCCTATATTTTTTTTCAACTTGTGACTGAATTGCTTTTGGATGCACAAACAACAGGAGCTGGGATATTTTTTCCAATGAGGAATTGCGTGCCTTTGCTTGGCAAATCATAGTGAGAGCACCACGCTACATTGAAATAGTGTGTGGTTGCACAAACAACAGGCTTGGAGACTCCGTGGGCATCATGAGAATAGTTGACGATGGCACCATCTCCGTCACTTGCCATTGCAATCAAATTGCAATCGAGGCATGATCAAACTCCTTTACACACCCACTTTCTTTTTTTCTTATACACTTTGTTATAAAAACTTAATTATGGTACTTTTGGTTGAAAACAGTATTTAATAGTCCAGCACGATTTGCAAAACATGCCTCAAGTAGTACAAACGTGCCAAACTGGAGGTCAAAGGTTTGGGTTCAAAAGTGCAATGGTAGAAGATAAAGTTAGGAGAAACTTGTCTTCTAAGGCACTATAAAGGAGATGAATACGTGAGACCGCACAACCAAGTCTCCCACGTGATGAGTTCTTGTGTTGTAGTGCTTGCACCAAGCTTCGTCGCTTTGAACTTCGGTCAAGGGATGCATGTAGGTTCTTTCATGATGCAGCTTCTAGGGAAACCCAGACCTGTCATAACATGAGACCGGGCAGGTAATCGATCTACCTGTTTGATTTTTAAGGATTCATAATCACATAAAACTGACCTGTTTATATGTATTTTGTTTGTTTAAGGTGGACTTGTGAAGATCTTGAGGAGAGAAGCTCAAGACGACATAGCGGATGCCCGAAGAAAACAAACGGCAAAGGTTGCACACACTGCGTTTGTTTCGGATGTCAGATGTGCAGATTTGAGGACTGTGGATGCCAAGAGTGTATTGACTTCTTTGCAAATGTCCCTAATTAATTACGCAACAGTCTTTTGCTTGTTCTGATTTTATCTCCTTAAAGATATTGAATGCACAATTAGTGTTTTAAAATTTTTGTAATGCTAAAAAATTATCTGATTGAGAGAGAAGGAAAAGAGAATTTACCCTTACTATACCCAAAGCCTTGGCTGTTACGTTTCACCTCCACAAAACTAAAACCGTTGACCTTCCCTGACATGTTTCCATGATTTTCTTCTCTGCCATGAATCCATCATATTGCCACACACAAGTAATCGGGGATTAACTAGTTTGCGACCACCTAAATCCTGACAACACCAACGTAGATTCAAACCACCACGAAACCAACCTGATTCGTGACTCAACACCCAATATTGTTCTCCCCCTCATCTCAGTTTTCTTCGCCCACTAGAAGTCCTGAAGACACTGTCACTGTTGTTGCAAAAGGTTTCCAACAATACCCATTGAGAAATGATTTGTTTTAGCATCCAAGAAATTTCAAGTGACACATTGCTACATTTGATCAGCTACAATGTAAAAGGGGCTGGGGTTGCAGGTTGGTTCAACGGTAGAGGGTTATTCAATCAATCAACCATGTTTTATATTTTTTTTACACAAGTCTCAACCGTGGGGCTAGAATCCGCACCACTTGCGGGGAAACACCTTACTACGCTGCTCCTCAAGCAATAAACCATTTCTAACCCACCTAATTTTCTCCGTTTGTCCATCTGTGCCCTGAAATTGCAATGCTGGCAGAAACTATGGGAGAGAGCAAGAGGGATAGCGGGGAAGGAGCTTGGGTTGGTCTGCGTTAACTTAATTTATATTTTAAATAGACCCACACTTTATTTATATATTTAATATTAAGGGCGTTTTATTCATTAACTAAATGTCTAACAAAAGTTTAATTTCCATCCACCCTCTAGACTATTTTTATGATGATCAAATGTATAATTTCTCAAAAGTCAAAACTATACCCAAATGACCAAATGTATAATTTCTGGAAAGTCAAAACTATACCCAAATCTTAAATATAAAATCATAACTAGTCTTAAGCTCCCACGTTGCGGTGAGGGTGAAAAACCGTGCTAAGTAGCTCCAATGCCCCACCACCGTAGGTCCCATGCATTGTGGCTGGACATTAGGGTTTAGGGTTAACCAAACGAAAAGTAAAAGTAAAAATGTTGAATCATGCACGCCTATTAGAGTGTGTTAATGTGCAAAAAATAGACCAAAGTGTAAAATAAATAGATAAATAAAATTAAGTCGACCTAGGACCCACGCGTTGCGATAAGGCTGTTAAACAGAAAAAATAAACGTAAAAACTCATGCACTTTGCGGTATGTTAACTTGCAAAATTTATAAGGAAACGTGAATGTAAAACGAAAACTTTGTAAAGGATGAAAACTACAAGGGGCGAAAGTTAAATGTGGAAAAATGTTTGGGGTTAAAATAAAAGATGCTTTGTCACAAAGATGAATGATATAAAGATTAAAAGTTACAAGAATTAGACAAAATTATGGATTTATTTGTGTAAGTCATGTGACCTAGTGGTCAAGAGGGTTTTCTTCTTGTGGAGTGATCCAAGTTCAAATCTTGTGGTGTAAAGTAATTTAAGAGTGTAACCTTTGCTATTCAAAAAACAATTTGTGTAAGTCATGATTTCCCCTGGCAGAGCTAGGGTTTTACACGGAGACAAACTCGTCCTCTTGGATTCCAAGTTCAAACGGGTGAAATCAATGAAGATCGTTGTATAATTATCAGGTTCTTTAATCTCTTCGGTCCTCATACAATTCTCTAATTCTTTAAGTTTCAGCCGTATCACATCTTAATAAAAGTCAAGGATTGATATGTTCATAGTAATCGAATTTAGACAAAATTGGGATTGTTTTGGTGTAATGTGGTTATTTTAATCATTATTTTTTGTGGGTTTATGAATATCAAGTCATAAACATGAATTTACAAGAAACTGATGAAGAATGAGACAAGTTGAAGATTAACATTTGTAATCTACTTTTGTTATTAACTGCAAGCATTGTTCTTCACTTTTTAAGAACTGTATGTTGTATTTTAATCAAAACTAACACAAAAAACGATGGGATTTTTTTTCTGCTTTGATCCTGCCATGACATTTTTCTCTTGGGTTTTGATCTTGTGAACATTGCAATTGAGAACCCAACCATTGCTTCTCGAGTTTGGCAAGTCGGGAATTTTCAAGCCATGCTTTGCAAACTCAACCATAGGCACCACAATTTATAATTTGTGGTTTTACTATAAATGTATGGGGCTTCCTTGAGATGCTCATATATGTAGTGTGTGACGACGAAACCATCCACTCCATTTGTCAGTGCTACGACCAAGAGGCGATCAAACATAAATAAACAAACATCACACATTCAATATTTTATCAGGTGTTAAATTAATTCTATACCTTTGGTGGTGATCAATGTTAGGACCCATAATCAGCCTGTGTTTTGTCCCTTTTAAATTTTTTAAAATGTGGTTTTGTTTTATTTTTGGTTTGAAGATGATGATGTTAGGTGCAATTTTTTTGAATGATGATGTAAATCAGTAATCATATCAATCCTTTTAGACTTGTTAAGTTTAAAGGGTGTTCAATATACACTTTCCAGTAGTTTTTCATCCTCTTCGTTAAAAATTTGTTGTTTTAGAACTGATTTTGTAGAATAATTTAGGGGATATGGATTAATAATTTATAAACCAAACTCCCCCTGAGATTAGTATCATTAATTATCTCGAATTCCAGTTTCTTTAACTCGTTTCAATTCCAGCTCCCCGTTACATTTTGACATAGTTATTGATTTTGCAAAAAAAGTTAAATATTTCATATTTGTAAAAGTGAAAAGGAAAAACATGAATCAATTATAACATGGGTTCGATTCCAACAATGGGTTTTCCCATATTTATTGGGTTTTTCGTGAATTGGTGTATAGGCATTATGCCTTGTAAAGATTGATATAATCGGGTGGTTCCTCTAGTGGCACAATTATACTCGGGTGGTTCCTCCAGTGGTCTGTTGTCATGATCCAAATTTTTTCGTTCAAAAAAATTACAACTGAGGGGAACCTCAATATATACATGAAAGAAACCCTGAAAAGCCTATCTTAGGCCCATGGGCTGTATACAAAGATCCTGTTAATATATTAAATTCAGAGGCGTCTCTAAGAATTCATGTACCCTGTTCGAGCTCGAAAAAAATGTGCCATTATGTAGTGTTTTATTAATGTTATTTTTTTTAAATCAAATGGGTATTAGGCTAACTAAATCTAATGTCAATAGGCTAACTTCTAAACTATAAAAATTATTTTGAAAATGAGCCTATTTCGGAGTTGATATGGGTATACTATTTAAAAAAAACATATATTTATCGGTTTATTTATAAAAAATGAGTCCCCCCGAAATCACAGCCCTGTGCGATGGTCCTCCCCGCACACCCTCATCACCTCCCATAATTAAATTAATAATTAGCACTTTTAAACGAACTTAGTGTTTTTACCAGGAAGCTAACATTAGCTGCCTGGGACATTTAGAAATTTAGACGATTGAAGTTGGATGAAACGGGCGACAGATGCGCTGTTTCCCAACATAGACAACATGGGTGATTCTTGGCTGGAGTATCAACAACAGAAGAAATTTATGGAAAACCTATGAGATACGCGCCCTCATGCGTCGGTGTGTCGCAGCAATGATGGTGGCACGGTTGGAGGAGTTCTGGTAGCGAACTTGCTGAGAACTCTAATGGGGTCTTTGGAGGTGATAGTAGCGTTGGTGAGATTTAAAAATTTCTCGGAGAAAGATTTCCCAAGGGAATTGTGAACAAGAAACTAGTAAACCCAGATTGGAATGGTGAACAATGACAACAACACAGTTGGGGCTAGAACACACGAGAAAGAAATCGGAATAGGATCAAGGGTAGGAAACCGAACAAGATTGGGACCATGAACATGATAGGAATGGGCAGGATTCAGTTCTGGAAGTGACAACTAGAGTTTGCATCTAGAGCCACTCTGAATACCATGTAAAGTAAACTTGATTCTAGCTGAAAGAATTACAGTGGAGGGTATCCACTCAAAGTATACAAATAAGAAACCCTAGAAAAGCCTATCTCATACCCATGGACTATATACAAATAAACCATAATAATATAATAGTAATTTAAAATTGAAGTTAGTTTGTTGGACACCTAAGTTAAACAATTATAATTTAAATAAAGAACTGGATATTATGGTTTTACAATTTTCATGTCACTCACACAACACTCACATGAAACAATGTTGTCTGAAAACGATGTCGTTAAGGGTTTCTTGAGCTGATTTGGCAAAAATAATCATGACAAGTGTCACCTATAACCGCAACTTTAGCCCCTATCATTTTCTTATAAATTCGGAAGGGTGAGATTTGGGCGTCGAATCATAAGCCAAAGCCTCTTCGAACACAAGTGCAGGGTACTCGCATTACAATACATGGCGCAGGGTAAATAAACATTCTCTTCATGTTTTTTTCTAGAAATTCATCCATTGTTACAAATCGTGTTTGATTTTAAGTTTTGATTTAGCAAATAGAAGTTAATGCTTGGGCTATATGCGCCCAATTTGATTTCAGATTCATTTAATTTGCTTGAATTGCTATATAGGCTTCAAAATCTATAGATGCTTTCAAGATCACTTTGAATTCTAAATCAACTGATTGGATCTATTTGTGACTAATGGTTGTGATATAGGAGCCAGATTTTGTTTTCAGATTAACTAAGTTTGCTTAATTTGTTTATTTATGCTTTGATTCCGTTGGTGTTTTTACACGAATCTCTACATTTCAATCATTTGACTAGATCTGCTCTAGAATTCTGCTTGAGTGTTGAATTGATAACTGGTCTCATGTTGATGGATTACTTAAGAGAAATGCATCTCTTTAGTAATTATCCTTCAACAACCGAATTATTTATCACGAATCAACACACGCTTTGAATTTGATTTACGCAAAAATGGTTTATGATGCACCTAACAAAGATGATAAAGATTACCGTGTTTGTCTGCATCACAAATCAGTCTTCTCAATTTTAAAATGTATTTTGAAAATATTTAGGTATGTAGATTGCTAAGTGTTGTGTGTCTTAGGTCCAAGTTTTGATGCAAAACAACAGTCTCTCTATTCCTACGGGATTAGAGGTAAGACTATTTTAATCTTATCCTTTTAGACGCTACCTTAGCTTTACTATTTATGTGGTTTGCTTAAGATGATAATATATTAGGTATGTAGATTATTTTTTCTTAAATGGCAGATTATTTTCTTACAATTTTTCCTTGTTGGTAAAAGTTGAATGTCACTAACTTGTGTTTTGATTGATTTCCATTTTTAAGAGAGTAATTAATATTTTTAACTATCATATCTGATGCATTATTTAAATTATTTAATTCGTCGAAAGAAAACATTAACCCTCAATACTTCAATGTGTATCCTCTGAAGTTTATCATGACATTATTTCCTCATTGGTTTTATTATTTATATTGATATTTTATATTTGTATTTGTATTTATATTGTATTATTTATTATTTATTTTTTGTATTTTATTTATATTTTATATTTTATATTTATATTTATATTTATATTTATATTATATTATATTTATATTTTATTTATATTATATTTTATTTTTTATTATATTTATATTTATATTTGCTTCACCACATTACTATAAATTGGATTATAACTGAATGGCTGTTTTCCCTTTAAATGAAATTATTTGTTTCTTTTATTAAATTTTTCCTAGCTGATAAAGAAATTGTATTCTATTTAAATGAAATTACTTTCTCATATTTCTATCAAAACATGCCTATATTTTTTTTTTCAATTTGTGACTGAATTGCTTTTGGATGCACAAACAACAAGAGCTGAGACTATCTTTTCCAATGAGGAATTGAGTGTCTTTGATGGGCAAATCATAGTGAGAGCACCACATTACATTGAAATAGTGTGTAGTTGTACAAACAAGAGGCTTAGGGACTCCGTGGCATCATGAGAATAGTTGACGATGGCACCATCTCTGCCACTTGTCATTGCAACCAAAATTGCAATCAGGCATGACCAAACTCCTTTACACACACACTTTTTGTATATTACTTTGTTACAGATACTTAATTATGGTACTTTTGGTTGGAAACAGTGTTTAACAATGCTGTAAGATTTGCAAAACATGCCTCAAGTAGTACAAACGTGCCAAACTGGAGGTCAAAGGTTTGGGTTCAAAAATGCAATGGTGAGAAGATAAAATTGTGTGAAACATGTCTTCTAAGGCACTATAAAGGAGATGAATACTTGAGACTGCACAACCAAGTCTCGCACCGTGATGAGTTCTTGCGCTGTAGTGCTTGCAACAAGATTCGTCGCTTTGAACTTTGGTCAAGGGATGCATGCAGGTTCTATCATGATGCAGCTGCTAGGGAAATCCGGACCTGCCATGACATGATACCGGGTAGGTAGGTTGATCTACCTATCTAAAACTTCAATTTAATTACTTGATTTTAAGGATTCATAATAACTTAAAACTGACTTTTTTATATGTATTTTGTTTGTTAGGTGGACCTGTGCTGATCTTGAGGAGAGAAGCTCAAGACGACATAGCGGGTGCCCCAAGAAAACAAACTGCAAAGGTTGCACATCATGCGTTTGTTTCAGATGTCGAATGTGCAGATTTGAGGACTGTGGATACCAAGAGTGTATCGACTACTATGCAAACGCACCTAATTAATTAGGCATCAGTCTTTTACTTGTTTTAGCTTTGTCTTCTTAAAGATATTGAATGCAAAATTAGTCTTTAAAAATTTTGTATTGCTAAAGAAACGTGCATTGAAAAGTCTGACGTGATCCGGTGGAGAAAGAAGGAAGAGTGAAATTACCCATGCTATTGCCCAAACCACGCATGGTCTTATCATACGATCCTACTAATTTGAATCAGTTTGGGACAAATCAATTTGGGCCGCACTTGGTGAGCTAATAACCAGAATTGGAAGTAACCAGTTGATGTCCATGTTTTAGGTTATCAAATTAGGCTTCTTACCTTAGAATTGGAGATCAACACTAGAATTTGGCTAATTGTAATCGTTATTTCAGCAATCAAAGATTTCAATTTTCTGGTTCTATCATCATCCTTCTTCATCACCACCCCCATTTCTATATCCATGTTTTTCTTTGTGTTTGAAATTTTCGCACCCACCATAAAATGAAAACCAAAGCCACCCTTGGCTTTCCCTGCCATGTTTCCATCATTTCATTTGTCCCATGTTTCCATCTTTTTGCCATACACAAGTAATTGGGGATCAACTAGTTGGCGACCACCAAAATCTTAACAACATAGATTCAAACCACCACAAAACCAACCTGATTCGTGACTCAACACCCAACATTCTTCACCTCGTCTCAATTTCGTTCGCCCACTAGAAGTCATGAAGACATTGTCTCTGCATTGGCAAAAGGTTTCCAACGACACCCATTGAAAAATGATCTATTCCATCGTCCAAGAAATTTCGGTAATGCATTGCTACATTTGATCAGCTACAATGAAAAAGAAGGGGTTGGGGTTGCAGGTCGGTTCACTGGTGAAGGGTGATTCAATCAATCAACCTTGTTTTATATTTTTTTACACAAATGTCCATAAAAGGACTAAAATCCGCACCACTTAGCGGGAAACACCTTACTACGCTCATTTAGCAATAAACCATTTCTAACCCACCTAGTCTAGTTCTCTGTTTCTCATCTATGCTCCTGAAATTGCAACGCTGGCAGAAACTATGTGAGAAAGTAGAGTGGGATGGCGGGGAAGAAGCTTGGGTTGGTTTGCGTTAACTTAATTACTATTTTAAATGGACCCACAGTTTATTTATATATTTAATATCAAGGGTATTTTATTCATTTATTAAATTGTTAAGAAAAAGTTTAGAAGGTGTGTAGGAATTGAGTTTGGAAATGGCTTATAAAAACCAATAAATTAAAAAAGTGTTTTGTATTAATAAAAGTGCTTTTTTTTTGCTTTTTTTTTAAAAAAAAAAAAGGAAAAAGTTGTTTTTCAAAGCCATAGAAACCTAAACCAGGCTTTTTAAATGGTTTTCTTTTCTTTTTCTTTCTTTTTACTTTTTCAACATAAAATTACCAATCTAATCACATTCTTTCTCAAATAGCAACCAAAATGGAAACTTAATCCCATCTTTTTTTATCATGTTACTTTTTCCCACCACAAAAGCTAATCAAAACACTTTTTAAAAACTTCTTTTCGAGTAGTCATAAGTGAATAAGTAATTTTGACAAAGGACACTTTTGGAGTTAAAAAAGCAAACCCTAAAGACTATTTATATTATGGCTATACCCGAAACAGAAATATAAAATGGTAACTAGTTAAGCACCCTGCTTTGCGGTGGGGCGTAGAACCATGCGAAGTAGCACCAATGCTACACTACCATAGTCCTATTCGTTGCGGCGGGACCATTAAACCGAACGTAAAGTAGAAGTAAAAACGTTGAATCATGCACGCCCATTCCAGTGTGTTAACACGCAAAAAATAGACTGAAACGTAAAACATAGGCCTACGCGTTCGACTAGGTAAAAAATTAGACCTAAAAACGTTGAACCACACACGTACTTTGCTGAGTGCTAACTTGCAAAAATTTAGAACGAAACGTAAAACAAAGAATTTGTAAAAGATGAAAAGTATAGAAATCAAAGTGAAAAAGTATTGGTGTTAAGAATAGAATATGCTTTGTCAAAAATTTGTAACTAGTGATGTTAAAAGTTTAAAAGAACCAAGGATATTTGCCTCTAATAATCCTACTAGACGTCATTGACCATTGGCAGTCCCACATTTTTATTCCCCCTGACTGTCTCACCTTTCAACTATTTTCCCCACCGGTACATAGTTAAAAAACTTAACGGGATTATGTTTTTTCCCGAATTACAAACTGACGTTTAGGGCTTTTGATCAGAACAAGGATACGAGTCTATTGATGTAAACTTACCTTGAAATAGTGCTCGGGCCATAGTGGGCCAAGTTGGGTCGAGACGTTTCAAATTGTTAATGAGCCAGGTCGGGTGGAGACATTTTGGGTTGTTAACGGATCGGGTCAATTCGATACATTTCTGTCCGAATCAAGACATTTCGGGTCGGCACATTTTGGATGGTTACGGAGGTCGAGATGGGCTGGGTCGAGACATTTCGAGTTGTTAATGGGCCGTGCCGGTTTGATAGGTTTTGGCTCGTTAATGGGTTTGGTCAAGACGCTTCAGATCGTTTACGGGTTAGGTCTAGACGTGTGTGGTCGATGCTAGGTCGGGTCACGTCGAGAGATGTTACGGGTTGGCGTGAGTTGATCGAATCAAATTTTTGCGGGTAGGCAGCGGGCTGGGTTGGGGTGAGGTGTTGCGTGTTGGTGACGGACGAGTTCGGGTTGAGACATTTTAGACATTGGTGACCGATCAAAGATTCCAATGACTTGTCTTGAATTCTTTCAACAATTGGAAGGATTTTGAATTCCTTTACTCTAAGGAATTAAAGAAATTCATTTCCAAATCCAAATCCAATTCCAATTCCTTTGCTAACCGAACACCAACAAGAATGGAAATGAGATTTCAATTCCTTCCTTTGTTGAAACAAGCAAGATAAGGAATGGAATCCGAATTTCAATTTCATCCGAATTCCATTTTGTAAAATAAACACTACCTAAATGTTGGACATGATAATTTGAATCTTGTTGGATTCTTGTCTTAAGAGTTATGTCCATCGTCACTACTTCAACCAGCTCCACTCCTCTGTGTTAATCAAATTTATTTTTTATTTTTGACTCATACTAATTTGGAAAATATAAATTAAGGTTACTTTTAGACAATTACAACATATTTTTTGTTCACATAATTTCTTTCACTTCTTTATTCTTTGAACCCTAACTTTATTTCTGTTGTTTATGTAAGTTAACTATTAGTGCTAGCTACCAATTTAGGTCACTATTAGTTTAGGTTCTTCATACTAGTGAGGTCCTTTGTTCTATTGATGTATATTTCAAATGATTTGATGTCATTTTAATGAACTTTTGATGTGGATTAGTGGCAAAATAAATAAGAGTATCCATATATAGGTAGTTGCAAAGAAAGTGCACTATTAGCAAACATTTAAAAATATATAATAGACATATAAAGAAAAATTAACTAGTCATCTAATAATCTTAGTTATTAAAGGCGCTAGGTGCATTCAAGGCGTATAGGCCTCGCCTGAGCCTGGCACAAGGCGTTAAAAAAGCGAGGGTATGAGAAAAAAAGTGCACAACGAAAAAATTAAAATTACATATGTATAAAAAAATTCTTCAAATAAAATAAACAAAAGCTAATATATAACATCCAGAATCATTTATTTAGTACCAAAAGTTCTAAAATCTTAGTGTATTGATATAAAAAAGTAGTTTTTATTAGATAAAAGTAAATACTAGTGTATAAAAGTGGTGTTCTTAAGAGAATTTGGCCTAAATCTAGAAAATTTGGCCCCAAACCATCACCTAGAGAATTAAAGTGCAATTGCATCATCTTGCCTCGCTTGAAAAGTGGGGTTAGGCGCAAGAGGTGATAACTTTTGACAACTATGCTAATGATAAACTTTTCAATGTTTATCTAACTTTTTTTCTTTTGTTTTTATGTAAGATTTTGTACGTGTAAACCTTCAACATGTATTGCGAGAATGTAGTATACTTCTTTCGCACTCTACACTAGGGATGAGCTTTTTTTCCCAAATACAAGTACTTATACTGTACTGATTTCGGTTTTCAGTACATGTGTTGGTATCATGTTTTATTGATTTATGTATTTGGTACTTTCGGTATCGGTACTAGTATTTTTTGGTACCCCATCTCTACCCTGCACACATCATTAGCAACACTGTGCATCCATTAGTTTTTTTATAGGAAATTAAAGATACTAATATACTCTTATTCTTCATATTTGTTCTACTCATCTATCAATCTTCTGCTCAACTCTCCTACTCTCCCCCCACATCCCACAACTCTACTTCATACCTTGGAACTATACTACATACGCACGTATGGCGGGGTTTCGTACACTCACATGTGCTTTTTGAAGATCGTTGCCTTGTGTACCCTAGGCACAACTAGCGGTGCAAACAAGTCGAGACTAATTAACTTACAAGCTCGGCTCGTTTATTATCTATAAAGTAATATAATAAATAAAAATAATAAAACTAATAGACTCGTTTAATCTCGCGAGCTCGATAAGTAAAGCTCAAGCGGCCTCGTTGACTAAACAAGCTTATTTTTAGGTTCGTGTTGGACTCGTAAACAAATTTTAATAAGCTCGGTTCCGCTTGTTTACTAGTAAACTTTTTATTAGGGGTAAATGTTATTAAATATTAATAAAAACTAATATTACACTAAGCCTCAATAAGGCTCGGCTTGACGAGCCTGACGAGTTTCACATTCTAGGCTCAGGCTCAATGGATGGTTGACATCCAAGGTTTAAAAGAACAGAATCGAGCCTCCAGGCGTCTTCACTCGAGGCGTAAGGCTGAGGCGGTATTAATAAATAAATATAAAAAATTATATATCTTATAAAGAAATAATACCTAACATCAAACAAAGAGTTTTTCCAACAAATTTCATCATATTCAATAGTTATAAACATCAAAAAAGATGCAAATAATTTCTAATTAAACTCAAAGAACATAAAAACCATCACTTTCGTCATCCTCACAATCTTCCTCAACCCATTCCACATCATCATCGTCAATGAAACTCACTTGAACGGTTTTCCTTTTCTCAATTGAGGAACTTCCATTGCTCTTCTCAATTGTCCTGCCACCTCTACGTGTTTTAGTTGCCCCACCACCTCTAGGTTATTCTAATGGTCTGTCATTTTCCTCCTAATTTGCCGCGTCACCTTCCATTTCATCTTCATCATCATCACTTGGGTCGGCTATCCACTCATCATCCGACTTACATTTTCAACAAGTAAAGAATCATCTTCTTCTTTTAAATTAGTCTTGTTTATAAATTTCTACTTCAACTTCCTATTGTACATGTTGTAAACCAAATTGATCACCCTCTTGGTGCTCAACTGGTTTCGTCTCTTTGTATGGACTTGATTGAATTTACTCCAATTATGTTCACAAGTTGAAGCCAAATATGTTAGACCCAAAACCTTTATTGTAAAAGCCTTGAGTTCAGGAGTATCATCTCCATATTTGCCCCAACATTTAACTGTATATGTTTAAAAAAATTAGTAGATATTTAAATTATATAAACCATAAGTCTATAATAATATAATTAGCAAATAATGTACCCGGTGGACATGTCAGATAATCGCCAAAGAACTTTATAACTGGATAATCCTTTCTTTTCTTTGTAAAGAATGAGTTGTTCTTCAATCTTCAAATAAACTCTCTTATCCTTAACGGGTCGATCCATGACATTGTACAATCCTCTCTTAATCTCTGGATGCTCGGAAACACTGGGACTCCATTGGTATTGTGGATTTCGAAAGTAGGTGCAAAGTACGTTGCATTTGGAACTCCCATTTTTTATCGATGATTTTCCATATGTTTTTATACGAATAGAGGTCGTTATCCAAGGTCTTTGCAATCTTTTCTTTACACGATCCATGGCTCCATAGATAAATCCCATTGAAGGTGTCTGCTCCCCATCAATAACCCTCAAAACTTCAACTAGTGGACTTGTGGTTTTAATAGTATAAACCACGCTAGGCCAAAAATTTCTTTGATTCATGGTTATTTTCCTTACCTCCTTTCCATCGGCTTTCTTAGCCCAAGCACACGTCCTCCATTCATTTGAAACAAACATTTATTGCAAAGAATTTTTCAATTCATAAACACTTTGTATGGTTAAAAATGTCGTTGTGAATCTTGTGGTAGTCGGTCGAAGATCTTTCTTTAGAATCACTCGTTCCAAACTCCACACTCTTTGATGATTATAAATTAAATTGCTGACTTTTTTTGCTTTAAGCAAATATTTTTGTGTTATGGCAATTCCCCAATTTTTTCAGGCATCAAATCAATACAATGGGCGGCACACAGGGTCCAATTCAAGTTTTTTTCTTCTCCATTAACATCAGTCCAACGGATTTGTATGCACTAGCATTGTCGATTCCCACTTGAATGACTATATCTTCCTCGATTTCTTCAACAACCTCATCAAGCAGCTCAAAATAGTACTATATTGATTGTTGACCAAAAAGTTGATTAGAGTTTTGGTTTCCATGTCCGACCAATCGTCCGATAACAATGAAAACCAAGTTTTCTTCCAGGTTTCCTTCATTGTATTCACCATTGCGTTGGTTGTGTTAACTTCTTCTTTAAGGATCCAAGTCCTTAACTTGTGCTCATCCAAAGTTTCCAACAGAACATAGCGTACTAGTAAATGAAGGACTAGTGTTAGTGATTAGGGTGTTCGAAGACCAATGGATTAGCATGTGGTGAGTGAAGGAGGGTCACTATCGATCCACCGCGTAAACTATTTGCTAATTATATTATTATAGACTTATTGTTTATGTAAATTATATTATTTACTATTTTTTTTAAATATACATATAGTTAAATGGTGGGGCGAACATGCGAATAATACTCCTGAACTCAATGCCTTTGCAAATATAGGTTTTGGGCCATACGTGTTGGGCTTTAGCTTGTGAATATAATTGGAGTTTGTTCAATTAAGTTCATACAAAGAGACCGAAATAGGTTGAGCACCGAGATGATGAACAATTTGGTTAACATCATGTACAATGGGAAGTTGAAGCAGAAATTGATAACAAGACTAATTTAAAAGAAGAAGATGATTCTTTACTTGCTAAAAATGTCATGTATGATGATGAGTGGATAGCCGACCCAAGTGATGATGATAAAGATGAAATTAGAGGTGAAGCGACAAATGAGGAGGAAAGTGACGTGGACATTGGAAAGTGATGTTCTTATGTTGTGTGAGTTTAATTAGAAACTATTTGGGTATTTTTTGATGTTTTAGTCTATTGAATCTAATGAAATTTCTTGGGAAAACTCTTTGTTTGATGTTAGGTATTTAAAATTAATCCTATAATACATTTTATTGTGTTTTAAATTGTTATGTTTGGTGTTTTTCTTGCCAAAAACAACCCAAATCATCATGCCTAAGTCAAAACACCATGACTACATATCAATTTCTATGAATACTCACATTTCTTATGAAAAATGTCTTTCTTTTACAGGAACCTCATTCTATTTTATTATAAGATACAAATTTATTTATTTATTAATACCATCTCAGCCTTACATCTCGTTCGCCTCGGGGCTTACGCCTCGTGAAGCGAAGGGAAAACGCCTCAAGGCTCGATTCTGTTCTTTTAAACCTTGATTGTAAGGTATGAGACTCGTCCCACATGAGTTGTATGGGCAACACATGTGGAGTTTGTAGACCAAATGAGCTATATATGACCTACCAAACTAGTATTTTGGGTTGAGTTCTCATGTTTGGGTTGTAACAATGGAATCAGAGCCAAACTCGTAGTGGTCGCCTAGAAAGAACCAATCGTGACCAATGAGGCTCGGAGTGATGACCGAAGGGAGCCAGTCGTGACTAAACTGGACGTTGGGGTTGTTCTTACGAACTCAAACCATTGCAAGGTATGAGATTGTTCTATACCGGTTGTATGCTAAAATGTTCTCTCTCACTATACTAGTCTTTTGGGTTGAGTTCTCCTGGTTGATTTGTAACACATTACTGTCATTGTTGCCACAACCACTTTTTTTTACTACCGCGACCACCCCATTTTGGTCTCCGTCACCACCTCCACAACCACCCTCACCCTCACAATCGATGCAACTGTCGCGTCGTCGCCATTACCAGTACTACCATCATCACATTCCAACTTCTTTTACAATTTACAAACTAGACATGATAATTTTGTAATCCAAAAGCATCATAAATTTCATTTTTTCTGACAAACTCCGGCTTCTTCAAATTCTATCTCAAAAGGAGTGAAAAGCAAACTTTGAAGATGAAAACAATGCATCAGCTGGCACTTCTTGGCACTCTGATCTGTCGGGAGCTCAGGCATGGGAATGTGGAAAAACTTACTATAAGTTATGGACTGACTGGGCTTGCAAATAAAGGGGAGTCTTATTTCTTAATCAAGCCTGATTGCGAGAGAATTCCTGGGGATCAATCAACATCTTTCTAGGTTTTTCCGGTACATATAGAAAATCAAATAGCATTCCTTTAGTAGTTTATTGCCACCGTTTTAGATTGTTAATAACCATACTTTTGAAAGTTTATTGTTTTGGCAGATATATGATTGGCATAATGGATATCAGCTGCGATTTTTGCAAAGGAAAAATTGTTCAACAACTTAAGTGTGACCGTGAAGAATCGCTTTAAGCGCTTTCTTGAGCATTAGTTGCAGGGTTTGTGAAAACTAACATAGAGTTATAACAGAAAGGTATTGGATTTACTCTTTTATTTTTCATATCTTGGTTTTAAAAAGCGTGCCACACGACCTGGAAAGCACATCTGGGTCAAAATTGGTCAATTTGTTTTTACTTAGCTATTCGTTCATCTTCTAAATCTCATGTCCAGATTAATCATCATTTGGTATACAATTACATTTCTGTTAGTTTTGCAGATGCCAAAGGACATGGGTCTGACCATGATAGTCTTCCCACCAACATCACACTCGCGATGAAATAGTAAGTCATGTAGTAATCAATCAGGTACCATCATCATTGGTTAGCAGAAAATGACAACAGATCTACATGATCAACAATCAAGATATTTGTTTCTCTAAGGTCAACCCCCTCTCTTAATTATCTCATTTTAACACTTTAGGATGTAAAGGGATTTGGTGAGACTTTGGCAGGAGCTTTCTCGGGTCGTGCTTTGAGTTTCTTTTGAAAGAAAGACAATCTTGGGTATAATGTTTTAATCTATTTTTTATATAACACTGATCTGTATGCTTATAATTGATTCATAAGACTATGGGGGCGTGGAGGAGGGTGGTCCTCAAAGGATAGTCGGCCACGTAGGCGTCCACGTAAGCCGGTGGAGGATGGGCCTAAAGGGATGAACCTAAGGCGTGGGGGATGGGCCTCAATATATATGTGTGTGTGTAATTGTATGTATATGTGTGTGGTATAAAGAAGAAACAGGCCCGGCTTCAACGTCTAGGGGAGGATGGGGACGACCCGGGGGGGGGGGGCGGGGGGCGTGCAGCCCGTCGCCGCTCCTCGACGCACCGGGGATGAGCCCCGTACCGAGTAGTCTAAGGAGATCAATCATATTTAGATCTGATTCCAATGGTGAAAGTCAAAAGGCTATGCTAGTGCAGGACTTTAGGATTGCAGACATCATATTTTTACAATAACAGTTCAAATCTTTTTAAGAAAAATGATTTAGGGGTTTTAGGATTAATTTACTAGCTTATTGTATTTTAAAAGAAGATAAGCATTTTTATGGTGTTTTCATAAAGCAGTCATACTGGTTATTATTAGTGGATTCAAAATTACAGTTTTACCCATTGTATGAAAGAGGCTCTTTTTTTTATATCAAACAGATTATTCTTGGTCGATCAAAATTACAGTTTTACCTTTCGTGTGTGAAAGAAGCTTCTTTTTAATAATCTGATTATTTGCTTTTGCTTATAAAATAAACTAAACTAACTTGCTTATAGCATTTTCTAAAAGCATAAAGCCATTTTTTTAGTTTCTTAAATAACCGGTTTCGCATTGCTTGTATCAAACTATTATTACTTTTTGTTAGTTTAAAATTATAAGTTGGGTTATCCATTGCTTTCGTGGGTCGTAGAAACCAGATCCTATGACATTTCTAAAAGCATTCTATGGTGAACACGCTTCCAATTTCTTAAATCAAAATGCAAGACGCCTGCAACTCAACAGTATACTATTTAATATTGTGTTTTGCATGCAGACAAGGTGTATTGAAGTTGCTGAAGCTTTGGTAGCTCATGGTATAAATGCTTTTGTTCTTCATGGATGTCGGACTCAGAATGAAAGAGAAGGTGCACTGTGTGATTTACAGTGGCGGATGTAGAAAATATTCCTAGGGGTAACGTTTTATAAGAAAGGGGTAACGAAATCGAAAAAAGGTCAAATTTTTCCAAAATTTACACTACCACCAGAGCGCCAAGGGGTAGCGGAGGCTACCCCTGCGCCTAAGGTATGTCCGCCCCTGGTGATTTATACATGGCCCCAGTAATATCTTGATTTAGACATTACCGTACTAACCTAAATAGATGGATCTTGAATTCCTGGCAGACTAGGTGTACACTTTCCCTATATGATGTGGATAATACCTCAGAATCTTAATTATTGGAGTTTAACGACAACAATGTACACGGGTTATACGACTTTCTGCTTAATTATAGGTGAGCCATGTTCTAAAAACGAAAAGACATCTATAAATAAGAAAGGGTCAAACGGTTGGTTTGGTTTGTTTTAAAAAAGCTGGTACGAAGTTTCATGCTGGACCGAAAATGGTGAAAACTGAACCGTTCGAATCTCAAATCTGCGTTCTATGTCAACGGTTTCTGAGCTCCCCTAAATTAGCATTCAATGTTGTCAAACTAAGATTTTTGGTCATGGAATGTGCACTGCACATGTTAAATGCAAGAGGTGAGAAGAATTGACTATATCTCTGCTTTAACTACAAATTAACCTACCATCATTGTGGTTCTGCTTCGAATCCTCATTACACTATCAAAATCAAGGATGCATATCTTTGTCCATGGTTAACCAGCAGTGTATATGGTACACTAATGTCCACTGGTGATAATAGCGTTGAGGCCAGATATGTTTATTTATTTATTTTCATTATTATTGTTATTTTTATATGTTTTATTTCAACTAAATTACATGGCACTGTTCTAACATATAGTTTTGTTATGGAACCCATGTGATAAATAGGTTTAAACGTTGGTCTTGACATGGCTAGGGGGAAGCTTCCGTTTTCTTTGCTGATAATTTACATGCAAGTATTTCATTTTGTTGTCCTAAATTTCTAATTTGGTTAAGCTGGTTTTTGTTGTCATTTTAATTGAAGACATTAGTTATTTACCATAGTAAAAATGACCAAAAAAATACATTAGGCTTGACATCATATGAAAGCTCTACAAAAGTTTGTGCACAATGCCAATAAGGTGAGAATTTAAAACATGTGTTTTTTTATGTTTTAGTAGTCAACGGTCTATTTAAAGAAAGACTCAATGACCTTGCTTTTTTCAGTTTTAAGCATGTTATACATGTCAATATGGACTCATTTGATGAGTTCATATTACACATGTAGATGTTAGATGTAAATAAAAGATTTTCTCGTTACGACACTAAAACCCTGTCCACCGGATGGGTATACTATTAGTTCATTATGATTATGATGGTCATATTTATCTTCGGGTACAATCTACTTTGGCGGCCAGTGTTTATTTCAATAGAAAGGACATGGAGCGTTGCATTTATAAATAAATAAATAAACACAAATGAATTCGTCTTTATTCATATGTTTATTATTGGTATTATTTCATAGACGATACCAAAAAAGAGATGGAAAAAAGTAATTCGACATAATTATGAAATACCTTTCAACAAATATTTTTCGAGTCTATTGATGTATAGGAACGTTGCTTTTATAGTCTCTCCCGGGATATGATTATGTTCTGGTTTCGTCTCATACAAAACCTTGATGTCGATTAGTGTCTTAGTTTCTGATACTTGAGTTAACTTAAAAGCAGTCGCGTATGCCGTAAACCCATGATCCAGATGCCCTCCTTCCAGTATTTCTAGAGCGATCTGATACACTGATTCATCATACTCCACAATCTTCTCTGATTGGTACTTCACTTTTGGTAAATCTAACACAAAAAAAAAGTTATAATGTTGTAATGTTTTCACAACCAGACCAATTATGCATCATGTGACTTTATAAAACATTTCAAAACTAAATATTTTATATAATATACATCTAAAACAAATTGTGAAAATAAATTATTCTTGTGGTGTAGATTTACGATGTTAATAAAACATGAAAGCTTATATAAAATAGTAAATAAACTAATAAATGAAATTTTCAAAAAATGAAATAATTCTTTTAACAAATTCAGTCCAACCACAGGTCTGCCTTGTGGTTCAACTAATCCAACCCATAACTGGCTGGTCAAATAAAGGCTAATCATAAGTGCTTAACCGGACTGGTTATGTAGTTGGTATCCAGTCTAGTCCAATGTTTCGGTCGATGCTTTTCATATAAAACAACGCAATCGAAACAAGGATTTAAGACATACAGGGGCAGAATTTGAAGAGCAACATGCTTCCATAGCCACCATCTCCTTCAAGCAACTCGACTTCCGCCACAATATCTGGTAAAACCTTGGGTACGATGTGCCTCATTTCGCTAGCCATTGCTTTCCATAAGTCTTTGATCGGCACAGAAACGGTCACTTGGGCTGTATCTTCCTTCATCTTTTGCCTCTAGATCTAGAAAGTGATTAGTTGCGTAGACTACGTCTATTGGTCGATTTATGTAACATCCGTCGAAAAACGGGTTTTCAAAACCCGCTTCGTTTATTTATCGAATAATCAGTTTCATATTTTTGTTGCTCATTTAATGCTTATTTTAATTTTAAACAATACATAACTAATAAACATTTTAGATTATGGAAATTAAAATTGTTAAAAAATAAAATTAAAACAAATAGAAATGAAAAGGGGCTGCCGGGTTTCGAACCCGGGTCAGCCGGAGAACTTAATCACCAAACACATAACCACTCCGCCACTTGATGTCTTTGTGAAATCTAGGAAACAATTAAAACATAAGTTCACCCGTGAATCACCTGTTTGCGCCAAAACTGAAACCGGTAATCGACTTTCAGTTTTCCAGACGTTTGAGTGTTGATAATTACTGGTTATAACCGACGAAAACATTACGACGCACGATCTCAATCAATTCAGCTTTTATTGAACTTGAATTCATATGATTTCGGGTTTAATAACCGAAATCATTCACTTCCTGAATTACTCCAACAATATCATCATCTCGCGACTCAAAATCATCCACAGAACCTCCAATTTCACTTTCGCTCTATTTTCAGTTCGTCGGAAACGCTTTCTGAACTCGCCGGACTTTCGCCGGAAAACCGTGTCTTTCATCAGAACGGTAAATTCTCAAATCTTTCATCTTCTATCTGTTGTTAGGCTTTTACTAACTCAAACCCTCCAATCAGAATCGGTCCCAGACGACGATATCGGATAATCAGCACTCGCCGGAAGTTTTCTGAAAATTCCTAAATCGCGTTGTAAAACGGTATTATCATTTAAACCTTCTGATAACTCTTGTTTAGTCCTTCAATTCCACAACTAATTAATCAAAACTGTTAATTGGTCCGCTCAGACGGAGTTCATAAAACAGAGCCGACGACTTCGCCGGAGTTCTGAGAAAAGTCATCATTCCGGTATGTTCATTCCCAAAACCTTCCCTATTCATTTCATTTTAATCATTTATATGTCCCTCAATCGAATTAGACAAGAACAGTAGAGTAATCGTTGTCTGTAATGTTTTAGCGAAGAAGATGAAGTTAGGATTGTGTATAAATTTAATATAAATCGGATTATAACTCGGGTTAGACACACAGTCCAGCGGTGGACTGTGTGCATTTGAATCATAGAGTCCCGGGTTCGAGTCTGTCCTTGTTCCGGTTCGTCACAATATTTAGACTTTTTAAAAAACCCAAATATGAAAACTTCCAGTTAGTATATAAGAGAAATAAAAACAAGTGTTTTAACCAGGTTAGACACACAGTCCAGCGTGTAACATCCGTCAAAAACCGGGTTAACCAAACCCGCTTCGTTTATTAACTGAACAATCAGTTAAAAATTTCGTTGCGTATTTATTGCTCAAATTAATTTTAAACCATACATAATTAATAAGAATATTAGAATATAAAATTTATATTTGAAAATGTATTAAAAATAATGAAATAAAAATATAATACTGATGCCGGGTTTCGAACCCGGGTCAGCCGAGAATCACGCAAAGCTTTAACTTACATCATTCCAACCGCTCCGCCACTTGTGTTGTTTGTTAACATATTGAAACAATTAATACATAAAATGAATCTGGAAAACAAACCCAGTTACACAGCGCGCCCAAATCCGCTGACGCCGGAAATCCCGACAAATTCGTTAAACTTTGCCGTTTCTTTTTGTCATAACGTTTACATTTACAGTAATATCGGTTATAACCGAAAAATCCATCAATTTCATTCATTACCTTAAATTTCTATTCGAAACCGAAAATACAATTCAAGTCCGGGATTATACTTTGTTCATCAGTTAAGCTCACGAATCTATCCAACCTGCACTCTTCATTTCGCTCAGGAAACTTTGCCGCAAGTCGCCGGAATTCTCTGTAAATTAACCGGAAATTTTCGCCGGAAAACCGAGTTCAATCCATCCTTTCTTCTTACTCTAAAATAAGATCTTAGAGCTTATACTGACATCACCCACACTCACCTTAAACCTCTGAAGAATCTCTGTCGCAAGAAATTTCACTCGCCGGAATTCTCTGCAAGTCGCCGGAAAACCGGGACTTTCATCTACACGGTAATTAACTCGACTTTTCTGTTTCATTCCATTATTGGACAAATTCTAATATCAATCCCTCACCCAGAATCTATTTCAGACGACGTTGCCGGATTCTCTCTTTTCGCCAGAAAATTTCTGAAATTTCCAGAAACTTGCTGTTAACCGGTATGATCATTCAAACCTACTGATAATCGTTACTCAGTAGTTCAATTACACATTTAATCCCTCCAAACTGTTAATTGATTCTAACAGCCGAAGTTCACAAACAGAGCCGACGAATCTTTGCCGGAATTCTGTGAAAGACGCTGATCGGTATATCCTTTCCCCCAAACTCTCCCCATTCATTACCTTTCAATTACTTATAAAGCTTGTTAATCGAATTAGACATAAATCAGTTGAATTATCATTATCAGAAATCTTAAGCGCAGAAGACGAAGTTCAGATATATTATAAGATTAATTAAAACTAGTATAATGAACGGGTTAGACAGACAGTCCAGCGGTGGACTGTGTGCAAACGATATGCATACGACGCGAGTTCGATCCTAGACACACACACATTCGCTGTAATAAAATGCCTTTTTTAAACCGAACCGGGTTAACTCAGTAAGATGTTAAGTATAATAAAAATCAGAATATTTACCAAGTTAGACACACAGTCCAGCGGTGGACTGTGTGCCAAACTAAACCACAGGTCCCGGGTTCGAGACCTGTGGAGAGCACCGAGTCGATATATTAAATCTTTATTTTAAAATAAGTGATTTTCGGATTAACTTAATTAGTATATAAATATAATTAAAAACAGAAATATTTCGGGTTAGACACGTAGCTCAGTTGGTAGAGCTGCGTGCACGCGTACGGGAGGTCTCGGGTTCGAGTCCTGCCCGGCGCATACTTACACACAATAAAACCGGTCAAACAGTCAACGATCAACAAGTCAATGGTCAACGGTCAAAAATCAACATTTTTTTTATTATTTTATTTATTTATTTAAATTAAAAATCAATTAAAAATACTTAAAAATAACATTTTTAAAGTTAGAAAATAGCCTTAAACTCACAAAAATATATCCAAAAATCCTATTAAAGTTGTTAATAAAATCCATTTATTTACCTTACTTTTCGTTATTAATTAGGTTAGTTTTTCCTCGTCGATCAATCCTCTAAACTCGTGCGCATTCAGCATCATCAACCGAACGCACCCACTGTGAGTGAATCTCTACAAATTCCCCGTTTTTAATCACGTTTTTGGGGTGTATCATGTGTCTTACCATTTATTATATTTAAATCATTGTGCATACATCATATCATGAACAAATGTGTATTCAGCTTGTATCAACTGTTTGTGTGGTTATTGTTTAGATTTAATATATTATTTTCAGTACATGCAATATCATAGGCCGCCGCTCCCCGTTACATTATGAGCGTTGAGCAGTTCCCCATTACATTATGAGCGTGAACCTGGCGTTGCCAACATACAATCGGCTCCGTTTGATTAAGCCTTGATCGCACAGACATTTATCATTTTCAGTACATGCAATACGATCGGCTCCGTTTGATTGAGCCTTGATCGCACAGACATTTATCATTTTCAGTACATACATTTATCATAGGCCGTCCGTTCCCCATTACATTATGAGCGTGAACGTGACGTTGCCAACATATACAGTTTCATTCATGTTATATATTCATGCAAGTTGATATGTTATTATATGCTAATTGTTTGTTATTGTATGTTTATTTACGTTTGTTCATATAGGAATATTGCACAATTTTTCCGTATTAAATACAATAAGAAATAAATAATAAATGTTTTCTAACAAGGTTCACTCGCCAACTTTTGTTGATCCAAAAACCATTTTTACATATGATACAGGTGAACAGGATGAAGCAAGGAAAACATAGGAAATTGCCTTAGAAGAAAAATAATGAAGTTTAGAAGGATGAATAGAACATGTTGTATTTGTTTGATATGATTGTATGATCTCTTTTAAATTGAAATAATAAATATGAAACATTATAATAAATGTCATGAGCTTTGATGAAAACCCAATCATGCCCCGATCACCTTTTCCGCTGCGGGTCGGAGTGTGACACAGCGGTGGACTATGTGCAACGTTAATCAACAGGTCCCGGGTTCGAGACCTGATATACACGCCGGTTCGATAGAATTAAAATCCTTTTTAAAATAAATGAATATTGGAATAAATTAAATAGTATATAAATATAATTAAAAACAGAAATATTTCGGGTTAGACACGTAGCTCAGTTTGTAGAGCTGCGTGCACGCGTACGGGAGGTCACGAGTTCGAACCTCACTCAGTGCAAACAATATACACGACCGAACCGGTCAACAAGTCAAAGTCAATGGTCAACGGTCAAACCCAAAAAGTCAACATTTTTTTTATATTTTTATTTATTTATTTACTTTAAAAATCAATTAAAAATACTTAAAAATAATGTTTTTAAAGTTAGAAAATAACCTTAAACTCACAAAAAAAACCTTAATAAAATTGTTAATAAAATCCACTTATTTACCGTACCTTTTCGTTATTATTTAGGTTAGTTAATCATCGTCGATTAACCCTCTAAACTCGTGCGCATTCAACATTTTCAACCGAACGCACCCAATGTGAGTGAATCTCTACAAATTCCCCGTTTTAATCACGTTTTTTGGGTGTATCATGTGTCATATTACTTATTTCATTTAAACACTTGTGCATCCATCATATCAATGATCAAATGTGTATTCATTATGTATCAACTGTTTGCGTGGTTAATGTTTAGATTAAATTTATCATTTTCAGTACATACATTATCATAGGCCGCCGCTCCCCACTACCTATGAGCGTGAGCTGTTCCCCATTACCTATGAGCGTGAACGAGGCGTTGCCAACATACGATCGGCTCCGTTTGATTGAGCCTTGATCGCACATACATTTATCATAGGCCGTCCGTTCCCCATTACCTATGAGCGTGAACGTGACGTTACCAACATATACAGTATCATTCATGTTATATATTCATGCAAGGTGGTTTGTTATTGTTTGTTATTGTATGTTATTGTTTGCTATTATGTTATTGTATGTTATTGTATGATTATTTACGTTTGCTCACATATGATTATTGCACAATTTTTCCATATTAATTATAACAAGAAATCAATAATAAATGTTTTCTAACAAGGTTCACTCGCCAACTTTTGTTGACCCAAAAACCCTCATTTTTACACATGATACAGGTGATCCAGTTGCAGCAAGAAACATATAGGATGGCTTAGAAGAATAAACCGGTTTAGACATTGGATTGTTTAGTTGGTTATTTTTCTTTGTAATTGTATGAACTTGTTTGGAATATTGAGGATGTAATTTTGAATTTAATAAATATGAAACATATTAGTAAACATCATGAGCTTTGGTGATAACCCAATTATGCCCCGACTCTTATTCCGCTGCGGGTCGGGGTGTGACAGATTGGTATCAGAGCCATGACTATAGGGATATAGGATAGGTTATTAGACCCTTAGAGCCTATACTATAGTTGATTAGAATTTATAAATTGTTTGTGTGTTACATGCAAAATTCATGATGTTTATATGCTTTATGTTTATTGTTACATTCAATGTTATGCAAGCATGTTCATAAGTACATATTATTATACAATGCCTATCATGAATCATATTCTCATAACATATCATATCCATGAGAGCACACACCACACAATTTCCATGACTTTTGCAACGATTTTTTTGTATTTTCAATCACATGAAAGTGAGTTCTAATGACGGGCATTTAGTAACTGGAAAGTTACAAGTACCGGTAGT
This sequence comes from Scalesia atractyloides, assembly GCA_947069175.1. Classification (NCBI taxonomy): domain Eukaryota; kingdom Viridiplantae; phylum Streptophyta; class Magnoliopsida; order Asterales; family Asteraceae; genus Scalesia; species Scalesia atractyloides. The sequence continues at coordinate 5,425,478 of CAMTDV010000029.1, forward strand.
CAGAACGTCCTGTCTAGACTTGGCATTCGTATAAATCCAAAATAAAGGATCAGTTTGCCTTCCTGGGGACTAACGATGAGAGTACGAAGGACCTATTAGGCCAAAGCATGCTATACCAAACGTCGTGTGAGCTAACCCCACTTTGAGTTGTCATTGTGTCTACACCTGGACACCCTCCAACCATACATCTCGCAAACATATTTCATGGTTTTCATTCGGGTGATGCGAGTGTTAAACCGCCAATACCAATGTGAATCCTACTAAGCCAATAGTCATGGGGGCCCACATGACTATACAGGTGAAGGTATGGGGGACATTTGAGGCCCAAACATGAGCAAACCCAAGACATCCTATGGATGTAGTTGCATTATTGATGTTTATGTTACTTTTATTTTTAAGACACATGACACCTAAAAAGACTCCTTAGACTCACAATTTTCTTATGAATGTTCCTGTAGATGTCGGCTTGCAACAACGTGGGGGTAGAAGGTCAGGAAGGTCAAACGAACGCTTGGCCACCCAAATCGCAAAACAAATGGCCGCGGTGCTTCCTGAGATCGTAGTTCAAGTCCAACAAGCTCTCGCCGCAAATCCCATCAACCCTCCCCAGCAAGAAGACCAGAATGTTGACAACCCTCCCTCCAAAAAGTGCTCATACAAACATTTCAAGTCTTGCGATCCCCCGAAATTTGAAGGGACCGAAGGTGTCACTGCTCTCCTCCACTGGTTTGAGGAAATGGAAACACCTTCCTCAACTGCGATTGTCCCGAGGATCGCAAGGTACGTTACGCAACCAGGAGGCTATTTGGAGTAGCTCTTACCTGGTGGAATACTAAAAAAGGTAAGAGAGGAATCGAAGATGCAATGGCCTTAACGTGGGAGGAGTTAAGGGAAATCATGACGAGACGTTTCTGTCCAAGAAGCGAGATCAAAAATTTAGAGGATGAATTTCACTCGTTGAAGCAAAAGGAGGGAGATCATACTACCTACAACAAGAGGTCTTTAGAGTTGAACCAAATGGTCCCTAACTTGTTCACCCCAGTTTACCGCTTAGTCGAACACTATATTCGAGGCCTCCCCTCGAAAATTCAAGACTCAGTTCTCAGCACTTCGCCTGCAACACTTGAAGCTGCTATGGAACTAGCTATCGAGCTTACCGAGAATCGTATTCGTAACGGAAAATTTAAGGACGAGAAAAAGAAAGCCCCGTTGAGGGCCAAACTTCAAACCATTCCACTCCTCCTCAAAGTTTGTTAATAAGAGGAAACGAAACACCAGAAACTTTGCTGTCACACAAACAAATTTCCCCATCCCTGCTGCACCCATTACCCAAGTTGCCCCCTCACCTGCATCATATAAAAGGCCATACTCCGGCCCATACCCAAAGTGCAACCGTTGCCAATACCATCATTTTCCTGATCATCCCTGCCAACATTGCACCGGCTGTGGTCGCGCATGTCACACCATTCAAACCTGTCGCGTACCTCAGCGAACGAACCGCCATCAGCCCTCAACCCAAGCCCACCATCAGATAGTGGGTCAAGCCCAACAACCTTTACTACTACCACCTACCCAACATGTAGCCCAATCCTACTACCAACCCAACTATCCCATGGTGCAACCTATGCGGGCTTGTTACAACTGTGGAGACCCGAACCATTTCAGAAACACCTGTCCACGCCTTGTGAATATTATCCATGCCCAAGCTCAAGCTATTCCAGTAAACCAGGCTAATCAAGCTCCTCCACCTGCAAGAGGAAGAGCTTTTAACATCAACGCCAATCAAGCTAGGGCTGACAACAATGTGGTTAACGGTACGTTTCTCATCAATGGTAATTATGCATCCATGTTATTTGATACTGGCGCGGATAAAAGTTTTGTGTCCTTAGAATTTGAACCCATCCTCAACCAAACTCGTGATAAACTCATGGAATCCATAACGGTAGAAGTTGCTGACGGAAAACCGGTCTCCTTAAACTCTATTTTACGCAATTGTACTCTCACTCTAAACGATCACGATTTTCCAGTTGACCTCATACCTATGAAGTTGGGAAGTTTCGACATTATAATTGGTATGGACTGGCTCAGCCAACATCATGCTGAAGTTGTATGCCGCGAAAAGTTTATACGCATTCCTCTTACAAACGGTCAGACTCTACGAATCTTTGGAGAAACCCCATCGAAAGGGCTCAAATTAATGTCCTGTCTTCAAGCCCGAAAATATCTCCGCAAGAATTATGTCGCATTTCTAACTCATGTCGTCAAAAAGGGAACCAAGGAGAAGAAACTTGAAGACATCCCAGTAGTAAAAGATTTTCTGCAAGTTTTTCCTGACGACATTTCAGGACTTCCTCCTGTGAGAGAAGTCGAATTCCGCATTGATCTTATACCTGGAGCTACACCAGTTGCAAAATCTCCTTATAGGTTAGCCCCATCCGAAATGCAAGAGCTAGCCAGTCAATTACAAGAGCTGACTGACAAAGGATTCATACGTCCTAGCTCATCGCCTTGGGATGCACATGTCCTTTTTGTGAAGAAGAAAGATGGAACGTTTCGCATGTGTATCGACTACAGAGAACTCAACAAGTTAACGGTCAAGAACCGCTACCCATTACCTCGCATTGATGATCTTCTTGACCAACTTCAAGGCGCCAGCTGTTTTTCAAAAATCGACCTTCGTTCTGGTTATCATCAACTCAGAGTACATGAAGAAGACGTCCCAAAGACCGCCTTCCGAACTCGTTATGGTCATTATGAATTCATGGTCATGCCATTTGGTCTAACCAACGCTCCAGCTGTCTTCATGGATCTAATGAACAGAGTCTGCAAACCTTATCTCGATCGCTTTGTTATAGTATTCATCGACGACATCCTCATATACTCAAAGTCTAAGTCTGATCATGAACGACACCTTCGACTAATCCTTACACTCTTAGGGAATGAAAAGCTCTACGCCAAATTCTCCAAATGCGAATTCTGGTTAAAAGAGGTACAATTCCTTGGACACGTCGTCAATGACAAGGGAATACATGTCGACCCCTCAAAGATCAAAGCAGTACAAGAATGGCACCAACCGAAGTAAGATCATTCCTTGGTTTGGCTGGTTATTATCGCCGTTTCATTGCAAATTTCTCCCGCATCGCTGTACCACTCACGGCTTTAATACATAAAGGAAAACCCTTCATATGGGGACCCAAACAAGAAGAAGCCTTCCAAACCCTTAAACAAAAACTCTGTGACGCACCTATCCTCACTCTTCCTGAAGGTTGTGATGACTTCGTGGTTTATTGCGACGCGTCAGGGCAAGGACTAGGCTGTGTTCTAATGCAAAGAGGAAAAGTGATAGCTTATGCTTCTAGACAACTCAAAACTCATGAGAAGAACTACACTACCCACGACCTAGAACTTGGAGCCGTTGTGTTCGCTCTTAAGATATGGAGACATTACCTCTACGGTACTAAGTGTGAAATATACACTGACCACAAGAGTCTCCAACATATCTTCAACCAAAAGGAGTTAAACATGAGGCAACGGAGATGGGTCGAACTTCTTAATGACTACGAATGTGAAACTCGGTATCATCCTGGCAAGGCAAACGTGGTGGCCGATGCACTCAGTCGAAAGGGTTATGCGAACTCCATTCGTCTTCTATGTTCGCAAATCATAACAGACATCAAAGATCAAATTCGAGAAGCCCAACATGTTTTAGTAACGGAAAACGACGTACGAAAGGAGCTGTCTTGTGGAGCTGAACTTAAAATTGAAACTAAATCCGATGGTATTCTGTACTATTTAGATCGCATATGGATTCCTGACCACAACAACCTTCGTGAATTCCTTATGAATGAGGCGCACAAAACACGATACTCTATACACCCAGGAGCCGACAAGATGTATCAAGACCTTCGATACACCTACTGGTGGCCTGGAATGAAAAAGGATATTGCTATTTTTGTTTCCAAGTGCCTTACATGTTCCAAAGTAAAAGCTGAACATCAAAGACCCTCAGGACTTCTGGTCCAACCTGAAATACCTGTATGGAAGTGGGAAAACATAACCATGGACTTCATTACCGGGTTACCTCGCACTTCTGGTAGGTATGACACTATATGGCTAATCATTGATCGTCTTACAAAATCAGCTCACTTCATTCCGATCCGCGAAGATTTCAAGAACGAGAAGTTAGCTCGTATATCAGCGAAATCGTAAGTCGTCATGGTGTACCGTTAAGCATTATTTCAGATCGTGATGGTCGTTTCACTTCACGAACATGGCAAGCCGTACAAGCCGCTTTGGGTACACGATTAGACCTCAGTACCGCTTATCATCCTCAAACTGATGGACAATCCGAACGCACCATTCAAACTCTTGAAGATATGCTTCGAGCATGTGTCATAGACTTCAAGGGAAATTGGGACGCTCATCTACCATTAGTTGAATTTTCGTACAACAACAGCTATCATTCAAGTATCGGCATGGCACCTTTCGAAGCTTTATATGGTCGTAAGTGCCGATCTCCAGTATGTTGGCACGAAATTGGAGAAGCTCAAATCACCGGTACAGAATTGATTCAAGAAACAACAGACAAGATCCATCAAATTCGAAACAATCTTCTAGCGGCACAAAGTCGTCAAAAGAGTTATGCAGATAAACGACGAAAGCCTTTGGAGTTTAACATCGGTGATCATGTACTTTTAAAAGTATCACCGTGGAAGGGAGTAGTTCGTTTTAGCCAGAAGGGCAAGCTAGCACCACGCTACGTAGGACCTTTCAAGATACTCGAAAGAGTAGGACCTGTAGCATACAAGCTTGACCTACCAGAAGAACTCAACAGAATTCACCCCACATTCCGCGTATCAAACTTAAAGAAGTGTCTCGCCGATGAAAAACCTCCATATTCCCTTGGAAGATATTCAGATCGATGAATCTATGCACTTCATTGAAAGACCAGTAGAGATCATGGACTTCGGAGAAAAACGTTTAAGACGGAGTCGTATTCCAATTGTTAGGGTACGCTGGGAGTCGAAACGGGGACCTGAGTTTACTTGGGAACGTGAAGACTCAATGCGCGAAAAATACCCGCATCTTTTTCCTGTTACCACTACTACTTAAATTTCGGGACGAAATTTCTAAAAGTAGGGGATACTGTAACATCCGTCGAAAAACGGGTTTTCAAAACCCGCTTCGTTTATTTATCGAATAATCAGTTTCATATTTTTGTTGCTCATTTAATGCTTATTTTAATTTTAAACAATACATAACTAATAAACATTTTAGATTATGGAAATTAAAATTGTTAAAAAATAAAATTAAAACAAATAGAAATGAAAAGGGGCTGCCGGGTTTCGAACCCGGGTCAGCCGGAGAACTTAATCACCAAACACATAACCACTCCGCCACTTGATGTCTTTGTGAAATCTAGGAAACAATTAAAACATAAGTTCACCCGTGAATCACCTGTTTGCGCCAAAACTGAAACCGGTAATCGGCTTTCAGTTTTCCAGACGTTTGAGTGTTGATAATTACTGGTTATAACCGACGAAAACATTACGACGCACGATCTCAATCAATTCAGCTTTTATTGAACTTGAATTTATATGATTTCGGGTTTAATAACCGAAATCATTCACTTCCTGAATTACTCCAACAATATCATCATCTCGCGACTCAAAATCATCCACAAAACCTCCAATTTCACTTTCGCTCTATTTTCAGTTCGTCGGAAACGCTTTCTGAACTCGCCGGACTTTCGCCGGAAAACCGTGTCTTTCATCAGAACGGTAAATTCTCAAATCTTTCATCTTCTATCTGTTGTTAGGCTTTTACTAACTCAAACCCTCCAATCAGAATCGGTCCCAGACGACGATATCGGATAATCTGCACTCGCCGGAAGTTTTCTGAAAATTCCTAAATCGCGCTGTAAAACGGTATTATCATTTAAACCTTCTGATAACTCTTGTTTAGTCCTTCAATTCCACAACTAGTTAATCAAAACTGTTAATTGGTCCGCTCAGACGGAGTTCATAAAACAGAGCCGACGACTTCGCCGGAGTTCTGAGAAAAGTCATCATTCAGGTATGTTCATTCCCAAAACCTTCCCTATTCATTTCATTTTAATCATTTATATGTCCCTCAATCGAATTAGACAAGAACAGTAGAGTAATCGTTGTCTGTAATGTTTTAGCGAAGAAGATGAAGTTAGGATTGTGTATAAATTTAATATAAATCGGATTATAACTCGGGTTAGACACACAGTCCAGCGGTGGACTGTGTGCATTTGAATCATAGAGTCCCGGGTTCGAGTCTGTCCTTGTTCCGGTTCGTCACAATATTCAGACTTTTTATAAAACCCAAATATGAAAACTTCCAGTTAGTATATAAGAGAAATAAAAACAAGTGTTTTAACCAGGTTAGACACACAGTCCAGTGTGGACTGTGTGCAACGTTAATCAACAGGTCCCGGGTTCGAGACCTGATATACACGCCGGTTCGATAGAATTAAAATCCTTTTTAAAATAAATGAATTTTGGAATAACTTAAATAGTATATAAATATAATTAAAAACAGAAATATTTCGGGTTAGACACGTAGCTCAGTTGGTAGAGCTGCGTGCACGCGTACGGGAGGTCACGAGTTCGAACCTCACTCAGTGCAAACAATATACACGACCGAACCGGTCAACAAGTCAAATTCATTGGTCAACGGTCAAACCCAAAAAGTCAACATTTTTTTATATTTTTATTTATTTAATTATTTTAAAAATCAATTAAAAATACTTAAAAATAATGTTTTTAAAGTTAGAAAATAACCTTAAACTCACAAAAATTAACCTAAAAAAAACCTTATTAAAATTGTTAATAAAATCCACTTATTTACTGTACCTTTTCGTTATTATTTAGGTTAGTTAATCCTCGTCGATCAACCCTCTAAACTCGTGCGCATTCAACATTTTCAACCGAACACACCCAATGTGAGTGAATCTCTACAAATTCCCCGTTTTAATCACGTTTTTGGGGTGTATCATGTGTCATATTACTTATTTCATTTAAACACTTGTGCATCCATCATATCAATGATCAAATGTGTATTCATTATGTATCAACTGTTTGCGTGGTTAATGTTTAGATTAAATTTATCATTTTCAGTACATACATTATCATAGGCCGCCGCTCCCCATTACCTATGAGCGTGAGCTGTTCCCCATTACATATGAGCGTGAACGAGGCGTTGCCAACATACGATCGGCTCCGTTTGATTGAGCCTTGATCGCACATACATTTATCATAGGCCGTCCGTTCCCCATTACCTATGAGCGTGAACGTGACGTTGCCAACATATACAGTATCATTCATGTTATATATTCATGCAAGGTGGTTTGTTATTGTTTGTTATTGTATGTTATTGTTTGCTATTATGTTATTGTATGTTATTGTATGATTATTTACGTTTGCTCACATATGATTATTGCACAATTTTTCCATATTAATTATAAAAGAAATCAATAATAAATGTTTTCTAACAAGGTTCACTCGCCAACTTTTGTTGACCCAAAAACCCTCATTTTTACACATGATACAGGTGATCCAGTTGCAGCAAGAAACATATAGGATGGCTTAGAAGAATAAACCGGTTTAGACTTTGGATTGTTTAGTTGGTTATTTTTCTTTGTAATTGTATGAACTTGTTTGGAATATTGAGGATGTAATTTTGAATTTAATAAATATGAAACATATTAGTAAACATCATGAGCTTTGGTGATAACCCAATTATGCCCCGACTCTTATTCCGCTGAGGGTCGGGGTGTGACAATTTATATGAATATAAAACGAGGCAGGTGAGAATTAGATATAATAAACTTTAGAAATCCAGAATCTTTTCTTGTATAAGACAGAAAGCAGCCACTTAAAAAATATGTTATTTGTCTAAGCATCTTTTGATTGTATAAGTAGAGATATTATTATATTAGTTGATACTAAAACAACAATATATATTATTATCACGTTCGGCTATATATAAGCAAAATCATGGAAGTGATAGACATATAGAGATTAAATGAAAAGAATATTTGATTTTAGGTTTCATGATCCTAAAAATAGCCAATTTATTATTTTTATTCGTTATATCTTAAAATGCAAATTGGCAATTTTGAGGATCAGATGTTACCTTTTTTTGTTATTTTAAGAGAACTAACAAGTTGTATTTTGTTGTTAATAGAACTTATTATATATTTGTTTAATTATTCAATTGAACTTGTTAAACTGTTGAGTTATGCTAAATGGCAATCTTGCATTGATGTTTGTGTAAGAGAGCTTGTTGAAGTATTACTTTGGGCATTGATGGAAGAAACGTACTCGTCATGTATGTCTTGTAAAGTCGGCATGATGTTTGTTTGAACAATGTAAAGATCATCTTGCGCAACCTATAGTGCCACGCAGGGCATCCCTAAAAAAATCCCTGAGACTTTAAGGGCCCTAGACGAGTAGCAAAAATGGGTCCTCAACCCATTATTGCCTTTCGTCAATTGCCGCCCTTTAGTTTTTAGACCTTCAATCTTTGTGTTTTTATATGTGTTTAAATATAAAAAAATTATTAGGTTTACCTGGGTTAAATGTAAAATGATGAGGCCCTAAACTAAATATGATAAGTTAATGGTTTATAAACATATTATCCTTAACTTTTAGATTTATTTATGTGCTTTGTGTTAAAAAAATATTTACATATGTATAAAATCTAAATATTAATAAAAGACTCCAATTAACGTCACATGACAATCTCTCCTTCAATCTTATGATTTTACTTTATTTTATCTAAAAATATTTTGTTATCCTTATTATTATTTATTATAAATTCTCTCAATTTTAATTTTAATATTATATAATCTAATCTAACTCTAATAAACCATTCCAACAAATGCGACATAGCAATTCCTCATCCTACCTAAATATAATATTAAGTAAATTTCATTTTTATATTTAAACTACTTTACAGATAAGTAATTAAAAATATTATATGGATAACTACAATTAATATACTTTACTACAAGTAACTTCTATCTTGTTTAATTGTTATTATATTTAACTACAATTACCACATGGCAATTTTTTGTTCTATTTTGTTATCATTAACAAATATTTTTTTTGAATGATTAACAAATAAATATATTTTACTACAATAAAAAATATACAACAATATAGATAACGATTAAATATAATAAACAAAGTTATGTGTTTTATATTAATGTATATATTTTAGATTTATAATGTTATGGATTTTAATAATTTACTATATTGTATAATAATTAACTAATACATTAAAAACTAAAAGATATTATTAAAATGTAACAACTTTCGTTTTTTGTCTAAATTTTGAGATTATATTGTGTGTTGTATTTTTTATACTTAAAACTTTATTGTTGATTCAACTATGTTGTAGATTCTTTGATGTATTTAATGAAAATTATTCATTACTTCGTTACCTCATTGGCGGTGTAAAAATGATTAAAAGGTTTTTTAAAGAATTAATGACTGCGATGAGCACTTTACAAGCGGGTTGGGTGTTAATTACTATAAGTAAAACATTATAAGCTTGTGGAATGATTATCATGTATGTCTATGTGTCTTTTTACAAATAAACAATTTTTATTATTCAACTCGTGTATTCACAGGAGTATAATCTAGTTATCACACTATAAATTAGTAACATGTGGTTGCTTCACATTGTTGTACCCTATGCATAGGGTGCTTTCAAAAAAAAAAGATTTTTCACTTCAAACCTAAAGGTTTTTTGTCTTTTACATTTTAACCCTTTTGATTTTTTACTTTTAACCTAAAGCTTTTCATATTTTGTAATTTAACACAAACACTTTTTTATGTTCAGGTTTAGTCCCTCATACTTTTATCTTTCGCAAGTTTTTCGTTTTACGTTTTGTTCTAAATTTACGAGTTAACACGCCGTGACGTGCGTGTGAGTTTCAATGTTTTTTTGTCTATTTTTTCGTTTGACAGACCCGTCGCAACGCGTCTATGTTTCTCTGTTTGACAAGTTCATCGCATTGCAAGAGTCCTAGATTGACTTAGTTATTCTTTTCAACGTTTTACGTTACGGTCTAATTTTTCGTATTAAATGACGCAACGGGCATGCGTGGTTCAATAACTTTACGTTTGTTTTTCGTTCGGTTTATTTATTATGTTTTATTTATTTTATTTTACGAGCTTTTTTGATGTTCGTGGTTGTTGGCAGTGGTGTCGCATTGGTGGTACTTGACACGATTTTACGAACATATTTAACCTATTAAGTTTTTTTTACTAATAATTTGTTTTAAGTTTACCCCTATACCTTCTTTACTTAAAAAAACTATGTTTTTACGTGCCTATTCTTATGTATGTGTCGAATGGGATTCGATTTATTCTACGTTTTGACGTAAACTTTTTCTGAAAATGAATCAGGTAAAATATAATACATTTTCGTATAAAAAAACCATTTTTACGTACATATTTTATGTACGTTTTGGTATAAATTCAAGTTAGTGTATCTTTCGACGTAAACTTTTTTTGGAAATGAGTCAGGTCAAATATAATATGTTTTTGTGCTTATTTTACGAATGTTTCGTAAAATTTATTTCGAATCTAGTGGAGTCAAATTGGGGTTTCTTTTTTTTTTCTCTTTTTTTCAAAAGCTCTAATCAACCTCTTTTAATTATACGTGTCAACTTTCCGTAACATATGTTACGTTTTCTATGTATGACCAGGTCATATACGATATGTGATGATTGTACGGTATAAATTTGATTTACTTTATGTTTTGATCCAATCGCAATGATTATATAGGTTACGTTGAGTTCAATCGGAAACGTCGAAACACACTTTTCGTATGATTAACGTGTCACATAACTTTTGGACTAATTCATTCGATGTTTGCGACGTACCGACGCTGCAACTCGCACAGATCTTATTGCTAGTATGTTTAATAAATAAATAATTAAGCCCGTGGAAGTGTGTGGCCTAGGCGATCACCCACTTTGCCCTACCCATAGGCTATGGACCTTACAACATGCATTATAGCGAGTGATTTTTAGAGTGACCAATTCTGACATGTTAACCCAAACAACCCATTTTAGTTTAGTTTTCATTACTTACTTTAGTCTATTAGGCATTCAAAAGACCAGTTCACATGAAATCAAATTTCCAGCTCATCTATGCCCCATGGCAATATGTGGTGTTCACGAAAAAAAAATGTGTAGACATGTGTTAAATGCAAAAGAAATACAAAAGAAATCAATAGGACATGGATCTTATGGGTTTTATCATGAATAGGACTTTGTCATAATTGTATTTTAGTTTAATTTTTTAGTGTTTGGTTTTGATAGTATTTCACCCACCACAATCGATCACCACCATCGTCAACCACCCACCACCATCGTCTAGCACCACCGTCCACTGCCACCCACCCTCCACGTCCACCACCTACCACCACCACCACCACCACCCACCATCACAGTCCATACATCACTACCATTTTATTTTAAAGTCTACATACGTTAAAAAAACAAACAACCTTTTTAAAGTCTACATACGTTAAAAAACAAACAGCCTTTCTTCTTGCAGACTGCAGAGGTTTGGTTCACCTCTTCTTCTACCGATGTCTGCATATGTGGTCCGCAGACTTCAGATATTTTACATCTTAAAAAACAAATAGCACCTTGGATCCCATGATGAACAAAAAGACGTAGATTTAAAAATAACATTAATTAATGGGTGTATGAGTTATTTGTTGAAAGAAAAAATAACAAGAGGAAGAATTAGGATTAAAGCCATTTCCAAGTCCACATAAATTGTACTCTAATATGTACAAAAGACAAAAGGATAATGACTAGAGTTGATTCTCATGTTGATTTAGTTTGGGTCGAGATGTAAGACAGAGTACAGAGAAAATTCAATAAATTGGTAAGTTGAGATAATTTACATGATTGTTATTCTGATTATTTGTTAACGAACGATATTATATATAGCGGAGTGGAAACAGAAATAGTAAAGAGAATACTAAAAAACTGATGTAATTTTAAGGCATACATTATTACATCAATAAATCTAAATTTCGCAGCTCGAGTCAAATTTTGGAAAACCGAATTGAATAAACTGCATAATATGAGTCCATCAACTATTTATAGGTGTTATAACTCCAGACATAGCGCAAGTTATGTTTTTTTTAACCTTGGGCCCTTTTCTAGTTCATTTCTCATGTATGGGTCCATTAACTATTTAGTAACTCCACATCAACCAAATAAACGGTATGAAATTAGTTATCTAAAAAAATGAAATGGACAAAATATATAGCTTAAATATACATAGTGGAGGATGTTTTCAGTGGGAGAACCTGGAGAACGTTCATAGAACTATTGTTTATCAAATGATCCAGTAACAACGTGAAGGTGTTTACAATTAACCAAAATACAATTATGACAAACTTTTCAACAGATGTTTTTCAAGGCTATTGATGTAACGAAATGTTCTTTATATAGTCTCTCCGGAAATATGATTATGTTCAGGTTTCGTCTCATACAAAACCTTGATGTCGATCAGTGTCTCGGCTTCTGATAGTTGAGTTAACTTAAAAGCAGTCGTGTATGCAGTAAACCCATGGTCCAGATGCCCCCCTTCCAGTATTTCAAGAGCGATCTGATACGCTGATTCATCATACTCCACAATCTTCTCTAATTGGTGGCTCACATTTAGTACACCTAACACATATGAAAATGAGCAAGTGTAAGGACTCATATTTGGAGCAATTTAACATATGCAAATGGACTGAAGAAGGCAGTGGCGGACATACTATATAAGAAGGGGTAGCCTCTGCTAAACGCTCGTCGGTAGTGTAAAAAAAGAATTTGACGTTTTTCGATTTTTTTTGGAACGTTGACCATATAATTATTTTCTAGATCCGTCACTGGTCAAGAAGAACCAACTTAGAAGGGGCATAAATTAGGTTGCGTCTTAAAGGGGCCCTAAGTGATGGATATGGAACCAATTGTGAAACCGAATTTGGAGCCCCAACTTTAGGCTCAACGGCTTTATTCCAATTTTGTAAGTTTTAATTAATTTTATTTTCTATGTAAAGACTTGTAAATCTTTGATATGTGTAATTTATGCGTTTATTGATATACATGTGCCAAAGTTAACCACACTATTTGTTGGGACATTAATTCTACTAAGCTTGTTCAATTCTCTGGCTCCCTAAGGTCTAGCTGTTGGTAATGTTTCAACTTTGTAGATTGTCTCTGAACTGCCGGCTGGTACCAATTGGAATTTTGATGTCCATTAGCATCTTCATTTGATGGGGAAAATGGTATTATAACACTGATGTTCGATATATTGCTCCTATTAATGTCTGAAGGTTGTTGTTTAACATTTGTGGGTGCTTTTAGGCTTGTCCTCGATATGGAGTTGGTGAGGTTTACCTTGGATCAGGTAACAGATAGATAGCTATATATAAGATATCTAGGAATCGAAGAAACGAATGAAGCTACTAATGGTCCTACGAGTCTTACTATGGAAGAGGTAATTTGTTTATTTTACAACAAAGTTCAAATGAACTTTTTCTACAAAGGCAATTTAAGAAGCTATCTTTTTTCAACAAAAACATGCTAAGCAACCTTTTTTTTGTGTTTCCCTTATGTTTTCAGCTTGAAGAATTAAAAAAAATTGCATTAGAAGGTAATGCATATGAAAACATATGCTCCAAGATTGCACCATCTTCTATTTGAAGAACTAAAATACTAAAAGCCCTGTTTTATTTTAAAAACTTTAATGATAGTTGGAGAAGAGCAAGCTGAACCATAATGATGTCAAAGAGGTAAAGTGAAGTTCAAACTCTTATTGTAACTTTATTTATTTGACTATTGCATATATAAAATGAATAGGCCAGTTTAGTTTTGTAATTTTTAGTGCCAACTTATATGGATTGCATGTATTGTAAGCTTTTAATTATTATGCATTTATTTTAAAATCTTTCGTCTATACTGTAGTTATACATTGCTCATGGGAAGTTGTAGTTAGCATCAACTAAAGGTCAGAAAAATGTGCTTACTTCTCTTTAATGGTCAGTTTCACTAGGTTCATTTATCACACAAAAATACATATCCACTTGGTTATAATATAAATGGATTAAAAATATATGTCCACTTGGTTATAATATAAATGGATTAATTTGTTTTCGGATGTCACAAAAAAAATTGATTTTTATAAGTATTAATTCTTCACTACAAGGTTGCTACACTTTGTAGTTAAGGGACAATTTACATGCTTCACTATTCACTAAAAGTTGTTTTGGACTGTGTTTTATATCTAATGAGTCGAACTAGAGGAACTGAACCGGTTGAACGAGTCAAATATGTCCAAAGTCACCCAAGGTCTATTTTGTGCTTCCCCCTAAATGACTTTTATTCAAAAAATTATGTTATTATTGTTAACATGATCTTAATGCATGCATGAGTATTATTATTATTATTATTATTATTATTATTATTATTATTATTATTATTATTATTATTATTATTAATGATATTTAAAAAAATGTATAAAAAGTGCTTGCGAGTCAAACCACCTCTACCCGTTTCAACCCATGCAAAAAATGAATAGTTTCAACCTGAACCTGTTTTGACCCGTTATTCATCGTGGCCGACTTGCTCATTTGTCACCTTTGATTGTATCGGGCATGGGAAAATGTTGTCTTTATTTGTATCCTACTTTGTTGTCTTACTAAACTTTTACCATGCAAGCAAGAAGACTTCGGTGGTGGACATCCTGATCCTAACCGTATGCAAAAGAGTTGGTAGCAAGAATGGGATTGGGTAAAAACCCTGATAGTAATGCACCAGAATTTGATGGTAACGCACCAGAATTTTATGGTGATGCTGATATGAACATCGCCGTTGGTAAAAGGTAAAACCTTATTATATTTAATGTAAATAACTCCAGTTTCCTCTTGGAAGATCATATTTAGTAAAAAAGATTTATAGACACCATTAGACCATCTTTTGAAAGTAGAAAGTCCCTTTTTATTTTTTCAGGTACTATCAGGCAGTGGAAGTTCTTTGGTAACTTGATGGATGTTGGATTATGTTCAGTTATGGTGAAGAAAGTTTTGGATTTTTTTTTAATGTAGGAGATGTTGTAAGTGCTGACGAATTTGAATTCGAAGAACCCGTGTATGGCCTATAAGAATCACCGAAAGAAAATCTTGCCATTTTATTACATTAACCCACCTTTTATTGTTAACTTAATTGAACTTTTATTTGATGCTTTTTTCTGATTTTGTTTATAACTTTATAAAAGTTAGCTTTGTTACATTAATAAGTTAAAAGAACTCGTTTATCGGACGGGTATTAAACTAGTTTTAAAAAGTAGTGACCTATGTTTACATGTTTTGTTGTGCATTAGAAGTAGTGGAGGTGTTGCTTCACGTTTCCCTTTTATTTAGCTGCAAGGAATAAAGTGCATTTACGAACCTGCATATTTAAGTGTAATCTCCTGCATTTGTTTTGGTTATGAAAAATTCAGAAAATTGTCCCACTTGTTTGTGTCTCTTCTTATCTATTCACTCTACGGATATCCCCGAACAAAAAATCAAAAATCTTCTTCAGCCATCTATACCCCGTAGCCACGCTGATGGTGTTTTGGTTTGATTTTTTGTTCTTGTTTAAATAAACGGTATACTGGTAAATTTTAAACGGCAAAATTGGACTAGAAGCATGACGGTTGAGCGCAAGGGCGTAGCTTTGTGGGGGTGGGAGGGGCGGCCGATCCCTCGAACTTTTCGCTCAGTAGTGGAGAGTATGTAGTTTTCGTATATAAATTTTTGGTATATACGTTTTTGACCCTCGGTTTTATATTAATTTTTGGTATATACATTTTCGATCCCTCGGTCGGAAATCTCAGACTTCGCCACTGGTTGAGCGAACAATACTGATGATATGCATAATTTCTTACTTATGGGAAAAAGTAGATAACCAGCCAAGCATGACACTTATTTTCTTTTACTGTAACTATTTATAAAATGTTTTGAACACTAAAGATATTGGAAAAGAAGTTCATAAATTTATTATTAGTGACATCGAGTTAATGCATAGGTTCAAGAAATTAGTAAGATACACATGCTTTGCTCGGAACATAGATGAGTTTTTGAAATTAAGATTGTGCTATAGATAGCAATTCTGGTTATGTGTCCAATCGATCTACTGTGAAGTGTATATGTCAATTGCGGTGTGCTGGTTGGTTATTCATGAACTGATCATTATTGTTTTGTGAAATTGATATTTCTGTTAAATCTTTTAAATTCATTCATTATATCTTAATCCCTATGCTGATGAAATTTGGTATTATTATCGAATACACAACCAATTCCAAGTAGGAAATCGTATAAATTATAAATAAATAAATCTGTTATAATAGAACATTGTCTCTCTCGAATCTATTGATTATTTTCAATGCATTAGATAGAAATGTATTATACAATTATTATATTATTCTTCTTTACTTGATTATTTTCAATGCATTAGATAGAAATGTATTACACAATTATTACTCTTCTTCACTTAAATTTTGTAATTTTAGAACGAATATTATTCTTAATCCCATCATATGTGGAAATGAGTTTTGTATTTTTTAGAATATTTTCAAATGTATCTAACCAAATATTTAACATAAAAAAATATCTCTACACTTAGCAGTTGGTAGGTTAAATCTTGTAAGCAATTATTAATTATTCGACTTCCACTTCTCTTTAATGCTCTTAGAATATATTGCTCTTAAACTACACACCAATATATATATATATATATATATATATATATATATATAATATTTACTTTCTTGGATATTTTAATTATTGAATCATATTCAATATTCCAAAAAAAAGAGTAAACTGTCATTTTGGTCCCTGATGTTTGGCCACTTTTACCACTTTAGTCCAAATCTCAAATTTTTTACATCTGGGTCCCTGTGGTTTCATTTTTATTGGCATTTTGATCCAAAATTAAATCAGGTCAGATTTCTAAAAAAACCCTGTTATTTTGTCTTTTCCTCAGAGGCAAAATAGTTATTTTCAAAAAAAACCTTATCTCTCTCTCTCTCTATCTATCTGCAAATATAACCAACACACACACATCCTCTCTCTCTTCACAAGTACCACCATCACAAGCACCACCACCCCTCTCTCCTCTCTGCCGCCACAAGCACCACCACCACCGCCACCTCCTCCTTCTCATGCCGACGACAACCACCGCCACCGCCCCCCTTCACTGCAGTGACATCACCTCCTCCCCTTCTCACGTCGACGACAACCACCGCCACCTCCTCCCCCTTCTCTCTCTATCTGCAGATCATCTAATCTAATAAACCATTCCAACAAATGCGACATAGCAATTCCTCATCCTACCTAAATATAATATTAAGTAAATTTCATTTTTTTATTTAAACTACTTTACAGATAAGTAATTAAAAATATTATATGGATAACTACAATTAATATATTTTACTACAAGTAACTTCTATCTTGTTTAATTGTTATTATATTTAACTACAATTACCACATGGCAATTTTTGTTCTATTTTGTTATCATTAACAAATATTTTTTTTGAATGATTAACAAATAAATATATTTTACTACAATAAAAAATATACAACAATATAGATAACGATTAAATATAATAAAACAAAGTTATGTATTTTATATTAATGTATATATTTTAGATTTATAATGTTATGGATATTTTTTAATAATTTACTATATTGTATAATAATTAACTAATACATTAAAAACTAAAAGATATTATTAAAGTGTAACAACTTTCGTTTTTTGTCTAAATTTTGAGATTATATGTGTGTTGTATTTTTGATACTTAAAACTTTATTGTTGATTCAACTATGTTATAGATTCTTTGATTTATTTAATGAAAATTATTTCATTACTTCGTTATCTCATTGGCGGTGTAAAAATGATTAAAAGGTTTTTTTAAAGAATTAATGACTGCGATGAGCACTTTACAAGCGGGTTGGGTGTTAATTACTATAAGTAAAACATTATAAGCTTGTGGAATGATTATCATGTATGTCTATGTGTCTTTTTACAAATAAACAATTTTTATTATTCAACTCATGTATTCACAGGAGTATAACCTAGTTACCACACTATAAATTAGTAACATGTGGTTGCTTCACATTGTTGTACCCTATGCATAGGGTGCTTTCAAAAGAAAAAAGATTTTTCACTTCCAACCTAAAGGTTTTTTGTCTTTTACATTTTAACCCTTTTGATTTTTACTTTTAACCTAAAGCTTTTCATATTTTGTAATTTAACACAAACACTTTTTTATGTTCAGGTTTAGTCCCTCATACTTTTATCTTTCGCAAGTTTTTCGTTTTACGTTTTGTTCTAAATTTACGAGTTAACACGCCGTGACGTGCGTGTGAGTTTCAATGTTTTTTTGTCTATTTTTTCGTTTGACAGACCCGTCGCAACGCGTCTATGTTTCTCTGTTTGACAAGTTCATCGCATTGCAAGAGTCCTAGATTGACTTAGTTATTCTTTTCAACGTTTTACGTTACGGTCTAATTTTTCGTATTAAATGACGCAACGGGCATGCGTGGTTCAATAACTTTACGTTTGTTTTTCGTTCGGTTTATTTATTCCGTTTTTATTTATTTTATTTTACGAGCTTTTTTGACGTTCGTGGTTGTTGGCAGTGGTGGTACTTGACACGATTTTACGAACATATTTAACCTATTAATTTTTTTTATTAATAATTTGTTTTAAGTTTACCCCTATAACTTTTTCTGAAAATGAATCAGGTAAAATATAATACATATTCTTATAAAAAACCATTTTTACGTACATATTTTATGTACGTTTCGGTATAAATTCAAATTAGCGTATCTTTCGACGTAAACTTTTTTATGAGTCAGGTCAAATATAATATGTTTTTGTGCTTATTTTACGAATGTTTCGTAAAATTTATTTCGAATCTAGTGAAGTCAAATCGGGGTTTCTTTTTTTTCTCTTTTTTTCAAAAGCTCTAATTAACCTCTTTTAATTATACGTGTCAACTTTCCGTAACATATGTTACGTTTTCTATGTATGACCGGGTCATATACGATATGTTATGATTGTACGGTATAAATTTGATTTACTTTATGTTTTGATCCAATCGCAATGATTATATAGTTTACGTTGAGTTCAATCGGATACGTCGAAACACACTTTTTCGTATGATTAACGTGTCACATAACTTTTGGACTAATTCATTCGATGTTTGCGACGTACCGACGCTGCAACGCGCACAGATCTTATTGCTAGTATGTTTAATAAATAAATAATTAAGCCCGTGGAAGTGTGTGGCCTAGGCGATCACCCACTTTGCCCCACCCATAGCTATGGACCTTACAACATGCATTATAGCGAGTGATTTTTAGAGTGACCAATTCTGACATGTTAACCCAAACAACCCATTTTAGTTTAGTTTTCATTACTTACTTTAGTTTATTAGGCATTCAAAAGACCAGTTCACATGAAATCAAATTTCCAGCTCATCTATGCCCCATGGCAATATGTGGTGTTCACGAAAAAAAAACTGTAGACATGTGTTAAATGCAAAAGAAATACAAAAGAAATAAAGTAGGACATGGATCTTATGGGTTTTATCATGAATAGGACTTTGTCATAATTGTATTTTAGTTTAATTTTTTAGTGTTTGATTTTGATAGTATTTCACCCACCACAATCGATCACCACCATCACCACCACCATCGTCAACCACCCACCACCATCGTCTATCACCAAACCGTCCACTGCCACCCACCCTCCACGTCCACCACCTACCACCACACCCCCATCACAGTCCATACACCACTACCATTTTATTTTAAAGTCTACATACGTTAAAAAAACAAACAACCTTTTTAAAGTTCTACATACGTTAAAAAACAAACAACCTTTCTTCTTGCAGACTGCAGAGGTCTGGTTCACCTCTTCTTCTACCGATGTCTGCATATGTGGTCCGCAGACTTCATATATTTTACATCTTAAAAAACAAATAGCACCTTCGAGTCCCATGATGAACAAAAAGACATAGATTTAAAAATAACATTAATTAATGGGTGTATGAGTTATTTGTTGAAAGAAAAAATAACAAGAGGAAGAATTAGGATTAAAGCCATTTCCAAGTCCACATAAATTGTACTCTAGATGTACAAAAGACAAAAGGATAATGACTAGAGTTGATTCTCATGTTGATTTAGTTTGGGTCGAGATGTAAGACAGAATACAGAGAAAATTCAATAAATTGGTAAGTTGAGATAATTTACATGATTGTTATTCTGATTATTTGTTAACGAAAGATATTATATATAGCGGAGTGGAAACAGAAATAGTAAAGAGAATACTAAAAAACTGATGTAATTTTCAAGGCATACATTATTACATCAATAAATCTAAATTTCGCAGCTCGAGTCAAATTTTGGAAAACCGAATTGAATAAACTGCATAATATGAGTCCATCAACTATTTATAGGTGTATATAACTCCAGACATAGCGCAAGTTATGTTTTTTTTAACCTTGGGCCCTTTTCTAGTTCATTTCTCATGTATGGGTCCATTAACTATTTAGTAACTCCACATCAACCAAATAAACGGTATGAAATTAGTTATCTAAAAAAATGAAATGGACAAAATATATAGCTTAAATATACATAGTGGAGGATGTTTTCAGTGGGAGAACCTGAAGAACGTTCATGTAACATCCGTCAAAAACGGATTTTACCAAACCCGCTCCGTTTATTAACCGAACAATCAGTTTAAAATTTCGTGGCGTATTTAATGCCCAAATTAATTTTAAACGATACATAATTAATTATTATATTGGAAATTTTATAGTTGTTTTTGAAAAACTGTCAAAAATAAGAAAATAAATTTAATTTTCACCTGCCGGTTTTTCGAACCCGTCAGTCATGCGGTCAACAACAGACTTAACACTCAACTCTCCAACATGCATTAAAATATAAAATAATTGTATAATGATATGAAACGTTAAATAAATGTCATGAGCTTTGATGATAACCAATCATGCCCCGATTCACCATTTCGCTGGGGTCGGGTGTGACAGTTCATAGAACTATTGTTTATCAAATGATCCAGTAACAACGTGAAGGTGTTTACAATTAACCAAAATACAATTATGACAAACTTTTCAACAGATGTTTTTCAAGGCTATTGATGTAACGAAATGTTGCTTTTATAGTCTCTCCGGGAATATGATTATGTTCAGGTTTCGTCTCATACAAAACCTTGATGTCGATCAGTGTCTCGGCTTCTGATAGTTGAGTTAACTTAAAAGCAGTCGTGTATGCAGTAAACCCATGGTCCAGATGCCCCCCTTCCAGTATTTCAAGAGCGATCTGATACGCTGATTCATCATACTCCACAATCTTCTCTAATTGGTGGCTCACATTTAGTACACCTAACACATATGAAAATGAGCAAGTGTAAGGACTCATATTTGGAGCAATTTAACATATGCAAATGGACTGAAGAAGGCAGTGGCGGACATACTATATAAGAAGGGGTAGCCTCTGCTATTCTTAAACGCTCGTCGGCAGTGTAAAAAAAGAATTTGACGTTTTTCGATTTTTTTTGGAACGTTGACCATATAATTATTTTCTAGATGCGTCACTGGTCAAGAAGAACCAACTTAGAAGGGGCATAAATTAGGTTGCGTCTTAAAGGGGCCCTAAGTGATGGATATGGAAGATGACGCTTTGTCCAATTGTGAAACCGAATTTGGAGCCCCAACTTTAGGCTCAACGGCTTTATTCCAATTTTGTAAGTTTTAATTAATTTTATTTTCTATGTAAAGACTTGTAAATCTTTGATATGTGTAATTTATGCGTTTATTGATATATTTTACGTACCTATAAAATATGGTATTATGTAATAGTCTAGGCACCGATCCTATTTCAATTTAATTTACTGTAGAGACCATTTTCTATTATGTTTGCTTCCACTATATGTCATCACCAATGACTTTTATATCAACAACGCAATCGGGACATGACTTAGGACTTACCGGGGCAGAATTTGAATAGCAGCAGGCTTCCAATAGCCACCATCTCCTTCAAGCAACTCGACTTCTGTCACAATATCGGGTAAAACCTTGGGTACGACGTGCCTATTGTTACTCGCCATTGCCTTCCATAAGTCTTTGATCGGCACGTTAACAGTCACTTGGGCTATATCTTCCTTCATCCTTATCCTCTGGATCTTATCATTTAGTTGCACAGACTATGTTATTAATAACATTTTTCTGTTTATATCAATATAAAAGTGGGTAGGTGAGAAGATATGATAAACTTTATAGAGGTAGATTTTTTTCTGGTATAAGCCAGAAATCAGCTATATAAAATTTTGTGAATTGATTCAGTGATTGTGAAGACATTGGCCTACATTTTGTAGTTTTGTGATACAGTTAAGATCTAAATAAATAACTATATTTAACAAGAAAAAATAATATTATGTTATTTGAGGTGGGTTAATAAAAAACAATAATACGATGTTAACAAGAAAGAATAATATTATGTTATTTGAGGTGGGTTCATAAAAAACAATAATACGATGTTAACAAGAAAGAATAATATTATGTTATTTGAGGTGGGTTCATAAAAAAACAATAATACGATGTTAGGACGTTTGAAAGCATAATTTGTAATGAAATTCATGAAAGTGATCAACATTCAACATTATACACAAATTAAGTAAGATTATATGAAATGGAAATTTAATTGGAGTACGTTATAATAAGGAGTGGTAGATGAAAGTAAAAAATATGTTTAGTCAAACAAATTATTATAAAGTAATTCTGAAACTTGTACCAATTCCAATTTAATTTAATTTTTTAACAACAATTTTTTACACCTAAATATCAACCACCTAACCTTACATCTGTAAAGATTTAAACCCAAACAAATTTTATTGAAGGCAAACATATGAATTGACCGAGTTCTACCTCTGACTGTCACGTTCGAACAACATGAGATACCCATGTAACACCAGTCCAGTCCACCAGGGAGATCCCATCGATCAACCATATGTTTTTGACGAATTTAACCTATCCTATATTAGGTTACTTGTCGTGACGCAGCTAGGGATAAGACAAACTAAGTGATGTGATTATTCATGTTGAGCTTCGAGTAGTGATGCTACAAAAATCCACCGAGTGGCTTTTCGGATCGTTATAGCGGTTACCAAAATAGACCAACTGCACTTCGTCTTCTCCATCTAGCTCCGAGGTTGTAAAACAGCATTAACAACTCATTAGAACACCCTTCGATACTCAAGTCAGTTGAGTATTCTGGATAATCAGTATGTATGTAAATATAAGAATTAATTGGAATGATATAGGTGGTGAGGGATAAATTGATGTATTAAGGAGAGGATATAAGATGCTGTAAATGGGGATGAAATCCTTATTGTACCAGATGTATTGGGCCCAAATTCGTTGGGCCGACCCAGTTAGAATTTACCTTTTCAATTAGCATGCATGTTTTTATAGTAAAAAATCAGTATAACTCTTGATGAAACCTAAAATAGAAAATGAGTGGTTGATTCTAATCTTTATAACCACCATTTAAGTTCATCATGTTTTCAGTTAGGATTACGTTTACATTCTTGAATAGACAATGTACAATTCTTTAAAAACATATTTTGAGCATGTATGATGTAATTTCTGCAAGGGCATAGATTGCTACATTAACTATTTACAAAACACAAATTTATAGAGTAGCCCTGTGGGCCTGGCCCGACCCGCCAAGTTTGACCCACACATTGACTACCATTTAAACCATCCGACTCGCTTGACCCACCCATTTTACCACTTCTATAAGCCAAACAAGAAGTGAACACCTACTAGGACCGAATTTAAAGCGTAACAAGCTTCCATGGTGGACATATGCTTCAGGTAACTCAACTTAGCCCACTATCCTGGATAGTGAACCTGTTTTCCTGTAATTTGTATATAGATCACTGAATAAATGATTACGAAAGTAAATACAAACATAACTTATATGACGGAAAGAAGCACAATATACACGCCTTCCATTGTTCCTTTATACACCAGCCCGGTGCCCCCTACCCCGAGCAGCAATTCTCATCAAATTTGTTTGTTACATGAAGCTAAGGAGATGCAGCTCGTGGCCCCGTTAGCAGTGGGCACTTTCGTCAGCGTGAGTTGTGTGTAATGGAAGCGGTAACCATGAAGGTTTTAGTGAACTAGTTTTTGATTGTTTCGCCACCAGGCAACAAAATATATAGACAAACACAAACATAAAACAACTAGTTTTATACCCGTCCGGTGGACGGGTAGTTTAATGTTACAATGACAAAGCTATCTTTCTTTGCATTCTAAACCAAAATAGTATATGTTTAAGATAAAAGCACAACTCGTTTAACTTATGACCGACTTCAATAGAAGAAATACATAAAAAAAAACATTCATAAAACTTTCCAGTTTTACACATGTTCGCTTTCCGGGGAGTTTAATGTTATGTCTATACATGCTCGTTGCCCGAAGAGTTTAATTTCATAACGTTTTGACTAATATTATCAACAATAAACATTATAATTTCTCCAATATAATGACTGCATGAATAACATATATTGATATTTGGTTAAACTATACAACTAACTTCACAAGGATTTAACGTTGTAAATAAGATCATAACCTTAACCATATACAGATGGCCCTTGGAGCATGTTTCTGAGACGTTCCAACTTCCAATACTAATTGTATGACCTCTTAGCTCATAATCTGATGAAGAAAAAAATAGGGAAAAAAGTGCACTAGGATCGTCATAAACCAAAGCAGCATCTCCTTTGTTGTTTGTTTGTTCATCATTATATTTCTTAATGTTATAGGGCCACTAATCCTTATAAGCTCACCAACCGCATAAACACAACCACGATTGTCCCTATAGATGCCACCATTACTTCCACAAAAACAAATGTAGCAAATGAACCCAATTATTTATTCTTTCTTTTCTAAAACATCTCGTTTTAACCCAAACCAAATTGAACTTATATAAAACCGCAAATTTTTACCCGACCCAGGCCACCTGTTTTGCAATGTTTATATGTGCAGTACAAACGGGTAATGTGGATAGAAAACACCTACGCAGTCCTATAGACTGTTAAATCCCATCATACAAGAAACATATAGATAGATTTAAGAAAGTTTTCTTCTTAACCCATCTATTCATACAAATTTAAATCTTCAAATTGTGACTAGATTAATAATCAAGTAATGAATCAAAAGCAAAGAAAGAATCTATTTACTTACTGGGCTAGGACTCCAAAAGTAGGGGACTATATGATCCATTCCAATAACCAACAAAAACTAAATCACCTTCAAATACATAAATAAAAACTATGATATTACAAAAAATTCAAATCATCAAATATTTGTAAAGATCCAATACGATGGGCAGCTTTAACGAAATAAGTGAGTAGATTGCAACCATACCTCCGAAAGCATAAGACCTAATGAGAGAGAGCCGTAATGATGGTAGGGAGTTTATAATGGAGGCGATGCAGAGATTAATTAGGGGAGAGACGTGGGGTGGAAGCAGTTGTCTTCCCAAAATTTAGGGAGGGTGGTCAAATATGAAACTGAAGGTAACTGCACTTCGTCTTCTCCAATTGGTGCATACACCCAATTGGTGCAATCTCCGGTGTGACACTTTGGGTATATCTTATCACAGACGTGTTAATCAACATATTTGCAGCCGACCCGTTAATATGAAGATATTTCCTATCATTCTCCCAAGTTCTTCCTATTGTATCGTTTTGAGGGGTTAGTTTCGTGCCGCCAATATACAACCACTACAGCTTCAAAGGCGTGAATTGAAAGCCTGTTAACTGTGGTGAATGGGAATACAAAAGTGGCCTCATCTGGGATTAATTCATCAGGGATAGAGACAACTTCAATCGCATTGATGAATGCGATTGAGTTGTTGAAAGGATGAAGTTTAAAACCAATAAATCCGAGGTCATATTGATTGAGTACTCTTTAAACAGATGGTCCGGCCCGTTGTAGCTTTTGAAGTGTAGTTGTTTAGGAGGATAAAGTCTTCAGTGACTAATGCCAATGAAGCCGATGTGAGATCATGGATACTCGTTTCTTGAAAACTTGGATACTTTAATCCCTAAACTAGTGATAATTTGAGCTTAAAGATTCAATCTTGAACTTCAAGAAACTCATTTCTTGAAAACTTGGATACTTTATTCCCTAATCTGATAATAATTTGAGCTTAAAACTTGTAAAAAAAAATTAGATGTCCATAGAGTTGTATAAGTTATCACTATATAGAAGAAGAATTCTGAAATGATGTTTCATATATGTAAATACACACATGATTCATGAGGAAACACTTTTAGCATTTAATCATAGATCGAATGAAACCCCGATTCATACAGTGGAAGAGGTATGAGCCTGGTGACTTTTACCGATCAAAGTTGTGAACCAGACAAGATATGGATTAGGGATTGGTCCGGTTTTATTACTAATGAGACTGAGGTTCAACCAAACTTTCAAGGAGTGTGATCAAGATTTTTGCCTATAAAATACACAAAAAAAATTTAAGGGGAGCGCCCGCCCACACTGTCCGCCCAAGATCACGCGTATTAGTATATACTTTGCGGGGAATGGGCCCTTAACTAGTTCCATGAGGTATTCCTCGCATTCGATGAAAAGATCCACTTGATCCTTTATCCTTTGATGGCAGTCGGATTCAGTACCACTTAAACCACGAGTGGTGAAGACGGTTTCGGGTGTAGCCTCCGTGAATGCCGCCATGGCTATAACGAGGACCAGAAGTGATACAATTCTTGTGTATTGTATGATCATTTATAATTTAATCATGCCGCCATCTCTATCACACTATAATGCATGATCATGTATATAATTTGATTATGTTGTATAATAGTGAGAGTAAGACATTCATCCTATATGCAAGTGATACAATTCTTGTGTATTGCTAGGTGCATGACCTAAAAAGAGCCATGTTGTTAATATATAGAGGCTAGTCGTCAGTCGTCAACTATTATACAATATGCAGGTTTTGCAAGACTGTGTTATTGCCAAGAGGATATCAATAAAAGTACTATTTATTAGTTTTAAAAATAAATAATTTATTCAAAACTAAATAATATATAAATTAACAATATTAAAGAAAATGAAATATTGATATCAAATCAACCGTAAAACTTTTATCTTAAAGTTTTCTAATTAAAAATGTTTCGTACATAAATCTTTAATTAGTGCATAGCGAGTTTATGATGAGCATATTTATATATTGCTTTCAGTGAATGCTATAGTTTATTTGTACATTTTATCGATCTCATATGTTAGTATATTATTATTTAACCTTTTTTAACGACACAAGACTCTATAATTATAGAACAAGGTCTGACCAGTAAATCTGTAAAACCCGAAACAATTACAAAGAAATAAAACAACAAAATTGACAACAAAAAAAGTTTATATTAATACATCTCTAATATTGAAATCGCACCATCTGATCACCAAGTTTAGATTCTTCAGTTTTGAGTTTTAGCCATAAAAACAAACGTACTTGCTTTAATTTCTTCTACCGTCTTGTTTCCAAAATTCTTTTTGTGCTTTCCATATGCTCCACGTCTTCAAAAATATCATTCCTACAACTTTCTTCCACTGCCCAGATCCTTTGTGATTACCAATAAGCCCAGCACCTAGGCCCACGCGTCCAGACCAGGCCCACTGGCACTCAGCAAATAAGGCTGGGTATCTATCCGTTATTGGGCCGTCTCCAATCCAAAAATCGCGTTTCAAGGCCATCTCCAACAACTGTCACCAGATTTGAATTCAAAGAAGACCGATGGCTGAGAATTGTTCTTCGAGACCAACTATATTTTTCCACACTCCACTGTATCTATTCTTAGCTAGAACAAATTGGAACGATTTAGGACTTGAATGTACGGCTTTGATTACTCTTGCCCAAAGTGAGAAAGGATTTTTTAAAACCCTACCACCACTTTACTAAGAGAGTTAAATTTGCATTATTTTATTATTTTAAATATAATAAATGCATTATAATGTTTAATAGTTTTCTAAGTTAGTTAAAATATGATAAACATGTATTTAGAGATTGGGATTACGATCAAATACAAAGTCATCTAAAAATAAGAAGTCGTAAGAAAAGTATCAAACGGACTATGATTGACCTCATTCAAAGGCATTGGAACCGTCTCATCAAACCCTATAATGTGAGATTTTTGGTTTTCACTTTGGTTTTATAGCTTATAGATTTTAGAATTTTTGTTTATATAATTGTGTTTTTTATTTAACATTGTGTTTTTTCTATATTTCGTCTTTGTGTCCTTTTTGCAACTCATTGTGTCTTTTTTCCGCGATATTATGTTATATTTTTCGGCATAATGTTATACTTTGTTCGACATTTTTTTATATTTTGTAATCCATTATATATCTGTACACTTCTTGTATTTAAAAGACGATAACTTTGATAGAGAACTTCGTTGAAGTAGGCATAAAACCCCATATGTTATGTTAGCAAGATTCAGGATTGATTTAGACTTGGTTAAGGAAGCACTTGGAGTGGGAAGGGGATGTAAGTGATGACAAGTGATAGCGAAGTGTTGAGTAATTAATAATTTAGATGTAAATAAAAAATACTGACTTAGTTAAAAGCATCTTTTATTAGGGGTGTTTATGGTTTGGTTTAAACCGTGAAACTGCCTAAACATGTTATCGGTTTGGTTTTATGGTCGGTTTTTAAAAAAAAAATTCAGTCGCTTGGTTTAAAATTTTTTGGACCATGTCGAATGGTTTGGTTTACGGTTTAGATTCGAAACCGGCCAAAAAAAGGACCAGACCATAAGATGAATATATGTTTTACGTATTTCATATTAGGTGTAATTAATTATTTAGATTGACATCTTAAATTAAAATTGTTTTAATCAACCTCTTGTAAGTGATGAAACAGCCCAATTAGTCTTATCCCTCAAAGAAAATGACAGTGAATACAACAAGATAGCTAGCTATTGCATGCCCATTACAACTGAGTTAGTTATTAAGATTGGCTTGACTCTTGTTGTGAACCTTTTGATTATCGTGGGTTAGTCGTTTACAAACTTCTTTTCTGAATCATCATGATGGTTTTCCTTCTGTCATGCTTAACTGAAATTGATTTAGTTGATGATATTTTCTCTGATTTTATAATGGCTGTAATTTGATTTTAAACTTCTACGGCTCGACTACGAATTTCAATGATAAAAAGAGTGTGTAATTAAACGGTTTGGCTCAAGGTTTGATCTAAAAACCGAACCATAAACACCCTTATCGTCTTATGGTTTATTTGATGAGTCATTGTCACGTTAGAAGCTCGTCTCGTCTTGCTCTCCACACATGTCGCCATTTTTCTCCCTAACATGTAGTCCCTCCCCTCTATGTTTGTCTTGGTCGGTATGCACATAAATTTGTCGTGAAAAACTATAATGTCCTTCGTCTCCCTATGCCACAAAGGATCCACATCGATAGATAGACCATTGTATATGCTCCTTTTACCTTTACAGCTTTATAATTTTTTTTATGGTTATAGTGATTGCCCAAGTTTTCTTTATAAAAGTACAAAAAAAAAAAATACATATATATTTTAAAGAAATAAAACAAAATGTTTTTTAATTAAAGAATGAAATTTTATAAAATATATGCATTTTTATAATAATTATTTGATTGATAGAAAATGGAAAGATAAAAAAAAAGCACTTGTGTTTAAGATGGAATAATTATATGATTGTGCTTAACGTTAATATAGATAATAGTTGCATTAAAAATTAAAAAAAAATGTTTAAAATGCAGTGAGGATGTAAGTGTAGTAAAAAGTGTTTTAGGAAGGCATATTTAACATTCTATAATATTATAAAAAATTTGAAAAGCGTGTGTTTATGATATAATAATAATAATGATATGATTGTATTTAAAATAATTATATTATAGTTGCATGAAACCTTTAGTTTTATGCTCTTTTTTATGAAAAAAAAAATATTTTTAAGATTTAAAATGTTTCTGGTTTTTTAACAGTTAAAACTACGTCAAATCCGTCTTCGACAGGGCTCAAACCTTTAACTTTAAAGGGAGCGAAACCATATATTGACTCTAACCTATATATTAAAAAATATTGTTTTATCCTAAGGACAGTCCGTGTTGTGTTTGTATGAACAAGGACCAGAAGTGTATTAATTAATAAAGTTAAAGACATAAAATTAAAGACAAAAAAGATAAAATTGCCATAGCAAAGGGACATTTTTGTAATTAATTTGAAATCTAATGGTTAAATGAATCATTCCATAGATACAATGTTATTATTTAGGTGTTAGAAAAAGACAGAAACAAAAGTCATGTAATTGGTGATTTATACCTCAAAAAATCAGTGAGGCAATAAATATTGATATTATGGCAAATCCCAACATCTAACAACCAAATATGTGAAATTAATTTTAAGCATGTTATGTTTTTCAAGACACTAATTTCATATATCTTTTCAAGTGTCTAATACTATAATTATTTAAAACACTCTTAATTTACCATAATATATCTTGGCCTAGTTGTTAAAGGGATGTGGAAAACTTTGCTTCTTTTTTGGGTATTGGATTCAAGTTTAGGCAAAGGGTTTTAATAATAACTTGGTGATACTTACATATTAACTACTAACCTGGTTAACGATATCCTAACCGTACGCCGTTAAAAAAAGTAGTATATTATATAATACGACTCTTATCCTCATTGATGATTATACTTCTTCATATTATATATATATTATATATATATATATATATATATATATATATATATTATGAACTTCTTAGCTACAGTTACTTTTATTTTTTTTGTGATTTTTGTCTTTTATGAACAATTTTTTTTACATATTTTCTTTTTCTTTTCTAGTTTTTGGTTTTTCTTTTTTCTTTTTTAAGTTTCAATTGAACCTGGTGAACATGTAATAAAACGAACGATCTAATATTGACCAAACAACGTCAACATTGAAATTGATATTCGTTTCATTGTTTCGATCAATATAAACACATCTCGGTATTTTTTTGGTCGTATAGTGACTTTTTTTGTTTCTCCCTCGGTAAGTATCGATATCTTAATGAACTGAACTAATATCAAACGAATTTTTCAGCCAATGTTTCTCCACTCACCCATAAAACTCCCTGCTTAAGATTCAATATCAGCCAACTGTCAATTTTCTCCTCAACCCCATACCACCTGCTTCAAAAATCAATTCCTTTCTCCTCATCAAATTTATCTTTATTCTCTGAAATGGAATACACATCCAAATACAGAGAAGCTTCTTAATATCACCGTAAATTGAATTGATCTAATCTGATTCTAAGATTCACTCTTTTCAATAAGCAAAGAAGGGTCTCATGCTAATTGATTTCCCTTAGTACCTTTGAGCCTTATGACATGGTTCAGTTCATGTGCCATTAAATTAAAGAAAGTATCATATGATCACTGTTAGAAAGGGTTGATTGAAAATACTGAATTGGTGTATATTTCTGTATATTTCATTACAGAGAAAAGTATATAATTTATAGCAAGAGACGATAATCTAAATATGGTAGATGATCTCTGTTTACGGCTGGATTTGTAGCTGTTACTAGCTGTCTTTGACTCTCTTAATTTGGGAGATGATGCTTGACTAATCCCGCAATCCTTCGATATCTTTTATTTTTAACACTCCCCCTCAAGTTGAATAGTCGGATTTCCAAAATTCAACTTGCCCAAACAATCGCTGAAAATTTTCCTGTTAACCGCCTTTGTTAGAATGTCAGCGAGCTGATCCTTTGATCGAACAAACGGTAGTTCAATCGTACCATCTTCCAATTTTTCTTTGATGAAGTTCCTATCAACTTCCACGTGTTTAGTTCGATCATGTTGTACTGGGTTTTCTGAAATCTGAATTGCAGCTTTATTATCACACAATCTTACTTGTTTCTTTTGACGGAAAACCAATCTCAGCTAAGAGTCTTCGCATCCACATGGCTTCTGTTAAACCTCGAGCTATACCTCTAAATTCAGCTTCTGCACTTGAAAGAGCAACCACCTTTTGTTTTTTACTTCTCCAAGTAACAAGATTCCCTCCAACTAAAGTGAAGTAGCCTGTTGTTGACCTCCGGTTTCCCTTGTCTCCTGCCCAGTCTGCATCGGTATAGATTTGAACATTTAGGTGTCCATATGATTGAAACAGGACTCCATGACCCACTGTTCCTTTGAGATATCTAATAATTCTCCAAACTGCTTCCATATGGGACTGTTGAGGTTGGTGCATGAACTGACTTACTACCCCTACAGCATAGGCAATGTCTGGACGAGTATGTGAGAGATATATTAGTTTTCCCACCAGCCGTTGGTATCTTTCTATATTTGCTAACTTTGCTCCTTCCTCCATATAAAGCTTTTAGTTTATACTCATAGGAGTGTCTGCTGGTTTGCAATCGATCATTCCAATCTCTGCCAACAAGTCTAAGACATACTTCTTCTGACTAATGAAAATTCCTTGTTTTGACCTTAGTACTTCAATTCCGAGGAAATACTTAAGTCTGCCCAAATCTTTCATTTCAAATTCAGCAAACAAGTTTTCTTTTAGTTTTACCATTTCTTCTTTATCGTTCCCTGTAATGATCATATCATCTACATAGATAATTAGGCAGGTTACGAATTTTCCTCTTTTTTTGAGAAACAAAGTATGATTGGCATTACTCTGTTTATATCCAAACTTTTTCATAGCTACCGTAAATCTGCCAAACCAAGCCCGGGAGATTGCTTCAAACCATAAAGAGACTTCTTCAGACGGCAAACTTCTCCAGTTTTGAAATCTTTTGTGAATCCTGGAGGAGCATCCATAAATACTTCTTCATCTAGGTCCCCGTGTAAAAAAGCATTTTTTACATCAAACTGTTAAAGTGGCCACCCTTCATTTGCAGCTATCGAAAAAAGAACCCTAATTGTGTTCATTTTTGCAACCGGGGAGAATGTTTCAGCATAATCAATCCCATGTGTCTGGGTATACCCTTTGCTACCAGTCGGGCTTTATATCTTTCAATTGTACCATCTGGTTTATACTTAACCGTATAGATCCAACGTCACCCCACGGATTTCTTTCCCAACGGGAGAGTACACTTTTCCCAAGTATTGTTCTTGATTAGGGCTTCCATTTCCGTTTTCATCGCTTCCTTCCAATGTTTAGATTTTAAGGCTTGATCCACGTTTGTAGGAGTTTCTTCGGAATAAACAGATGAGATAAATGCTTTGGCTTCCTTAGTGAAATTTCCATCAGCCACACTAGCTATAGGATAACTATATCTTCTTGGTTCTTTTTCAGGAGAATACCGTTTCGGAGGAACCCCTCTGTTTGTTCTAGGAGGTAACTCATATCTTGATGGTGGTTCTTCTTGTCTGGATTCATCTGCCTGCAAATTTTAAGCTTGTTCTGTGGCAGTTTCATGGTTAGAAGTATTGGTATCTTCGGAGCCATTAGAAACTTCAATTGTATCACCAGACTGAATAGGGTGAGTATTACTTACCTCGGACACCAGGTTAGGAGGAACATTAGGACCTTCAGTGGCACTGAAATTGGACTCTGGTGACTCTGTAGTTGGTACATAGGGAACATATTTCAACCAACTTAGTGTGTCTAAATATTCCTTCTCCCCCTGACCACTGAGTTGGGAATTGTAGTAATACTCGGTTTCAAGAAAGTCACAGTTTATTGTGGTGAACATATGACGTGTCTTTGGGTTATAACATCTGTATCCCTTTTGATTCATTCCATACCCAACAAAGACACATTTTTCAGCACAAGGGTCAAGTTGGTTCGATCTGATTTGGGTATGTGAACAAAGGCAGTACATCCAAAGATTCGTGGTTGAAGAGTAAGAACTGAGGGTAGTTTGAAGAATTTTGAAAGGGTATGTAATGGAGTGTTAAGTTTTAGGATATTTGTTGGGAGTCGGTTGAGAAGATAGGTAGCGGTAGCAAGGGCTTCAAGCCAAAAATATTTCGGGACCTGGGATTCAATTAGGAGAGCTCGTGTCATTTCCAGCAAAATGCGATTTTTCCTTTCGGCGACACCGTTTTGTTCTGGGGTGTTTGGGCATGTGGTTTGGTGGATTATTCCCTTGTCTTGGAAAAACAATTTAAACGAGGTATTAACAAACTCACCGCCATTATCGGATCGGAATATTTGGATGTTTGTTTGAAATTGGGTTTGGATCATGGCGTAAAACATAGTGAATTTTTCAAAGACTTCGGATTTGTTTTTCAAAAAATAAACCCAGGTCATTCGGGTACAATCATCAACGAACATCACAAAGTAACGAAGGTTTTGCCCCCCAAGAACTGGGGCAGGACCCCATACGTCAGAATGGATTAATGAAAATGGCAAAGCAGCTTTAGTATTATTGGGTTTAAAAGTTTTCCTGTGGCTCTTTGCTAAAACGCATGTTTCACAATGTGACATAGAATTAACTGGAAATAGTTTTGGAAATAAAATATGCAAATAACTAGTAGAAGGATGACCTAATCTTCGGTGCCATAGCCAGGCTTCTCGTTCCGATGTCCCATGAGTCAACATCACAGCACCACTTTGAGTCACCTCATCCACATAATACAGCCCTTGATTTTCAGTGCCACGCCCAATGATCATCCCGTCCTGATATCCTGTAAAATACAAAACGTAGGGTACATTAGAACAATACAGTTGAGTTCTTTTGTGACGTGGCTAA
The DNA here is from genome assembly GCA_947069175.1 of Scalesia atractyloides. NCBI lineage: Eukaryota > Viridiplantae > Streptophyta > Magnoliopsida > Asterales > Asteraceae > Scalesia > Scalesia atractyloides. Next base: position 5,460,360 of record CAMTDV010000029.1, read on the forward strand.
TGGAAAGCAGCTTATGTGACAACGAGGGGACATAAAGGCAATTAGAGATTTTTATTGTGGGTGAAATATCAATAGTCCCTCCCGATTTTACATCCATTATCCCTCCGTTCGCCGTTTGAATATGTGTTTTTTTTTTGTTTGGTTGTTGAAATAATATCCGACAGCTCATAAGTCATTGTGTCGGTCGCGCCACAATCGAAGATCCATAGTTTTTGTTTTTTATGGTGTACTTGGGTCATATTCGCATTTCCCCTATTTCCAGGGACTAAATATGACATATCTATTTCTTTATTATCATTATAACACCAAGGGTTTGAGGACTGCGCCCCAAACCCGTTACCTGTTGCAGCGTCTTTTTCTTCATCTGCTTTGGCCATTCCGCCGAAACCAGTTCTGCTTCGGCTTTCATCTCTGGTGACATCTCGGTTGCCGGTGCTAGATGACTTCCCTTTTCTTTAACTGTAGCCTTTGTGCCCCTCTTCTGACCATCAGACCACCATTCGGGATACCCGACAAGTTTGAAACATTGTTCCTGGGTATGCTTCGTCATGCCGCAATGATCACATTTGAGGTGAGTTTTGTCATCTTTGTTACCTGCTCCGGTTCTTTTTCCATCGACCCGTCGGTAGCCCTTTGATGCAAGCCCTAACCCGTCAATTTCAGAGGCCATTAGACCCACTGTGATGCCCTGTGTGTCATTGAGAGGTGTTCCTAGAATATTCTGGTGAGCGGCCTCCTTGCGAACAGTGGCGTATGCAGTTTCTACGGTTGGAAGGGGTTCTAACCGGAGTATTTCCCTTTTTATAGGGTCATACTTCCGGTTAAGAGCGTTTAGAAACTGAAACAATTTCTGTTCAGTCCTGATTTTGTAGTATGCTTGGATATCGGTTGGGCAGGTCATAGGGTTTGGGTCAATCCGATCAATTTCTCCCCATACCCCTTGGAGTATAATCCACAATTCTTCAAGGGAGAGATTGTTCTGTTTGATTTCATTCGCCTTGACATGTAGGTTGAAGGTTTGGAGCTTGTCACGTCCACTGCTATATGATATAGCCAGGGCGTCCCACAGCGATTTTGCTGTCGGAAATTCGGTTAGATTGCTGGCGAGGGTTGGTTCAATGTTTTGTATGAGCCATGAGAAGACGACTAGGTCGTCTTGTTCCCATTGTTCATACTCTTCGCTGGCTTGGTTTGGTGGATTGGTTGATAAATGGTTTAAAAAGGCTTTTGATTTACCGCCTATGGCTACCCTCATCATTCGGGTCCATAGAGCATAATTCTGGCTGTTGAGCTTGAGGTTTATTTGAAGGTTATCGGACAATTTTGGGTTCCGATTTTGTGGGTTGAGGCCATTCTTGAGAAGATTAGTGATTTGGATTGATAGATCTTCTCCCAAGTTACCGGCTTCCGCCATGGCAGCTTGGTTGAGAGGATGATTGATTTGGGTAAGTGATGAGCAGGGTCGGTATTAGAACCGTGAACGCTGCTCTGATACCATGTTAGAAAGGGTTGATTGAAAATACTGAATTGGTGTATATTTCTGTATATTTCATTACAGAGAAAAGTATATAATTTATAGCAAGAGACGATAATCTAAATATGGTAGATGATCTCTGTTTACGGCTGGATTTGTAGCTGTTACTAGCTGTCTTTGACCCTCTTAATTTGGGAGATGATGCTTGACTGATCCCGCAATCCTTCGATATCTTTTATTTTTAACAATCACTGTTATGTATATGTTGGGCAGATTGGTGTCATCATGACAGCTCGTATTTGCATACATGTGCCAAAGTTAACCACACTATTTGTTGGGACATTAATTCTACTAAGCTTGTTCAATTCTCTGGCTCCCTAAGGTCTAGCTGTTGGTAATGTTTCAACTTTGTAGATTGTCTCTGAACTGCCGGCTGGTACCAATTGGAATTTTGATGTCCATTAGCATCTTCATTTGATGGGGAAAATGGTATTATAACACTGATGTTCGATATATTGCTCCTATTAATGTCTGAAGGTTGTTGTTTAACATTTGTGGGTGCTTTTAGGCTTGTCCTCGATATGGAGTTGGTGAGGTTTACCTTGGATCAGGTAACAGATAGATAGCTATATATAAGATATCTAGGAATCGAAGAAACGAATGAAGCTACTAATGGTCCTACGAGTCTTACTATGGAAGAGGTAATTTGTTTATTTTACAACAAAGTTCAAATGAACTTTTTCTACAAAGGCAATTTAAGAAGCTATCTTTTTTCAACAAAAACATGCTAAGCAACCTTTTTTTTGTGTTTCCCTTATGTTTTCAGCTTGAAGAATTAAAAAAAAAATTGCATTAGAAGGTAATGCATATGAAAACATATGCTCCAAGATTGCACCATCTTCTATTTGAAGAACTAAAATACTAAAAGCCCTGTTTTATTTTAAAAACTTTAATGACAGTTGGAGAAGAGCAAGATGAACCATAATGATGTCAAAGAGGTAAAGTGAAGTTCAAACTCTTATTGTAACTTTATTTATTTGACTATTGAATATATAAAATGAATAGGCCAGTTTAGTTTTGCAATTTTTAGTGCCAACTTATATGGATTGCATGTATTGTAAGCTTTTAATTATTATGCATTTATTTTAAAATCTTTCGTCTATACTGTAGTTATACATTGCTCATGGGAAGTTGTAGTTAGCATCAACTAAAGGTCAGAAAAATGTGCTTACTTCTCTTTAATGGTCAGTTTCACTAGGTTCATTTATCACACAAAAATACATATCCACTTGGTTATAATATAAATGGATTAAAATATATGTCCACTTGGTTATAATATAAATGGATTAATTTGTCTTTCGGATGTCACAAAAAAATTGATTTTTATAAGTATTAATTCTTCACTACAAGGTTGCTACACTTTGTAGTTATGGGACAATTTACATGCTTCACTATTCACTAAAAGTTGTTTTGGACTGTGTTTTATATCTAATGAGTCGAACTAGAGGAACTGAACAGGTTGAACGAGTCAAATATGTCCAAAGTCACCCAAGGTCTATTTTGTGCTTCCCCCTAAATGACTTTTATTCAAAAAATTATGTTATTATTGTTAACATGATCTTAATGCATGCATGAGTATTATTATTATTATTATTATTATTATTATTATTATTATTATTATTATTATTATTATTATTATTATTATTATTATTATTATTATTATTATTATTATTACTATTATTATTATTAGTATTATTATTATTATTATTATTATTAATGATATTTAAAAAAATGTATAAAAAGTGCTTGCGAGTCAAACCACCTCTACCCGTTTCAACCCATGCAAAAAATGAATAGTTTCAACCTGAACCTGTTTTGACCCGTTATTCATCGTGGCCGACTTGCTCATTTGTCACCTTTGATTGTATCGGGCATGGGAAAATGTTGTCTTTATTTGTATCCTACTTTGTTGTCTTACTAAACTTTTACCATGCAAGCAAGAAGACTTCGGTGGTGGACATCCTGATCCTAACCGTATGCAAAAGAGTTGGTAGCAAGAATGGGATTGGGTAAAAACCCTGATAGTAATGCACCAGAATTTGATGGTAACGCACCAGAATTTTATGGTGATGCTGATATGAACATCGCCGTTGGTAAAAGGTAAAACCTTATTATATTTGATGTAAATAACTCCAGTTTCCTCTTGGAAGATCATATTTAGTAAAAAAGATTTATAGACACCATTAGACCATCTTTTGAAAGTAGAAAGTCCCTTTTTATTTTTTCAGGTACTATCAGGCAGTGGAAGTTCTTTGGTAACTTGATGGATGTTGGATTATGTTCAGTTATGGTGAAGAAAGTTTTGGATTTTTTTTAATGTAGGAGATGTTGTAAGTGCTGACGAATTTGAATTCGAAGAACCCGTTAATGGTGTATGGCCTATAAGAATCAACGAAAGAAAATCTTGCCATTTTATTACATTAACCCACCTTTTATTGTTAACTTAATTGAACTTTTATTTGATGCTTTTTTCTGATTTTGTTTATAACTTTATAAAAGTTAGCTTTGTTACATTAATAGGTTAAAAGAACTCGTTTATCGGACGGGTATTAAACTAGTTTTAAAAAGTGGTAACCTATGTTTACATGTTTTGTTGTGCATTAGAAGTAGTGGAGGTGTTGCTTCACGTTTCCCTTTTATTTAGCTGCAAGGAATAAAGTGCATTTAGGAACCTGCATATTTAAGTGTAATCTCCTGCATTTGTTTTGGTTATGAAAAATTCAGAAAATTGTCCCACTTGTTTGTGTCTCTTCTTATCTATTCACTCTACGGATATCCCCGAACAAAAAATCAAAAATCTTCTTCAGCCATCTATACCCCGTAGCCACGCTGAGGGTGTTTTGGTTTGATTTTTTGTTCTTGTTTAAATAAACAGGTATACTGGTAAATTTTAAACGGCAAAATTGGACTAGAAGCATGACGGTTGAGCGAAAGGGCGTAGCTTTGTGGGGGTGGGAGGGGCGGCCGATCCCTCGAACTTTTCGCTCAGTAGTGGAGAGTATGAAGTTTTCGTATATAAATTTTTGGTATATACGTTTTTGACCCTCGGTTTTATATTAATTTTTGGTATATACATTTTCGATCCCTCGGCGGAAATCTCTAGACTTCGCCACTGGTTGAGCGAACAATACTGATGATATGCATAATTTCTTACTTATGGGAAAAAGTAGATAACCAGCCAAGCATGACACTTATTTTCTTTTACTGTAACTATTTATAAAATGTTTGAACACTAAAGATATTGGAAAAGAAGTTCATAAATTTATTATTAGTGACATCGAGTTAATGCATAGGTTCAAGAAATTAGTAAGATACACATGCTTTGCTCGGAACATAGATGAGTTTTTGAAATTAAGATTGTGCTATAGATAGCAATTCTGGTTATGTGTCCCATCGATCTACTGTGAAGTGTATATGTCAATTGCGGTTGCTGGTTGGTTATTCATGAACTGATCATTATTGTTTTGTGAAATTGATATTTCTGTTAAATCTTTTAAATTCATTCATTATATCTTAATCCCTATGCTGATGAAATTTGGTATTATTATCGAATACACTAACCAATTCCAAGTAGGAAATCGTATAAATTATAAATAAATAAATCTGTTATAATAGAACATTGTCTCTCTCGAATCTATTGATTATTTTCAATGCATTAGATAGAAAGTATTATACAATTATTATATTATTCTTCTTTACTTGATTATTTTCAATGCATTAGATAGAAATGTATTACACAATTATTACTCTTCTTTACTTAATTTGTATTTTTAGAACGAATATTATTCTTAATCCCATCATATGTGGAAATGAGTTTTGTATTTTTTAGAATATTTTCAAATGTATCTAACCAAACATTTAACATAAAAAATATCTCACACTTAGCAGTTGGTAGGTTAAATCTTGTAAGCAATTATTAATTATTCGACTTCCACTTCTCTTTAATGCTCTTGGAATATATTGCTCTTAGACTACACACCAATATATATATATATATATATATATATATATATATATATATATATAATATTTACTTTCTTGGATATTTTAATTATTGAATCATATTCAATATTCCAAAAAAAAGAGTAAACTGTCATTTTGGTCCCTGAGGTTTGCCACTTTTACTACTTTAGTCCAAATCTCAAATTTTTTACATCTGGGTCCCTGTGGTTTCATTTTTATTGGCATTTTGGTCCAAAATTAAATAGGTCAGATTTCTAAAAAAACCCTGTTATTTTGTCTTTTCCTCAGAGGCAAAATAGTCATTTTCAAAAAAAACCTTGTCTCTCTCTCTCTCTCTCATCTATCTGCAGATATAACCAACACACACACACATCCTCTCTCTCCTCTCTCACAAGTACCACCACCACCCCTCTCTCTCCTCTCTGCCGCCACAAGCACCACCACCGCCACCTCCTCCTTCTCACGCCGACGACAACCACCGCCACCGCCCCCTTCACTGCAGTGACATCACCTCCTCCCCTTCTCACGTCGACGACAACCACGCCACCTCCTCCCCCTTCTCTCTCTATCTGCAGATCATCACCAACACACACACAACTCCTCTCTCTCTCTTCACTCTTTACAAATCAACGAATCTAGAACATTATCGATTAATAACTATCACTTACAATCTACAAACGCAAATCAACACCGGCGGTTGAAACCTAGGGTTTCGGTGAGGTCCGACATGATTCAAAAGCGAATAAATCAATCAATCTATCAAATAATGAGAGCGAATCTAGAGTATTATCGATTATGAATTATGGAACGAATCTGAAGCGAGAACCTTGTGGATTGATTAGAAGAAGATGTTGCTGTGAGAACGAAGGGTTGTCGCCGGCATGAGAAGGGGGAGGAGGTGGCGGTGGAGATGGTGCTTGTGGCGGCAGAGAGGAGTAGAGGGAGAGAGGTGGTGGTGCTTGTGAAGAGAGAGAGGATGTGTGTGTGTGTTGGTTATATCTATGACAGAAGAGAGAGAGACAGTTTTTTTTTTTTTAAAATAACTATTTTGCCCCTAAAAAAAGACAAAATAGCAGAGGTTTTTTTAGAAGTCTGACCTGATTTCATTTTTGGACCAAAATGGCAATAAAAATGAAACCACAGGGACCCAGATGCAAAAAGTTTGAGATTTGGACTAAAGTGCCAAAAGTGGCCAAACCTCAGAGACCAAAATGGCAGTTTACTCCAAAAAGAATTTCAAGTACTTTTATTATATATTATATATTCAATTTCGTTTTGCTAAACATTACTATTATTTTATTTTAATTCTACCTCTAATACTATAAAATATACATATTTAACTTGTTTATTTTTTAATAACTTGTATTTGCAACTTTCATAAAAAAATAGATGCATAGTTGTGTTTAATTTTTTACAACATTTGGATATGAATTTAATTGAAAACGGAGTGTAATTCAAAACATTACAAATATATAAATTACAATACCGGTTTGATAAAAGGTAACTCTTTAATTTTTTTTTTATTTTTTTAAGTTTTAATTTCATCCTTACACTATAAATAATATATACATTTAAGTTGAGATTCCTGTAAAATGAACTTTTTCGTGAGAAGTGTAAAAAGGGTATAGAAATTGACATGTATCCATCATGTTTTGGACTTATGCATGATGTTTTGGGTTTTGTGGCAAAAAAATACCAAATATAACAATTTAAATCACAATGTAATGTATTATAGGCATTAAAGTTATAACACAACTAAAACACACTACTTAACCCCTAAAACACTACTTAATGTTATTGGTATAGTGTTTTAAGCCTAGAATTCATTGTATTGTTTCTTAAATTGTTATGCTTAATATTTTTCCTTCTAAAACAACCTAAAACATCATACCTAAATCCAAAACAAGATGTCTACTGTCAATTCTTATACCGTCTCATATTTCTCACGAAAAATGTCCTTTTTACATGGGCTTAAACCCATACATTTAACCAATTATTATTTAATAATTTATTATTCTCTAATAACTTACATTCATTAACCTTAAAAAAAGCAGCATGCCGCTGTATGATTTTTTTCTTCTCAACATTGTAACATAAATTTTATTAAAACTAGAGTTTTTTTCTCAAATTAATGTATATTTCTTATTCGTAAACTATATCAAGTACCGGTATGTTAACAAACCGAATCAATATTAACCAAATAATATCGGTATTGGTATAAATATTTTTTTATGGTTTTTGGTTGGTACCATATCGAACCAAACGATACCGACCAAGCAACATCAATACTTGTATCAGTATCGGAATTGATATTAATATTAACATTCCTTTTTATAATTTTTAGCTTACAATGTAAAACACGTGTTAATATTTTTTTATACGAGCATCTCATATGTGTAATTAAATATAATATCAACGTTTTACCCGCAACATGGCATGAAAATATAAACCAAATAAAAAAAGGAAAACATATTTTCCAAGTAGAATATATATATATATATATATATATATTTAATATATATAATATATTATTATATATTTTAATAACTGTAAAATAACATAAAAGGGAAAGAAAAAAAATATAATTTGAAGTACTAAAGATTTCTTGGTTATCTTATTATGATCGAGAAGAAGACACACCCACTAATCCTTTTCCTATAAAACAACAAAAAAGAGAAATTCCAACCTGCTCAAGCAATCTTTGAACAGAAAGACACCCAATAATCATTGTCTTTACAGGATCATCATAGGATTTGAACCCATAATACAGTAATTTATATGCCATGTGATAAAAAGTAAACAACGTATTATCCGTAGCTTTTAAGAGTGGCACCACAAAAGGTACATATGATGGCATTCCAAGATCTCCAATAAAATGGGATGCAACAAAATCTAGTCGCCGTTAACATGTCTGCGACTTGAGCTCCTCGGCGGCACCTCGAACACAATCCGGCCACCGGTTTCGTCCGTTTAATCTTTCAAGTTTGATCCACCAAAAAGCAAAACACAACCATAAGAACTATAAATTCCGCTTCTGGTTATATAGGGTACTATTGTTTGAACAACTGATTGGTTGTGTGATATACTAGGGTGTTGTTTGATGAATCATGAGATGAAACTTGGATGTGAATTAGTTTATGCCTGGAGGTTTTATAAGCTAAACGCACGTCCGAACAACCTGCGAGTCATAAGTGGGGTTTTAATTACAACCGTTGGATGATTGCCATGTAGAAAGGGGTTTAGGTATGGTACATGAATGTCTATATAGTGCTATCAAGTTGTTATACTTACACGTGTGACGTCATTGCTTTATAGCAAGGGGTGCGTCCCACTCGATAAAAATTGTATGTTTTTTCATAGCATATCAATTGGATTTTCAGTTTACTCTAAAAGACCAATATATGCTATTTAAACCCTCACCTTAAGTTTGAATCTCTCTGGAGATGCTCTCCCATGTTTACAAAATTTAAACTTAGTAAGAACTGAAACTGAGACCTCCCCAGGAGAAAACCGTTTAGTGGAAAACCATCTGAACAACTAGGCATACTGGCTTAGGGTTTATCGTTTGTAGTTAACTACCCTATATGCATTTACAAAACAAGTCATTACAAAACAAGTCATTTTATCTCTTTACTCTTATTCAATAGGGTTTATATTTAGCGTACATGAGGCATATTTAGCTAACATGTATTTAAATAAAGAGGTGATTGAATTACTCTACACCTATGATGTTAGTTTTACTTTTTAACAGCTTAAACTAAATTAAATCTGTATTCGATGAGGCTTAAACCTTGACCAAGAGAAGTGCAAATTAATTTGCTTGATGTAGATGTTACTTCCCTCGCATAATTCAAAGGTTATCAAGTCAATTATTGCTTCAAATTTAAGACATTTCATGTCGTTGTCTACAAGAATACATGTGCGTAAGAATTCCTAAACATGTTTTACTTATAGTAAAATTTATCGTTAATTCGTCGATGAAAGTATTAACCATTTATTCACTGATGACCTTCAAAAGATTAATATCTTTCTTTTTAGATTTTTGGATTGCAAGTTGTTTACATAACAATGAAAATAGGTGACAAATTGCATGCTAGACTAGTGGCGGATCTAGAAAATTCACATAGGGGTAACGTTTCAATGAAAAGGGGTAATGAAATCGGAAAAACATTAACTTTTTCCAAATTTGCACTAACATCAGAGCGTCAAGGGGCAACGTAGGTTACCCTTCTATCACTCTAGGTCCACCCATGTGCTAGACTTTGACCCTTGAAAGGACAAGTAATGTGATATGAACATGAAGTTTATATGGCTAGAAATTTTGGGTAGTCCCAACTGCCTTTAATGAATGCGTTCATTGAGAAAGCCATACGCAAATGCCGACCTTACCATGCCAAAAAACAAGATTAGTGTGACCCATATGAAACCCATAAAATTCAACCACATTGAATTTTAAAACATACAAGAGTCTATTGTTTATATATTAACGTATCTTGATTATACGGTACGACTTATGATCAAGTATACGTCGAAATTCATGGCATCTAATTAACAAAAGTTTCTCAAGCTTGGGTTTCAATTAACACAGTTATATGAATTAAGTGTGTATCCACACATGAATATTGGAGGCATAATATATATTTAAATAAGCAAGCCGGATGATCGGGTACGTTCTTTTTTTTATTATTGAATGAATTATATATGATTTTATAAACTACTCAAGATAACATTAGAAAATATAACTAGAAAGAAAAGGGGAAAAGGTATCATCGCACAAATATTACAATTAGAGTGGTTCGGGTGAATGTTAACAACTTTGCCGCATATCCACTATTTAAACCTTGATCAAGAACTTTTTCCACTTTCAAACTTTTCTTAAAATTCGTAGAGATGCATCTTACAATGTCTCACTAAGATAGGTGATACCGGTTTACTTATCTAAAGATAGATAATATTTGGGCATGTGAGGAGGAGGCAGACGACGTCAGTTAGAGTAGTGGTAACCCGCACAGTGGAGAGGTGGAGAAGTAGAGGTAGACTCAAATTGGTTTGGGATGAGCGGATTAGGCGAGATTTACTAGAGTTGCACCTCTCGGAGGACATGGCTCAGGATTGGAAGGCATAAAGGATAGGATTAGGGTTTAAGGATTTTTAGAGGAAGTTACTTATCTGTCTTAGCTATGGATCATGGACTTGGAAATTCTTTCACGTTTAGGTGGAGGTTACTTGTGATGTTATTTGCATGTCTTTATATTGTGTGTCATGTTATATATGTCCATGTTTTTGCTACCTTTCTATGTTTGTATATCTAGTTGTGTTTGCCTTTATGTGGTTTATTTGTTTATTTGGAGCTGCAAGTTTCTCTGAAAGCAGTTTTTCTATCCTCAGGGATGCAGGTAAGTTTTGTCTACATGTCATCTTTTTCGGCGTTTATAAATAGCTTGACTATTTGTGGGATTTGCTAGGTATAGTTTTATTGTTATATACTTCTCCCTTTTTAATTACTACTTGAAAGAGATCACCAAATATTAGGGTGATACAAGTGTTTTGATTGAAGAGGATTGTGAGCTTTTCACTCTTATTTTATATTCTCTTACACAATGATCTTGAAATATTGATTAATTATATGTGTAATTACCCAAGAATGTATCTTGCAGTTCTATTTTGCAAGTTGTGAGTCAAATCAACGAACCGTGCAATGACCATAGAAGGCATGTACTCTTTTATCTCTTGAAATTTATCCTTTGCAAAATGTAAAAAAATAAAAATAAATAAATAAATAAAAAATCATAGACAATCAACAAACTAGTAACAACTGCATAGGTTTTGACTTAGAAAAGTTTTCTTAGACAATCAACAAACTAGTAACAACAGTATAGGATTTGACTTGGAAAGAGGAACCAAAATTAATATCGTTATATACATTTCCTTACAAGGAAAGGAGCTTAATTTGTTTATCCCCAAATAAGTTGAACACTTCGCAATTAAATATATAAACCCCATTTGTTTTAATGGGTTTCTTTAACGATCTAAACCTCATTTGATTTAATGGTTTTTTTCTTTAATGGCAAACTAACCTACTTTAAATATTTATATTCTGCATTTTATTGATTTAACCCTCCAACTTCTTTGATGGTTGAAGAAACTAATCTTAGTTTATCCTTCATAAGTTTCAACATGAAATCGACTATAATTTAATACTCGATAAATTAATAACCTTGATAAGATTAATAATTTGCCAGGTCCCAACTTGGTACCAATATAAATTGGACCCCAATCGATAAAATAATAAGATAAAAAAAAATTTTTTAAATTCCACTGTAAATATATTGGTCCTAGTGAAACTATAAATTAATAATTACTAAAATATTTCAGAATTTAAGGAATTGTCTAATAAAAAACAATCTATAGTCACTTGTTTTTGTGAACTTTAAATCCATATCGAGTTTATCTTTAAATTTCCCTATTGCACTTAAGAGTTGAGACATTGTATTCTTGTATTACAACAAAAAGTTGTGAAGAGTGGTTGCCGCTTTAAATTAATAATTTATTAATTTATCGATAAATAATATTTCGCTAAATTAGTAAAATATCATGATCCCAACATTATTAATTATAGAGATTTTGCTATACATCATAAACCAAACGTATAATACGTCATGTATAGCTTTCATTTTTTAAGTTGTATAGAAAAAATCGTAAGTGGTCCTACTTCCATGTGACAAACGTTTTGTTTGAGTACATGCATATATATCTGAAAACAATAAATGAGAATGGGCAAAAGAAACGCATCAAGTGAGTTTAATTAAAACTTCAAGTATTAATACTATAAGAAATATAATTCGACAAACTTTTAATCCAATTTATTTTCCACGAGTGTGACATGTCATACGATGTCAAAATGGGTGTACGGCTGACATGGTCTAAGATTCTAATTAGCGCCCAGGTGAGTTGTAAAGTTGGTATACTACATTAGTAAAGAGGTATGGTCTCAAACCGTGTACAAACACGTGTTAACGAGATCACACCACTCCAGACATACGATCTTGTCGTACATAAAGACCTAGAAGGTTCTAAAAGGAAACAGCCGGCGACAGAAAGATGCTCCTAGCAGGCAGGAAATGACGACATGTGGCCCCAATTATAAGGCGTCAACATCTGTCACAAGATCTTCTTGGGAAAGACCGACAAGTACAAAAGGACGCTGAGCTGAAGCAAATATCCGTACACCACATCACCTTCGGTACAGTACCAGGCATGGTTACGTCAAAGTGGACAGAATGGATATTCCTCCTAGTCGGACAGCTGGCAAACAACCAACCGGCAGTCCTTCTTCTTTACAATTCCGACCATAAATAGAAAGCTCAACCTCCAGGTTTAAGAATGCGTTTCTTACTCTCTCTCACTCTATACACACACTTATCCTTAAAGCGATTACTTATTCTCACGCCGGAAAGTAGTTAAAATGAGAACCCCTATCGTCTCCTCTTTGTAACGAGTCACCGGTGTTTTTCGTTTTGCAGGATTGCTTGGAAGATCTAGTCATTTTCGGGTGAAAGAAAAAGATTGAACTGATATACACAAGACAGACAAGTTGAGTAGCCCCGTGTTACTTAGCGTTTCTTCAATTAGCATGGAAGGTGTCGTGTGACATCCCGGGTTTGTCGGACAACTTAAACGTAATACTTGTCGAGTGAATTATATGCTATGTATTAAACGTGTACGAGTTAGTGAATACGTGATGTGCGATTACGTGATTGTGTTATGTGATTGCGTTAGTTATAAAATAATCATGGCAATATGTACACGAACCAAACCGCGACACGAACCAACCCTAAACCCCTGGTGACTCTAGGAGTGAACCGAGTTCTAACCCAAACCTTAAACTCTAACTACTCGGCCGCAAGACCAAACCAAACCAAACCAACCCGTGTGCAACCCAAACCCCAAACCCATTGCGTACAACCCAAACCGAACCAACCCAAACATATCTCGGCCGCAAGACCAAACCCAAACCGTAACCCTTCATCTTGCGCTATATATACACACACTCATGCATGATCTTTCTCAACTCCAAAACCCTAAAAGCAAAACTGCCGTCGGTAGCCAATCGGTCATATCTCCGACCGCAAAACAGTCCATCCCTTCCACTTGATCACCTTTTCGACCGCAAACACCCCCTTTGCACTCCCATTGATCGCGAGCAACCTCTGCCTTCATCACCTTGATCTGATCAGCCCTTGTTACACTCCATTCGGTCGCGAGATCATCCCTTTCTTTTCTTCCGGTCGCAGCAGCCCTCGTCATCCTCCTTATCTTACGCACGGTTGGTTTACCTTGTCATTAAAAGATTAGAATTTATCATATGTTACAAGATCATATTCGGATACATGTGTTTTGATTTTGTTGTTTTCGGATTTGTATGATTGAATGAAACAGTTGTGTTATTTTCGGATTGTTAAGGCTAGGTTGCAAGTAATGTTTGTTTGAAATCTGAAAAGTATAGGCTGAGTTTGTTTGTAAAAACTAGAGGTATGAACTAGGGTTTGCATGGATATGTTATTAGTATTGATCTATGACTAGGAAACCGGTTCATGATCGCCTAGGTTAATAATATGGACGGCTTATAATAATAATATGCTGAAACAGGTTGCTGAGTAATAGTTACAGCCGACTTCATCTGGCTGTAACTCGGTCATTAGTTGTCGAAAAACAGGATTTTCTGATGTCTAGAACGTAGAGATTTGAATAACGAATAATTTTCTGAAGTCGTTTGATATTTTTAAAAGGCCAAATAAGTTCAGTAACTAAAGCTGTGAAAATCCTGAAATTTTGTTAGTTGTTTATCGAGTTGGATTTTAAAATCAGTAGGGAGTTGAGTCATGAATTTTGTACAGCAACTAGATATGGAAATTTCCGGGCAACTCCAACTGGAATTTTGTTAATTGGACGATCGGTGATTTTTAAATAAATTCTTCCGTGGACTGCAATCAGAAAGTGATAAATCTGACTGCAGCCTAGTATATTAATATTTATGGTTAAATGGTAAAGATTTAGGACTTGGAAAATTTATATAAATTTCTCCAGTATAAATGGCACCTGCTGTAAAAATATTGGAATTTTTGGAACGTTGGAACTATTTTATAAAAATCCTAGAAAACAGCTGAATTATGAGTGTTAAGCTGAAATTTGATAACTTGTGATTGTGTGCACCAAATTGTGGCATGGATTGGTTTATGTTCATGATAAGTTGTTTTGATCACTAGGTTCACATGAGGATACTTGCATGCATGTTTGAGTGTTAGATATGTTGGTTGTGTGTATCACTTTGTGCGTAAATTAAGTGTAGAATTTGTATTGGTGTGATCACACACTGACTTGAAATCAATTGGTTTGTTAGGACGCAATTAGCGGTCCCATCCTTTACAACTTCTTTGCTACACTAACCGAGCAAATAAAGGTGAGTTCACGGCCCCTAACTTTATCCGGTTTTTAAACAACAGGGGGAGAAACATGTATACACTCTTCAAACTCAATCTCTTTACGTTATACGAATTTAACGTCACATAACTATTCGGTAACTAAGTTAATGTTAATGTAATGTTATGGTCACTAAGTAGCTATATCACTTAAGTCCTCGTCAATCTCTCGGATCGTTAGTATTGGGTTTAATAGCGGGGAGTTATAAGTAGTACTACTGGGCCCGACAAGCCCCATCCGAGCTAGTCGCGCTAGCCGACCGGGTATGGTCAACGGGTGAATAATTCGGCCTAACTTCGCCATGGTCAGTGATAGGCCTGGCAACACGGAGGCACAACAGTCAGCTTCGATCGCGAACTCTTACGTGACATAACTTTAGGCTAGCTACCTATATATGTTAACATTGAACTTAATTACGAAACAACTATATTATCCCGGGTTGGGGATAATGGAAACAACAACTTATTATTCCGGTTTGGAATAATGGAACCAACATCATTATTATTCCAGGTTGGGAATAATGGAACTAAATCGTTATCCCGGGTTAGGGATAACGGGGGAAAACAAACTCATAACCGAACAAACGAATTTATGTAAACCTGTGAACTCACTCATCTTTAATGTTGACACTTGTTTCTTTACATGTTTCTCAGGACGCTAGGAGCTCTAGGTGCACTCACATGCATTGAACAAGACATCTTTTATCGAGTCTTATTTACAAATATTGTTTTGGGTTTTTCATTTGTTTTGGCGTTTGTGTTGGCGCCCGCTTCACTACTTATTTATGCTTCCGCTCAACTTTAAAAACTAATGCTTCCGCTAAATATTGGTAACTAATCAAGACAATATAAAATCTACGACAAATGATTTTTGAAAACGTATTATCAAATCATATAGAGTCGTTCGACGTACTAGTGTTTCAGATTCCGGTTTGTTCACACGCCTCGCGGTAAAACTCCGCAAGTGGAAATTGAGGGTGTGACATGTCGCCGCGTTTTTCTCATATTTCTCTTGTGATACATCAACGTCATATCAGCTTTTTACAGTTTTTACTAGATTTTCCTAAATTGAGTGTGTATCGTTCCAAATTTCCCTAAAACTATATTATTTAATTTAATTTAACCTTTAAAACACACGATTTTAACTGGAATAAAAGTTACATAAATAAAATAAAAATACTTTTTTAGTTTAGGTCCTTTTTAAACTTAGAACAAATTTTAAAGTTCATTAAAAATTAAAAACCTGCAAAAATAAAGGGCTTGTTTGCAATATTAAACAAAACTCCTTCTCGCTCTTCCATACTAGCAAAAAAAAGCTTCAAAATACACCCACAATGACAATTACTTTCCCCACTTTCCCATGGATCGGTGCAAGCTCCCCGTTTCACGAGGTTTTTTTCCTCACCGTTCCGGGGGACGGGGTTCTCAGACGGGGCCGGGCTTCACCAGGCCTTTCCCGACCCTCACACCATCCACCTATAGTATGATAGTAATAACCCCGACCCTTAAACCGTCCATCTTTAGTATGTTGGTAATAATTATTTAAACACTTTGCAATTATAATTTGAAAAAAAAGAACATGATAACGTAATCATTTGCTTATTAGCGAGAGTCTATTCGTCGAAAAATATTGATATAGTCGACCAAGTTTTGGTCTGTTGGTGCTAATCTCAATTTCTATGGTTAAGTTATCCATCACAAATTCCGAGGGATTATCGTGCCAATAAGGGTGTTAATTTTCCATTTTGTACGTTTTTGGTTTTTAGTACTAGGATCGTTGTTGATCCGTAGGTAATAAGCGATAGATCATGTTTGCCGATGATAATAGATCCTCTAGTAGTGCTAAATGTGTATATACTTACTATTAATTTAAAACACTAGTTTTTAGAAGACATTGAAACTCATGGATCATGTTAACTTTCTGTCGTCAATCGTTGTAAGGAGTAACTCGATACTACAATCATTAAGTTCGTGTCTACCATTGTAAAAGAAATCAGTATTGTCTGGATAGGTTTCTCAAATCTTAATCACGTGTATATGTTATTTCAATTTTTAATGATGTTAGAGAGATAGAACTCTTAAGCTAAATGGTATCAATAACGCCTCAAGGGGCTTTATTTGTCATCTCAACGTTAGTTGACGTCACATCAAGCGTAGAGCTCCGTTGCATCTTCTCAATAACACCCATGGTATGTAATAGAGTCCCTTCAATCATTACATAATCATTTTTATGTAACATTTAAATAAGAGTTAACTGTCATTTTCGTCCATTTGGTTTGCTCAATTATGTCAATCTAGGCTGAATTTCAAATGTGTACAATTTTCATCCCTGACTTCTTAAAACATGCCAATTTAATCCAAAAAGTTAATGATCATTAACTTTCACTGTTAAATAAGGGGTAAAAAGGTAATTTTCCATTTTTATTTTCTTTTTCAAATTTTTACACCTCTTTAAAACCATATATACACAAACAAAACAAAGTAGAAAAAATTGAAATTACCTTTCTACCCCTCATTGGCTCATTTAACGGTGAAAGTTGACAACCGTTACATTTTTGGATTAAAATGACATATTTCAAGTATGTCAGAGATAGAAATTGTACAAATTTAAAATTTGGTCTGGACTGTCATAAATGAACATATAACATGGACAGAAAAGAATGTAGTAAAAAAACATAATATTTACAATATATAACAAAAAACATGGAATTTGAAAAAGAAAAATAACATTTTGAAAAAAAAAGACATAATTTTAAAACATAACAAATTTCTACTTGTTTTGATATTTTGCTCGAATGGTTTCTTTCTCTATTTCCATGATCATACGACCCCCTCGCATAAACGAGAGGGAATGGGTAATGTCATGGCGGCCACACTTTGCCTACTCACTTGCAATCGAATCTCTTGTTCCTTTAACGAGATAATTCGATCAAATTTCTCGTCTAATTTGGAGTAGTCATGCGATCCACCCTCGGTATCTTTTTTCATTGCAGAAGTGGAATTTGACTTGCCTTTTCTTGCTCTTGTAGTTGCTACCTTGCTTTAGTCTCTACCAGATGGCCGTAGCAATCCTTGTGATTCCTCAAAGTCAAGCTCGTTGTTGAAGTCGTTTAGGTCTAAGTAAACACGAGCGTCAGATCCACTTGCGGACGAGCACGTTTCATGCGTGCTTGAAGTAGTCTTGGAACGTTTTGATATTTGGCCAAGTTTGACAGGTGGCACAAGATACCACTTTTGTAATATTCATGTAAAACGAGTTTCAAAACCCGTCCTGTTTGTGAAACCAAGTAATTGTTAGGATTTCGTAGTGCGTTTATTACATTTTGTTGATTAACAAATAAATTAGATAACTAAAATAATAACTAATAATAAGGTAATTAAAACTTAAATAATAAAAATAAACAAACAAAATAAACAAACAAAAAGTGGGTAGCCGGGAGTCGAACGCGGGTCCCCATCAAACACATACACCTTACACACCGCTGAGCTACACATACTAGATGTGATAAACCCAAATTAAATAAGTTTAATATGCAAACAAGTTTGAAACCTGCAACTTCAATGACAGAACTCGTAATCGCCCATTTTCAATCAAATACAATCTTTGATTGCGGTGGTAAAGAAACGGAAGTAACTGATAAACAGTTACAATCGCGAAATCACGATCAATTCAAAGCAAAACCGTTTTGGAATCAAATTTTAAAACCTTGAAACCGAAAATCCTTCAATCGTTGAGCGTATAAATACAACCCTTTCTTGTCTGATTGAACTCGCCCATTTCAAAAGAAAAATTTTGTTCTTGCTCTGCTCGTAAAGCTCTCGTCGGAGAACATCTGTCTCGCCAGAATCCGCCATCGGAAACCGAAATCCGTCTTTAGTTGGTATAATTCTTTTAAATCCATTTGTAATCTATTATTTAGAATATGTTAGCTTCGAATCAATTAAACAGAAGTGTTAAAAATCAAATTCAGGCGGGTATATGTTTTGGGTTTTTTATTAAATGAAGAAGATGAAGTTTTCAAGTGTATATTAATATAATTAAAATCGGTTTATATACCGGGTTAGACACACAGTCCAGTGGTGGACTGTGTGCATTTGAAACGCAAGAACCGGGGTTCGACTCTCATGCGTGATGCCAAATTCCTTATATAAATCAAGCATTTTTATAACCTAAATATAAAACAGTACAGAATGTATATAAATATAATTAAAATCCTTAAATCTCCGGGTTAGACACCCAGCCCAGTTGGTAGGGCTTGGTGTAAAACGGAGCATAGGTCGTGGGTTCGAGGCGGACTCTAAGCGTCGATTCAACTGGTTTTAAAATCGTTTTAAAATAAATAATTTCTGAAATATATTAATTAGTATATAAGAATAATAAAATCAGAGATTATTTCGGGTTAGACACGTAGCTCAGTTGGTAGAGCTGCGTGCACGTTTACGGGAGGTCACGAGTTCGAACCTCACACACGCTGCCGATACCCAATTTTTTTATTATTATTTTCTTTAATATTTTAATAAAAAATCAATTAAAAACACTTAAAAATAAGAGTTATTAGGTTTGAAAACTCCATTAATTACCACAAAAATAACCTAAAATCTAATAAAAAGCATTAATTAAAATATTAACTTTTATTTATTTATCAAATTACTACGTTATTATTTACGTTAGTTTTCTCTCGTGGTTAAATCCAAAACTCGTGCGCGTTCGTCATCAAATCAAGGAAACGCACCCACTGTGAGTGAATCCTTACAAGTTCCCCTTTTTATTCATGTTTTGGGGTGTATCATGTGTCGTTACATATTTTATTTATTCAAACAACTTGTGCTAACACCATTATGTGATCTAATGTGTATATTTTTGTCATTGTTGTTATATGTGGTTACATTATTTAATTCAGTCCAATCATTCATACAAGGCCCATCATTTTCTCGTTGGATACGAGTTGAGCATCGCGTGCCTCATTAGATCGGCTCCGTTTGATTGGGCCTTGATCTCACAGTTCATCATTATCATGCATGTGTACATTGTCGACATTATGTGGTTTGTGGATTTGTTTATATATACATATATGGCCTTTGCACATTTTTCTAAAATTAATTAATGAAATTGAACTGTTTAAATGTTTAATTTAGATTCACTCGCCAACTTTTGTTGACCCAAACTTTTATTTTACGCATAATACAGGTGGACAGGCTGAGGAGATGAACACTTAGGATTGGCCTTAGAAGATGAAAAAAATACATCATGTTTAGAATAATATTTCTTGTGTTCGTATGTTTCTTTGTGATTGGATATTTTTCTTTAAATTTCAATTAATAAATATGAAACTTAATTACAGTAAATGTCATAAGCTTTGATAAAAACACAATCATGCCCCGACTTCTACTTCCGCTGCGGGTTAGGGTGTGTTAGATTGGTATCAGAGCTTTGACTATAAGGCTATAGGATATGTTATTAAACCCTTAGAGCCTATACTATAGTTGATTAGATTTTAAATGCTTACGTGTTACATGCAAACTCATGATGCTTATTTGTTTCATATCTATTTCACACACAAATGCATGCACGCACTTTTCAATGTTACGTGTTACTGCAAGATATTTATTGTCGTCTATATATTCTTAACATATTATGTCTTTGCAAACACACACAACACGAATTCACAATTTTCATGATTTCTTTCTCAAGGATTTTGTAATATTTTCATGTTTTCAATCTCATCAAAGTGAGTTCTACGATGGGCATGTAGTAACTGGATGGGTACGAGTACCGGTAGTCAGGACGTCCTATCTAGGATTGACATTCGCATAAATCCAATATAATGGACCAGTTTGCCTACCTGGGGACTAACGATGAGAGTACGAAAGACCTATTAGGCCAAAGCATGTCACACCAAACGTCGTGTGAACTAACCCCACTTTGAATTGTCATTGTGTCTACACCTGGACACCCTCCGACCATTTATCTCGCAATCATATCTTACGATTTTCATTCGGGTGATGCGAGCGTTAACAGGCCAACACCGATGTAAACCCTACAAAGCCCAGTAGTCATGGGGCCCACATGACTACCTAGGCCGAAGTATGGGAGACATTTGGGGACCAAACATGAGCAGAGCCCAAGACATCCTATGGATGTAGTAAATTTATTTTCCCAAATTTTTTTGTGAATGTTGTTTTCTCTTTTTACGACATATGACACCTAAAAAACGATCAACTCATAATCTCGCTACGTATTTCCTGTAGATGTCTGCTAGACACTCCCGAGGTGGTAGAAGGTCAGGAAGATCTGGCGAGCGCATGGCCGTTCAAATAGCCCAACAGATGGCTGTCGTACTTCCCGACATCGTCGTCCAAGTTCAACAAGCTCTTGCCGCCAATCCCATCAACCCCACCAATCAAGAAGGTCAAAATGTCGCCAACCCTCCCCCTAACACCACCAAATGCACCTACAAGCATTTCAAATCCTGCGATCCTCCAAAATACGAGGGGACTGAAGGTGTCACTGCTCTCCTCTGTTGGTTTGAGGAGATGGAAAGCACTTTTCTCAACAGCGATTGTCCCGATGATCGCAAGGTACGATATGCAACCGGTCGTTTATATGGGGTAGCACTTATGTGTTGGAACACAGAGAAAGGAAAGCTTGGTGCTGAAGCTGCTATGGCCTTAACTGAGTTGAGGGAGCTCATGACAAGACGTTTCTGTCAAAGAAGCGAAATCAAGAAATTGGAGGATGAGTTTTACTCTTTGAAACAAAAGAAGGGAGACCACACAACATACAATAAGAGATTTCTCGAGTTGATCAGATGGTTCCCAACTTGTTCGCTCCACTCTATCGATTAATTGAGCACTACATTCGAGGTCTTCCCTTGAAAATTCAAGATTATGTGTTGAGTACTACACCTGCAACCCTCGAAGCTGCAATGGAGCTGGCTATTGAGCTCACGGAAAATCGCATCCGAAATGGCGATTTTAAAGATGAGAACTGAAACCCCAACCCAAACAGGTTCGTCCTCCAAGTTTGTTGGTAAAAGAAAACGCAATGGGAAGAATTTTGCTGTTACACAAACCAATCCCCCTATTGTTGTTTCCCCAATCACACAAGTCGCTCATCCTGCCACCCCATACAAGAAACCTTACACATGATCTCACCCAAAATGCAACCGATGCCAATATCACCACCCTCCTGAGAACCCATGTCAATATTGCACAAGTTGTGGCCGTGCAGGTCACACAATTCAAACTTGCCGCATTCTCCAAAAGCCAGACCGCAATCAACCTCAAGCCCAACCCAACAACCAAGTGGTAGGCCAAGCCCAATACCAACAACCTCTACTCCTACCACATGCTCAACCCATGGCCCAACCCTACTATCAAACCAATTACCCTATGATGCAACCAGTCAGAGCATGTTTCAACTGTGGTGATCTAACCCATTTCTGAAACACTTGCCCACGCTTGGTGAACATCATAAATGCCCAAGCTCAAGCCAATCCTGTGAACCAAGCCAACCAAGCCAATCCACCCGCAAGAGGAAGAGCTTTCAACATTAATGCCAATCAAGCTAGAGCTGATAATAATGTGATTAACGGTACGTTTCTCATTAATGGTAGTTATGCATCTATACCATTTGACACTGGTGCGGATAAGAGTTTCGTGTCCTTAAAGTTCGAATCTATTCTTGATTTACCTCGCGCTAGTCTGCTGAGTCATTAACGGTGGAAGTTGCTGATGGTGAACCTATTACGTTAGACTCGATTATTCGAGATTGCACTCTCACCCTCAATGATCATGATTTCTCAATTGATCTTATCCCTATGGGTTGGGTAGTTTTGACGTCATCATTGGTATGGACTGGCTTAGTCAGCATCACGCTGAAGTTGTTTGTTACGAGAAGTTTATTCAAATTCCTCTCGCAGACGGTCAAACTTTACGTATCTTTGGTGAAACCCCCTCCAAAGGGCTCAAATTGATGTCATGCCTCGAAGCTCGAAGATACCTTCTCAAGGACTATATCGCATTTTTAGCTCACATCGTCAAAAAGGAAGGCAAGGAAAAGAAGCTCGAAGACATTCCAATCGTTAAAGAATTTCCTCAAGTATTCCCTGACGATGTTTCAGGACTTCCTCCTGTGCGAGAAGTCGAATTTCGAATCGATCTTGTACCTGGTGCTACACCAGTCGCAAAATCTCCATATCGGTTAGCCCCATCTGAGATGCAAGAGTTAGCTAGTCAGCTGCAAGAGTTGACTGACAAGGGATTCATACGTCCTAGCTCATCACCTTGTGGAGTGCCGGTTCTTTTCGTAAAGAAGAAAGATGGAACTTTTTGTATGTGTATCGACTATAGAGAGCTCAACAAGCTGACCATCAAGAACCGCTATCCTTTACCTCGTATCGATGATCTTCTAGATCAACTTCAGGGTGCCACCGGTTTCTTAAAAATCGATCTTCGTTTTGGTTATCATCAACTTAGAGTACGTGAAGAAGATATTCCGAAGTCTGCTTTTCGAACTCGTTATGGCCACTATGGATTCATGGTTATGCCTTTTGGTTTGACCAATGCTCCTGTTGTTTTCATGGATTTGATGAATAGGGTGTGTAAACCCTACCTCGATCGTTTTGTCATAGTCTTCATTGATGATATTCTTATCTATTCTAAGACCAAATCCGATCATGAGCGACATCTTCGACTTATCCTAACACTTTTGAGGACCGAAAGGCTTTATGCTAAGTTCTCAAAGTGTGAGTTTTATTTAAAAGAGGTACAATTTCTTGGTCATGTCGTTAATGACAAAGGGATTCATGTCGACCCTGCAAAGATCAAAGCAGTACAAGAATGGCAAGCGCCACGCACTCCTACCGAAGTTAGGTCATTTCTTGGTCTAGCTGGTTATTATCGACGTTTCATTGCAAATTTTTCTCGCATCGTCATTCCACTCACAGCCTTGACTCACAAGGGTAAACCCTTCATTTGGGGGCCCAAGCAAGAAGAGGCTTTCCAAATGTTGAAGCAAAAACTTTGTGATGCACCTATTCTTACACTTCCTTATGGTTGCGAAGACTTTGTGATTTATTGTGACGCATCAGGGCAAGGTTTAGGTTGCGTTCTAATGCAAAGAGGAAAGGTGATAGCTTATGCCTTAAGGCAACTCAAAGTGTATGAAAAGAACTACACCACTCACGACCTAGAACTTGGAGCAGCCGTGTTCGCTCTAAAGATATGGAGACACTATCTCTATGGTACCAAGTGTGAAATTTACACTAACCACAAGAGCCTTCAACATATCTTCAATCAAAAAGAGTTGAACATGAGGCAACGATGATGGGTCGAACTCTTAAATGATCACGATTATGAAATTCGATATCATCCTGGCAAAGCCAATGTTGTAGCGATGCTCTTAGTCGAAAAGAATATGCGAACTCCATCCATCTTTTGTGTTCTCAAATTGTAACCGATCTCCAAAATCGAATTCGAGCAGCTCAACATACTTCTGTCACGAAATATGATGTGCGAGATGAATTGTCTTGTGGAGCTGAACTCAAGATAGAAACCAAGTCCGATGGTATCCTTTACTATCTAAACCGTATTTGGATACCTGATCGCGACAATATTCGTACTTTTCTTATGAATGAAGCTCACAAAACACGATACTCTATACAACCAGGTGTGATAAGATGTATCAAGATCTGCGATACTCATACTAGTGGCCTGGCATGAAGAAAGTTATTGTTATATTTGTCTCCAAGTGCCTTACATGTTCTAAGGTAAAAGTTGAACATCAAAGACCTTCAGGACTACTCGTTCAACCCGAACCTGTTTGGAAGTGGGAAAATATAACCTTGGATTTTATTACTGGGTTACCTAGCACCTCCAGTGGGTATGACACAATTTGGGTTATCATTAATCGCCTCACTAAATCAGCTCATTTCATTCCAATCCGTGAGGACTACAAGAAGGAGAAGTTAGCTCGTATCTATATTGATGAAATTGTATGTCGTCATGGTGTACCCTTAAGTATCATTGCAAATCGAGACGACCGTTTTACTTCACGAACATGGAGAGCCGTACAATCAGCTTTGGGTACACGTTTAGATCTCAGCACCACATTTCACCCTCAAACTGATGGTCAAATCTGAGCGCACCATACAAACCCTAGAAGACATGTTGCGAGCATGTGTCATAGACTTCAAAGGTAATTGGGATACTCATTTACCATTAGTTGAATTTTCATACAACAATAGCTATCATTCAAGCATCAGCATGGCTTCTTTTGAAGCCTTATATGGGTGTAAGTATCGATCACCTGTATCTTGGCACGAAATCGGTGAAGCGCAAATGACTGGACCCGCGTTAATTCAAGAAACGACCGACAAAATTATTCAGATCCGCAATAATCTTCTAGCAGCTCGAAGTCGTCAAAAGAGTTACGCTGATAAACGACAAAAGGCACTGGAGTTTTGTGTTGGTGATCAAGTACTTTTGAAGGTATCACCGTGGAAGGGAGTGGTTCGTTTTGATCAAAAAGGCAAGCTAGCACCACGCTATGTGGGACCATTCAAGATACTCGAAAGAGTTAGCCCTGTAGCATACAAGCTTGACCTACCAGAAGAACTCAACAGAATTCATCCTACATTCCATGTATCAAACTTGAAAAAGTGTCACGCCGACGAAAACCTCCATATACCATTAGAAGATATTCAAATCGATGAATCAATGCATTTCGTTAAAAGACTTGTAGAAATCATGGACTTTGTTGAAAAGCATTTAAGACAAAGTCGTATTCCAATAGTCAGGGTGTGTTGGGAATCAAAACGAGGACCTGAGTTTACTTTGGAACGCGAAGACTCAATGCGCGAAAAATACCCGCATCTATTCCCAACTACAACTTCTACCTAAATTTCGGGACGAAATTTCTAAAAGTAGGGGATACTGTAACATTCATGTAAAACGGGTTTCAAAACCCGCCCCGTTTGTGAAACCAAATAATTGTTAGAATTTCGTTGTGCTTTTATTAAATTTTGTTGATTAACAAATAAATTATATATAACTAAAATAATAACTAATAATAAGTTAATTAAAACTTAAATAATAAAAAAAAAAAAATAATTAAACAAACAAAAAGTGTGTTGCCGAGAGTCGAACCGGTCCCCATCAAACACACACACCATACACACCGCTGAGCTAACATACAAGATGTGATAAACCCAAATTAAATAAGTTTAATATGCAAACAAGTTTGAAACCTGCAACTTCAATGACAGAACTTGTAACCGCCCATTTTCAATCAAATCAATCTTGATTGCGGTGGTTAAAAAACGGAAGTAACTGATAAACAGTTACAATCGCGAAATCACGATCAATTCAAAGCAAAACCGTTTTAAAATCAAATTTTAAAACCTTGAAACCGAAAATCCATCAATCGTTGAGCCTATAAATACAACCCTTTCTCGTCTGATTGAACTCGCCCATTTCAAAAGAAAAATTTTGTTCTTGCTCTGCTCGTAAATCTCTCGTCGGAGAACATCTGTCTCGCCAGAATCTGCCATCGGAAACCGAAATCCGTCTTTAGTTGGTATAATTCTTTTAAACCCATTTTAATCTATTATTTAGAATATGTTAGCTTTGAATCAATTAAACAGAAGTGTTAAAAATCAAATCAGGCGGGTATATGTTTTGGGGTTTTGATTAAATGAAGAAAATCGAAGTTTTCAAGCGTATACTAATATAATTAACATCGGTTTATACACCAGGTTAGACACAAAGTCCAGTGGTGGACTGTGTGCATTTGAAACGTAAGAACCCGGGTTAGAGTCTCAATGCGTGATTCCGAATTCCTTATATAAATCAAGCATTTTTATTACCTAAATATAAAACAGTACAGATAGTATATAAAATAAATTAAAATCCTTAAATCTCCGGGTTAGACACCCAACCCAGTTGGTAGGGCTGGGTGCAAAACGGAGCATAGGTCGCGGGTTCGAGGCGAACTCTAAGCGCCGATTCAACTGTTTTAAAATCTTTTTAAAATAAATAATTTCTGAAATATCCTAATTAGTATATAAGAATAATAAAATCAGAGATTATTTCGGGTTAGACACGTAGCTCAGTTGGTAGAGCTGCATGCACGTTAAGGGAGGTCACGAGTTCGAACCTCACACACGCTGCCGATTCCACGCATAAAAACCGGTCAGACCTTGTCAGGTCTGACAAGACCCAAATTTTTTATTATTATATTCTTTAATATTTTAATAAAAAAATCAATTAAAAACACTTAAAAATAAGAGTTATTAGGTTTGAAAACTCCATTAATTACCACAAAAATAACCTAAAATCTAATAAAAAGCATTAATTAAAATATTAACTTTTATTTATTTATCAAATTACTACGTTATTATTTACGTTAGTTTTCTCTCGTGGTTAAATCCTAAACTCGTGCGCGTTCGTCATCAAATCAAGGAAACGCACCCACTGTGAATGAATCCTTACAAATTTCCCTTTTTATTCATGTTTTGTGGTGTATCATGTGTCGTTACATATTTTATTTATTCAAACAACTTGTGCTAACACATTATGTGATCTAATGTGTATATTTTTGTCGTTGTTGCTATATGTGGTTACATTATGTCATTTCAGTCCAATCATGCATACAAGGCCCATCATTTTCTCGTTGGATACGAGTTGAGCATCGCATGCCTCATTAGTCGCTCCGTTTGATTGGGCCTTGATCTCACAGTTCATAATTATCATGCATGTGTACATTGTCGACATTATGTGGTTTGTGGATTTGTTTATATATACATATATGGCCTTTGCACATTTTTTTTAAATTAATCAATGAAATTGAATTGTTTAAATGTTTAATTTAGATTCACTCACCAACTTTTGATTTGCTTAGTTAACTGGGTTTGCTTGAGCTTGGGTGTTTATGATGTTAACCAATCTAGGGCACGTGTTTCTAGAATGGGTAGGGTCACCACAATTAAAGCAAGCTCGAACATATGGAACTATGGGATATTGAGGTTGTTGATATGGTTGGATCATGTTTTAGGTAGAGGGTGAAGCTTGTTTTGGGGAGTGCGACAAGTTTTACTTAAATGACCATAACGCCCACAATTTGCACACAATCTACAGGGAATGGTAAGGTCGATTACCATGTAGGGTTTCTTATTTGGGTAAGTAGAGTCAGGTGCTACTTGGGTGATTAGGATAGCTTGGATGGTACGGCTTGTGGAGCTGGTTGACTGGTTTGTGTGACAGCGAAATTTTGTTTGTTTCGTTTCCTCTTAGTAGTGGGTTGAGAAGAGGATTCGGTGTGGGTTGAGTCTGAGGTTTGGTTGAGGATTTATCCTTCTTCTTCTCCTCCTTGAAGTCTCCATTCCCAATGTGGTTTTCGGTGAGCTCTGTAGCTAACTCCATTGCTGCTTCCAAAGTTGCAGGGGTGGTACTTATTACAGGGTCTGAATATTTGAAGAAGACCCCGAACGTAGTGTTCAATCAAACGGTAGAGGGGAGTGAACAAGTTGGGGACCATTTGATTCAACTCAAGAAATCTCTTGTTGTATGTGGTGTGGTCGCCCTCCTTTTGTTTCAAAGAGTAGAACTCATCTTCTAGTTTCTTGATTTCGCTTCTTGGACAGAAGCGTCTTGTCATGATCTCCCTCAACTCTTCCCAAGTCAAAGTCATAGCATCCTCAGCTCCTCGCTTGCCCTTCTCTGTGTTCCACCATGTAAGTGCTACTCTGAATAAACGACCGGTAGCATAACAGACCTTGCAATCATTGGGGCAGTCGCAATTGAGAAAAGTGTTTCCATCTCCTCAAACCAATGGAGGAGAGCGGTGACACCTTTAGTCCCTTCATATTTTAGGGATCGCAGGATTTGAAATGCTTGTAGGTGCATTTAGTGGTATTTGGGGAGGGTTGACAACGTTTTGATCTTCATAGAGGCAAAAAAAATCTGCGGACCCGCTTCGTAAGAACCGGTGCCTCTTCATCATCGCCTATATTAACATTTATAACAATTATATATTTTTAATACATTTAAAAATTATTTATTTTAAACACTTTTAAAATTTATATATTGTAAACATTTTAACACTTTTAAAAATTCTATATTTTAAACGTTTTAACACTTTTAAAAGTTATATATTTTAAACATTTATAACACTTATATATTTACAAAAGTATGTTAAAAAACTAAAACATCAAAATTATATAATTTTAAACATGTATAATACTATTATATAAGCAAATAAACACTTTAAACAATATTACCAACATGGGATCTTTGGATACGTCGATCCACGTTCGCGCCAATGCTTACTCCTCTGTTCATCGTACACTTTTCAAAACTCTTTGGGGTTCGTGGCTCGTCTGGTTACTTTCTCCAATGTCTCCGCCAGGATGACGTTTCGCGGGTATCGGGTTGTGTTTTGTGAACGGGTAGGCTTTTGCGTACTATGATTTGGGTATCGGGTCGAAACATAGGAGATATATGAGAAATATGAGACAAAGGTTGTCACATGTAATGCCCAAACATGGGAGGATACATGTAAAGACCCAGCATTTGAACCGGTGGGGGTATTTGTCGAGGTTGAGGTGATGGTATTTCCCATCTTGGTGAATCTCGGTCAGTAGAGGCCGGTATTCGGATTCGCCAGTGTTGGTGCTGATGGTCCATGGGTGTTGTTGAATAGTGTAACGTGGATTGATGGGTCGTGTGAAACCATCAGTAGCTTACATGTTAGTTGTTGATGGCTAGAATTTGTTGTTAGAATTATTGATGTTTAGTATATGTTGCTAGTAAGCTATGATGGGTCGTGTGAGGGGACGGTTGTCACACCCCGACCCGCAGCGGAAATAAAAGTCGGGGCATAATTGGGTTATCATCAAAGCTTATGGCATTTACTATAAAGTTTCATATTTATTATTTCCAATTTAAATGAGAAATTACATCAAGCATACAAGCATAACATGTTCTAAACTCAAACATTCATGAACTCTTTATTTTTTCTTCTAAGGCAAAATTCCTATGTGTTCCTTGCTTCAACCTGTTCACCTGTATCATGTGTAACAAAAATGGTTTTTGGTCAACAAAAGTTGGCGAGTGAATCTTATAAAAACATTTGAACGAATTTGTTATATTGGTTATAAAAATGTGCATAACCACATATGAGTATACGTATATGTAAATTTAATCACAAAACATAATATCAATTAATGCACACACAAACACACATCAAATGATGAACAATGAGATCAAGGCTCAATCAAACGGAGCCGATCTAATGAGGCACCTGATGCTCAACTCGTCTCCAACGAGGAACTGATGGGCCTAATGAATGATTTGCACGCAACTTGACAAAAATGTAAACACGCAATACAACAAATAACATTTACATCACACGTTATATCATACGATGGTAATAGCACAAGTGTTTGAATAAACGAAATGTATAAACGACACATGATACACCCCAAAACATAAATAATAGGGGAATTTTGTAAGAATTCACTCACAGTGGTGCGTTCCTTAATGATATTGAATGCGCACGAATTTAGGATTTGATCGACGAACGAATTCTAACCTAAAATAAAATACGATGATTCGATAAATGTAACCAAATTAATATTTTTGATTTAATACTTTTGTTATATTTTTAGGTTGTTTTAGTGGTTTTTATTGAGATTTTACAACCTTAAAAATTGTGTTTTTAAGCATTTTTAATTGATTTTTAACTAATATTAAATATATAAGTAAAATAATTAACAAAATAATAACAAACAAAAAACAAAAAAATATATATAAATCCTTGTCAGACCTCAAGGTGACTCTGACTGGTTCTATGATGGATTTGGATGCGTGTGGTGGGGCTCGAACTCGCGACCTCTCGTTCGTGTGCACACAGCTCTTCCAACTGAGCTACGTGTCTAACCCGAAGGAATTCCATTTTTAATTCCATTTATACACTTATTTGCTGAATTCTGAAATTAGTTTATTAAAAAGGATTTTAAAATTCTTGGACCCGGAGTGCACACTCAGATTCGAACCGGCGATCTGGAAGTTGTCTTGCACCCAGCAGTTGGGCTGGGGTCGAACCCGATATTTATGAAATTTTTATTTTACTTAACATCTTATGGTAGTTAGTGCATTGGCTTAAAAGAAAAACCCGGTTTTAAGTTTAACAACATGGAACAGAACAACACTCGAACCTGAGACGTTCATGATAAAGTGCACACAGTCGACCACTGGACTGTGTGTCTAACCCGGTTAAAAATCACATTTAAATATACTAATGCACTATATAATACTTCATCTTCCTCATGAGAAATTACCCAGAACTGAACTCGACCGTTATATATATTTTAACAATTCTGGTTACTGGTTTGCAAACTAACGGAATTAAACATGAACATAGAAAGGTTTTAAAGGTTCATACCCACTGGAAGTTAGAACTTCGATGATCCCGGTGACCAACTCCGGCGAGTTGCAGCTGATTCCGGCGGCGAAGGGTTTGATCAGAGAATTGGAAGTAGAATTTCGAAGTAATGGGGAGATTTAAAGGTGTGAATCATTGTTATTTATAGTGGGTGTGGTCAATATAAGATTTTCGGTTTCAAAGAAAATCCCAAATCATGGGTTTGATAACCTCCGGATGATTGAAAACAGTTTCAGAATAAATGAAACGGTTATACAGGTATGGTTTTGCGTTTAATGGCGTTAATCAATCTGAAGCAAAACGTAGTTATTTTGATTCGGCGGTTACAGAGGTGGATGGTTTGAATGTGCAGGTTTCAAAAATTTTGTTTGGTTATAAGTTTTATTCGTTTCGGATCTAAAGCATACACGGTGCGCGTATTCCAGTGGTGTTTTGGTGTGTGAGACCTCATGGGAGACCCGGGTTTGAAAACCGTTTTCTCCTATTATTTTTTTTTGTGTTATTATTATTATTATTATTATTATTATTATTATTATTATTATTATTATTTATCAATTTTGATTTTTAATTATACAACACTTACTAATTGTGAAACCTTAAAATTACTAATAAAATACGCAACTATCGATTAGACAATATACTTGATTAATAAACGGTGCGGGTTTTTAAAACCCGTTTTACACAAAGGTTACAACGGTGTAGTAGGAACATGAAGTCTTATGTCGATATCAGCCTATTTGGCTTTGTAACAAGCAGTTAATGGTGAAGTTCACTTCACAGTATGATGTCTATATTGTTGATTGATGTTAATGTGCATGATTGTTGTTTAGTATGACTTAACACTACTTGTCAAATATTTTTACTCAAAATAACAACTTTGTGTTTTTAATGTAAAAAAGAACTCGCTCAACATAGTTGTCTGTTTTTAGCATGCATGTGAGGTTAAACAGGTATTGACACCGGATAGGAAGTGACCTGGCATAGATTGAAAGCTACCCTGAAGTCTGCCATCCTATCGACCATGGTTGATTCTTATGAGATATCTGATATTTTTCTGCTGCAAATATATGACTATTATCAATTCAATAACTATGTTTTACTCTAAATCCAACAATTATGCTTTTACCACAATTATATACAAAAAGCACATCACATGGTTGTGTGCTGCCACAAATATTAAATTTGAGATTTTAGGGCATACAACTAACTATGATACTCAATTCACATAGTCGTGCTATCACGAACTCATAATGTGAATCATCTATGCAATATTTAGTAGTTGTGTACTAAGTTCAGCCTTTGTCCCAATTACGACACATTCATGGTTCTAGAGATATATCTATACATAAATCTAGATATAAAGATTTTTAGATATTTCCATGGACGTCTCCAAGTTTTGAAGCCTTTCTATTGACCTCGGGATTCCTTTTATTCAAAATTATTTATAGACTTCTAAAGTCTTCTTGGAGCGAGTCTTGATTCTTCAAGTGCGGTCTATCCAAAAGTGACGCTTGTGCCTCACGGCGATGTTGTGCAATGCAATGCCTTGTCATGATGCGAAAATCAAGTTTTCTCTCACTGAGTTAAACACTTTATGTAACCTTGCATACACGTAGTCATATGATTTGGTCCGGTTAAAAGAATCTTATATTCATATTATTTAGTTTGATTAAGGTGCGTATGATTTACATTTTAATGTAATACACCCAAGAAATTAAGGGTGATTAAAAAGCATAGGGGAGGACAGAATTAGATGTTAAGGTCAGGTTTTGTAACTGTTGTATTACAAGCTTCTTTTGGCCATGTTATGTTCACCGCTTGTACCACACTTTCAATGTGAAGATTATCACTTTAAAACGACTAATTCGATTGTTTTGAATGAAAATACTTAAAAAGTCTTCACTACTTATATTGTTTTTGAAAGTTTTAAAACCCGTTTTAGGATATTACAAAAGGGATTTACAGAATAAGGGTGTTACACCACGTATATGGTTTTCATTCGCCTTTCAGGTAAAAATATTAATAATTATTATATTATTATTTTTTAGTAATTCTTTCTAATTAATGCCATGGGGGCGTTGACGAACTCATGTGTAGAAAGATAACGTATATAAATGTTAATAACACTTTCATTTTTAGTTTGGGTAAAAATATATTTATTAAATTATTACAAGTAAAACTTGTTATTACATTTTTAAGGAAAAAGGCCCCGCCCCTTTTAACGAAATTCACGCACTATACACAACTAATAGAGGCGTTTTGGGCCGAATCTCTATGTTGGGCTAGAAAGTGCAACAAGATTTATCATTTATGGTTCTATTGGATATTTTGTGGGCTTGTCAAACTCACCTTCCTTTGCCTTTCCTTTGTGGCCATTGCATACTTGATGGGTACAAAGGTTATCTATCATTTGGGTAAACCGCTTAACAAAAGTTGTTAACTATAAGTCTAGAATCATAAGAAAATCTATATCCTGTGTACCTAGGTTCGGGTTTTCAATTCTCAGGCATTAGAATACCCTATTTTCGGGTCTGGGTAGGGTTCGGGTATTGGTTGGGTATGGTTCGGGTTCGGGTTCGGGTATAGATCGGGTTTTTGTTTCATTTTTTTGGCATAAATCATAAAGATATAATGGAAACCTTTATTGTACATATTGTATGCCTTGAAATCTACCCAAAAGCCTCACGCAAGCTCTAAACGTTCAAAAAAACTGTTGTACACAAGGAGTCCGGGTATTACGAAAACCGGGGTCCGGGTATTATGAAAACCCGGTTAGGGGTATTACGAAAACCCGGGTACGGGTTTTACGAAAACCGGGGTACAAACCGGGTACGAAAAAACTCGGGTTCGGATTCGGGTATTGAACAAAATATGCATACCCAGTCCCTATCATACGGGTAGGGTCAGGTTCGGGTTTAAAAAAACCCGGTTTTGTGCAACTCTAATTACAAGTGTTCATGGTTTGGTTTAATTGGTTTTGTTGGAAATTTTAACCAAATTCTAACTGTGATTTCGGTAAACGACAAAAAAAAACAAAAAGGTTGTGTGGCTCATCTAGTTATGCCGGTTTAAACCGATTATTTAATTTTGAAAGTTGTTAGGTTGTATTAAAAAAATCATGAATATTAAATATATGTGTAACTAGGAGTGATAAATCTTGACACGACATAAAGAAAAAAACTAGTTTTGGGTCGACTAACACGACCTGTCTTATAGAACAAATCAACCCAAACACGATACATTTAATAAATGTGTTAACACGAATCCGACACATTTAGTTAATGAGTTAACACGAATACGACATGTTGAATAATGATTTAACATGTTAACCCTTTTTTTTTGAAGGTTGTTTAAATGTGTTAAAATTTAAGTTTGATGATTTGTTTTTGTTTCTTCGTGTTTTTTTCCCATAACTATTAATTTTTTAAAAGTTAAATTACTTTTCCGTCTTATAAAATTTCTAACGCGAAATTAAATTTCCGTCTTGGATTTTATCACGTCAATAAATTTTTTTTATTACTTTTAAATATTCATTCTCCAATCCTTTTTATTCACGTCCCGCATAAGCTAACTATATAAAAATAAGTTTTTAAATTGTAAATGACAGATGAAGAAACAAAACAACAATTAAAAGGGCATCGACTAAAAAATGTTTCATTTGAGCCGGAGTATATTATTATTTAATTTGTCACTAGTTTATTAGGTATTATTTATATTCTCAAATGAACATTAAACAATGTAAAATACGACACACGATTTTAAGTGGGTTCAACACAATACAACACGAATAAATGTACGATTAACTTTGTGTATATAAAATTTTAAAATGTATTCTTAAAAAAAAATACACCTAGAGGGTATACTAAATAAATATAGTTTGCAAGGTGCTAAGCATAAAATATGATAAACCTAAAGTCTCAAAACTTTTCTTTCAGTGTACTACTTAGTTATATCTATAATTTGTAACTTCACTCTGCTGGCACAAAGCTCTAATCAACTGATCAGCAAATGGATAATCTAGGTTAGAATTAACAATAACAAACCCTAAAAAGTAGGGTGTAAATGAACTAAACGTTTAGCGAACAGTTCGTGAACTGTTCGATGGAAAGTTCGTCTATATTCGTTTGTTTAGTTAATGAACGAATACGAACAAATATCTCGTTCATTCGACTTTATTCGTAAACGTTCGGTATATGTGTGTTTACCTTTGTTTGTAGATTTGTTGGACGCTCTTCCTTCATAGTTTTCCAAGTATTAATTGCCTACCTAATGTTGAACATACCTTTCTACTACTTCAAACCCATCTAGATTCCATATTGAGGCTATTTGTTTATTTCATTCGGACAATGACACGATCACTGGCAAGGCTTGAGATTTCCGATCGGGGGAGGGTGGGGGGTGTGCGGAAGTTACCGGACCTAAAATTTCTATAAAACCAGGGGTCGAAAACGTATATGCCCAAAATTTTCTATACGAAAACTACATACTCTTCACTATTGAGCGAAAAGTTCGGGGGGCCTCTGTCCCTTATAAGTTTCGCCCATGGAGATGATCACCATTGTAAGTTTAACCATACATGAGAACACCATTACAAAACAATATACGTGTTATTTCATTGTTATGCTTGATTGGAAATGAAAAACCGATAACAATCCAATCCGACCCGTCACTAACAATAATTTCTTCTAGAAAATATACCCCGACATGATATCTAAAACCATTAGATACTTAAGTGGACCATGAAGGAGAAACAATAGAAGGTAGGGGTAGAATTTATACATAACAAGTTTGTAGGGTGCTAAGGATAAAATTCTACGAATCCAAGTCTTTAACACTATTTGACCCAAGTGTCATGTAGATATATATTCCATGACCTTCCGTGCAGTACTTAGTTATGTCTTTAATTAGTGACCTTCACCTTGCTACTACAAAACTCCAACCAACTGACTGACTACCCAAAAAGACTGGCAACAATCAGTTAATTTTATTAGGCTTCAGTGACAGATCTAAAAACTTTCATAGGGGTAACGTTTTAAAAGAAAGGGGCAACGAAATTGAAAAAAAACGTCAAATTTTTCCAAAATTTACACTACCGCCGGAGCACTAAGGGGTATCGGTCAAATTAACCATTAGCATGAACTACCCGAATTACTAAGTAGGTTTGTGTGTGACGCACTTCCTTCATAAGTTATTAAGTATTAGATGGCATCCTACTTTTCTACTACTTCAAACCCATCTGGATTCGATATTGAGGTTATTGATTTATTTCATCCAGATGGTCCACCCTCGAAAGTTCAATCTTACACGAGAACACCATAAAAAAAACAATGTGTTTGTTATTTCATTGGTATGCTAGATTGGAAATGAAAATCGATTACAATCCAATCCGACCCATCACTAACAATACTTTCCTCTAGAAAATATGTTAGCCATCTTTCCACCAAACTATTAGGCCCAAATCCACAAATTTAAGCCTTTTGACTTAATTGCTAACATCTTAGCCAGTGACGGATCCAGAAACTTTTTTCAGTGGTTCGTTTTGGCAGATTGTTACTAACTATTTTCAAATCATACAAGGTTCTCACTATTTTTTCCAATCCGAGTGGGTTCATATGAACCCACGAAACAGGGCTGGATCCGCCACTAATCTTAGCCAACTAAAGAATGCCTTGGAGTCTTGACATGAAAAACATGCAACATATGACTCTCAATCTACTTGCTTTCGGGCAAAAAAAAATCAACTAATGAAGACAAGTATGCCGCCAAAGTCGATTGATTAGGTCAAATGCAAATAATCAAAATTAGATTTATAATATCTATAAAAGTTTATAGCCGGCTTGGGAAGAACACCTTTGAATACCTAAACAAAAAATGATGGTGGAATTTTTATTTGTGAAATGATATGGCTGTTGACAATTTCGTAAGCTTCATACACATTATATATAAGCTTAAGATTTTTTTTTTTTTTTTGAATTACAACGTTCAGTAATACACTATTACACCAATAATTTTATATTAGGATTAATGAAAATAAGTCAAATACGGGGGGGGACCATGAAAGAGATTATTGTTAATGAGAGTTAGGTAGTATCGGGAGACATATTGATTTAAGCATTTAATACGAGGATTGTGATATATGGATTATGTGGGGATAATGGACTCCCCGGGATAATGGACTCCCCAAGTGGACCTTCACCTAAACATATCCAATTTTTATTATTTATTAGAAAATTATATTTCTTTTATTAAAAGAATAATAGTTTTTTACAAGAATAACAATATTTTTTAATACTTGTTTTTTTTTCCAAAGGAGTATACTTCTTTTTTTGGTCATAAAACATATAGTTTGTCAACTATCTTGATGATGTCCTAAAACATTTGTTCATCAAATACTTAGGTAATCCTAATACTACATGTGCTCACCATTTTGGGATAGCTTTTGTTTAGCGCATGGTAATTGTAGACGTTGGTTGAATACAGTTATACTGAATTTTTAAGCGTTAGCAATTAGTGGTGGACCCATAAATTATTTGCTGGGGGTGCGGATGACTGTTCTAGCATATTTTCAAAGGGTGCGGTCGGGTTTTTTTTGGCCTAAAAAATACATTAATTTTTTTTTCAAGGGTGCGCAATGCCCACACAGGGGTACCTAGATCCGCCCTTGTTAGCAATCTTACTGTAATATCAATAAGTAATTGCATAACTTGTTTTATCTTCAATGCTTCATTTTAGTCAGGACATGTGAACACATGCATTTAGTAGGGGTTGATTGTTTCTCTCTTATATACACAAGTTTTGCTAGATGCCACATACTGTAAGGTACCAAAAGGACCATGTCTATCCTACAAACATTTTGGTCAATTGTTGTACTTAGAAGATCTTCAAAACAGCTTTTTGAAAGGAATGTAACATTCGAATGAAAAAAAAAACATACTACCGTCGTAAGCCATGCTAAATATCATATTACGTACACATATTACATTACAACATGAACAATTATGAAAAACAACAAAACCTAGCGAGCTAACAATGAGAACAAGCATACTACATGCGAACTTTATGATTTTAGAAACTCATATAATTAGAGGTCGATGAATTCGCCTTCAGTTCAAACCTTTTAATTCAACTCATCCACCCTGTTAAAAGTTCGTCCGTTTTTACAAAGTGAAAACATGATATATGTGCTCTAAGTGCAAATTTATTACATGGAAAACGGCTTCTCTTTCACACTACGAGTCCTAGTTTATCACCTCACTATGAGATCATGTCAATTTCGATATAAGTAACATTTTGGATTGAGGCATATCTAGACACTCATGACATTTTGGGCATGAATTGGTAGAGCTGCTGTAAGTGACTCATTATGTGTATTAAACACTAGGGATGAGATCAATACTACAAAATATAACATTATTAGCTTTTAATTATAGGTACAATATCAGTATTTTATTTTATCGGTAATCAGTAAAAAATGTTTATCCTAAAAACACAACTTATTTGGTTGGAGATTTTGAGTCAGGGAGAAGTATTCTTCACTCTAGTTAAGTGGAATGTTTCCACCTTTTTCATGGCTTTCTCTTTAGTGGGATTAAGATATTGTTGAAAAGGATGAGCTCAATGAACATGGGATACAAAGAAACACCGGTTTTAATCCGCGTGAGATAGAACTATGATGGTAGTCTTGCCGGGGGGGGGGGGGGTTAATCTTCTAAACTCTTCTTTGATCTATACAACTAGTAATGATGTGCAAAATAAAGCACCGTGAGCTCCTTACGAGAAGGAGAGTGGGGGGGGGGGGGGGTTTCTTCTCGTAACAATCCTCCGACGTGAGAATAAGTAACCATTTTAAGGGGAATAAAACAGTGTGTGTAATAAGAATGAGAAAGTGAGAAAATCGGATCCCAAACCTTTTGTAGAGATTGGTATTTATAGCCAAAGGGTTAGAGAAGTAGATGGACTCATAGGCCGGACATCACCATCAAGGAATATCCCTTTGGTCCTCTCTGACACGACATGCAGTTGTTGCCGAGGTGGAGGGATTTTTGCACATCATGATTGGTTACATATGGCTTGCCAAATGTGTAGGTTCAGGCCCAATTTATAAGACCCGAACTTACTATTTATGTATTCCATATTTTATCTTACATTCAAGATACCAATTATTAAAAAAACTTTAAAAATATATTTAAACACCATGAACATTTTAAACAAAAGTTGATACATAAGATGAACAATACACAATGGAAGTTTAAATTTTGAAAATGTTCGGTTCTTCATCTTAGCTTGATCTTAGTCCATGCTTGCATATGATCTCCTATATCAACTAAATTTATAATTAGTTAGTATTTTACTGAATAAAGGAAATCACAGTATAACTAATTAGTAAAAAAAAATTAACCCAGAGATTTAAATATTCTGAAGTGGCATCGGCGACGGCATTATGCCGCGTCGGCGACGCCTTCTCTTAAGTTGCGTCGGAGCTTCTCTACCGTAGGCAGTAATTTAGGGTGTCGGGTAAACACCTTGCGTCGGCGACGGCCCATCTAGACAACGGCGACGCCTCCTACTGCAGCACTTTTGCTGCTGTGTTATTTTTCTTGTACATTTGACCCATTTCAAGTTCCGTACATCAAAACATGGCTTGGGACTTACAGAAAACGTTCGTACAACATTATTTCCTGTTTTCATTCCTATATTACATTTGTTACAAGTGTTTATACTATCCATTTCTAGTTTCGTAATTCTAATGGTTTTGACCCATTTGCACATTCGAGCAAACGAGCTTGGTAAATTTCATTAATTTACAAAATTATCAATTATGTAATTATATCCATTCTTTGAGATAACTACCCTAAGATTTTCTTTTACGTATCCGTTACTCGGATTACTCTAAAGTTTTTACGATTTTACCCTTTTTGACCACTTATACAAATAGCCATTTACATTCATTGCAATTCATTTAACTTCATTTCGACCGTATGATTTCTTACGAAATCATCGCTTTTATCGACCAAACTTTCATTTACCATATCATTTGAACCGTTGGCTGTTAGCGAATTCCATCGCTTTATTCGACAACTCATTATCATTCATTTGACCCTTTAGATCGTCTTAGCGAATTCCATCGCTTTTATTCGACCAAACCTTCATTTATCATATCATTTGACCCGTTGTCTCTAGCGAATCACCGCTTTATTTGACCAAACCTATTATTTTTCTTATTTGACTCATTTGGTCGTTCTAGCGAATTCCATCGCTTTTGAACTCACCAAACTCGTCAATATTCATTATCTTTTCATCTATCGTACATCAAAACAAATATATATTTATATTACGATACTACGAAACGCAAAGCCACATACCTTAGAGCTTTTCCTTCAAACGTGTATCCGTCCCGCGCTTGATATTTCACCCAATTTACCTATAGAGTTCAATCTGATTTATTATTTAGAATTCATAATACAATATATGACATGTAACTTGATAAAACTCTCATTTACACGATTCTTTCATACTTTTCAACAATCCAGTATCATTTAGGTATTACATCAAGCACCTTGTGGGCAAGATTTTCATACTACACTTATTAAGTCTACGATTTAGCTATCAACCATGTAATAACATCCTTTCAAGTCTCTATGTCTAGAATGTGCAATTAACATCTAGAATCTAACATATTAACATCAATTACTACTATCTCACTATAAAAATTCATGTGTTCATCATATTCATAAAAAACCATTTAGCACAAACATTGTTAATCATCCAAACACTCGAATCATAGCATTTGATCACTAATTCTTCATCAAGGGTTTGTTCCTAGACTCATATACACCTCAAATTCTGCCATAACATTCACAATTATACTCAATAAGAAACTTGTGATGTCCATGTAGTTTCATAATATCACCAATCATCAAAATTCGCATACTTATGATTCCTTAGTCTAGGTGATCATTAATTATGCTCATGCAAGAATTTTAGGCCCAATTTCTCTTTTGATTTTGAGGAATTGATGATTTTAGGGTTCTTTAGGTTTTTCCCTTCTTCTTCTTGTCTGGTGGACCAAAACACACAGTAGTGTGTGTTTTGAGTTTTTATTTCTTTTTATAACCACTAGTTTACTAAGTTTCCACTTCAGTCCTCTATGTTTTGTGTATTATACAAAGGCACTATCCAAGTGTTTTATTAGTTGTCACCAAGTAACTAATCAGGTTAAATTCGTAAAAATAGTCATGTGTATAATAGCTAAATATTTTACATGTTTTAGGGACGTTACAAGTCCACCTCCTTAAAGGGTTTCCATTAACTAAGTTAAATGCCCCTAATTATTTATATAATTTTAACATTTTTGGGTGTTACGCAATTATACACAAAGAACCTCACTCTGACACTCACAATTTATTTGTGAAATATAAGGAAAAAAAAACAAATGGAAAACTTGAAACTTTATTCATTAACCAAGAAAGCCTTATATAGGCATTACATGCAACGTAAACAAAAGACTCTTTCAAAACAAATGGCTCTAAATCTTGCCGAGGAATCGGTAAACTCAACTAACCCATTTGACCACATGCTAAATAGACTTCTAACGTACACACTAACCCACCATGTCAAGATTATTTAACAATCACCCCCATAATCTTGACGTCGTTCTTGCTACTTGCTCGTTTCTTTGTCGCATCCATTCTTGTTATTGGAATCATAGTGATTCAATCTTCCTACATGTTCTTGCTGCTTACTACAAATTCCTTGTTGACTTGCTATTGGAACCACAAATGTTCGAACTTGCTACTTGCTACGAGTCACTCATGACTCGGCTCTTACTCTCGCTAAACAAAACACATAAGTTCGGTTTTTTACTAACTTTCATCTTGCTACTTGAAATTAATTATGGTGTGAGTTAACTTGCTTCAACCACATCCTTTCCTACTTGTTTCACCTTCTTTCTTAATCCAATTTCAACCGTGAAATCTCGAGAGTTGTGTGGTTACTTGCGTCAATAAGTGTAACAACCCAAAATGTAATGTTTATGAAATATGTTCCTTGCTAGTACAATTGTATGAAATAACTAACCAAGTTAGTAAATTTGACTAGTATAATGGAAGTAAAGGGTTGGAAATAAGTTGCAACCCGAAAAAGGTCACATAACCTAATCAAGAGGGACCAAAGATTAACAATTGGAAAGTAAATATTATGAATAAAAATGTGCAGGTGTGTGTGTAGTGTATGTGTCGAGTTTGAGAGGGAGGCAGGAGGAACACACACACACTTCACAATTCTACAAATTGACAAGCAATTGGAAGGAGGATTTCATGCATGAACGCAAATTCTCCATCATTTAAGTGTTCTTAACACAAAGTGAGTTGAAATTTCTGATTTGATGATTACCCATGAAGTGGGTTAGGATGAATCCGTGAATTTTCATGGAAATTAGAATGAATACTTGTTAATATTATCATGTAGAAGCTGAATCATGGTTAAATTTTAGTTATTGGATGATTTAGATTGAAACCCATTGCATAAATGTGAAAATGATGAACATGTAGATCAAATATGGTGATTTGATGATGCATAAGGTGATATATGATAGATTGTGATGGATAAACATGATGTAGAATTGATGATTATGTGTTTTTGCTTGAATGTGATGGTCATGAGATGAATCGGGAAAACATGATTAAAATACTTGTACATTATGCTTAAAAGGTAGTACGTACACCAAGTGTTTGATGAAATATCTAAATGACAATAATATGTCAAATTATACGCAAATAAAAGGGAAACATGTATAGAAAGTGATAATGATATACTTGTTAGTAAAACAAGTTTAGGAATGTACTTGATAAGTATATGTGAAACGTAGTTGATGATGTGATTCGGTAAAAGAATGCTTAAGGAACGAGTACCCTATGTTTGAATGGTGATGTACACTATGAGATCGGATTAGCGACTTAACGGTGATTTAGAAACGGATGTGTATGAAAATATATAGCTTGTGGACTTACTAGTAAATATTGATGTTAAGATTATGTAAATTAATAGCTATGAAGGTAATTGACAATTTCAAGATCATGAGAGCTTGAGTTGTATTGATTTGGTTATACATGGCCATGACACAGCTAGGTGATCATGTGGTTGTAAGTATATTGCATCGTG
This sequence comes from Scalesia atractyloides, assembly GCA_947069175.1. NCBI lineage: Eukaryota > Viridiplantae > Streptophyta > Magnoliopsida > Asterales > Asteraceae > Scalesia > Scalesia atractyloides. The sequence goes on from CAMTDV010000029.1 coordinate 5,503,939, forward strand.
AGTATGAATTGTACCTAGTGTCATTTGTATAGCCTAATATGATGACGCGGATACATGAAGTTATGTCGAAAGTTCATATGATAAACGTTGACTAATGAAAGTCAACTGCGCATAAGAAGCATGCTTAGACTTGTTGTTACAATTGTAAGATTATAGAAGGTCATACGGTATGCGATGTATCAATATACGTTTTATGCGATGGTATAATGAAGCAGATGAGTTTGAAAAGATATGATTTGGATAGATGCCTTGTGCTTGTTAGGATTGACTTATGAAAGTCAAATATGAGTTATGCATTGATATGATCGTTAATATGTACAATCAAGTATGCTAACAAGAACGTGATTAGGCGATGACATGAAAGTATAGGGATCATTTTAAGATGGATGGAAGCATAGAAGGCTAACTAGTCAAAAGGAGACAAGGTAACGGATTCAAAGACGGACGCTAAGGTAAGTGATTTCCGGAATCACTTCTTCTCTAGTAAATGAATATTGATATGTTGAATACAGGGGGTTGTGTAAGAAATTATGGATAAGGGTAGGAATCAAGATAAATATATTGTCGTGATAAGTTATAAGATGTCAATACGTTCGGAAAGCATAATGGAAGTAAACGGGTCAAAATGTAGAAGTATGTGTTGGGTGTGGGTTTCGGATGTTATGGTATGGGAACTAGATAAGAATGTTTAACTAATTACAGAATTAAAGAATATATGGTTATGATGAGCCGTAAATAGCAATTATGTTGTAAATAACTTAGAATAGTCAAACGGGTCAAAAGAATCAAGAAAGTACGTTAGAGGTATAGATTTGATTTAAAGAGACATGGGTTAAGTGTTAAAAGGATACGGGAGGCTCATGGAAAGTTATGGGATGATACGGGACATGACAAGTCAGTTTGGGTTAGAACAGGAGTCGGAAACGGGCTGTGTAAGCTTGATTAAGGAAAATCAGCGTCGGCAACACAGAAGGGGCGTCGCCGACGGTCTCCTTAGCCGTCGCCGACGCTGTCCCATTTTCTCGACGCGCTAACTCACTGTCTACGCAACTTGGTTTCCGACGCAACATTCTAGAGGGCGTCGCCGACGCAATAGGAGGGCGTCGCCGACGCCTCCCACAAGCTTAATATTATGTTTTTGTTGGTTATTTGCATTGTGAGTTTCCATATCTCCTAAAATCTGTTCCGTAACCCCTAATGAGCCCCGAAAAGTGAAAATGGCTAATAGGAGTTATGTGAACTTATTGAATTGAATTAGTGATTACTAATATGATTAAGTATGTAAGCATGTATGTATGTATATGGATGCGTGCGAGTGTAGACAGGAATTGTAACTTATTGAATGTAGATCAGTGGTATGTACTTACGCGAAGTTGGAGGTCGGCAATACGTTGAGATCTTGTCTTACTAACTGTATTGCTAACGAGAATGAAACAGGAATGCAGGTATGTAAGTGTTGGGCTTTCGAGGGTGCGAAGTCCGGTGTAAAGAACAAGTTTAGAACGATATAATTGAGGAGTAGTAAACATAGTTAGAACACTATGTAGTTATTGATTAATTATATTTTCATGTAATTACATAAGATGTCACCCGTTACTAATGTGTTGGTTATGTATGTGGTGACCGCAGATTAGTCAGATCATCATTACCATCATGGGAGATATGTGGACGAAGATCGAGTTAAGGAGCAAGGATTGTACGGGAAGAGTGGACTCATAACTTGTATTATGTATTACATTTAGCAAGTTAATTAATAATGAATGTAGTAAATATTTTCAAGAAAGTGTCCAATATCTTAAAAATGAACCTTTAAGTAGGTTATATAGTTAATAAAGAAAGAATTTTTGAATCAGTATTTCCGCTGCGTTTATTTGGATCAAATCCTGTTTAGGGTGTTACAAGTTGGTATCAAAGCCATGGTTTGAGTGAAATCAAGTACAAGAGGGTAAGTACTTGAACTCAAACCCGTGTGCTCTTGTGATAAAGGACCCGTACAATCCAAGACTCGATCAAGATCTAAATGTGTAAATGAATGTAAGCATGTGCATATGTATTCATATAAAGAAACTAGCTGAATTGTATATGCAAGGTAAGCTCAAAGGATTGAGGAGAATGATCCGAGAATGTGGTCTAGGATGAATGCCAAAGCATGTAATTAGACAGATGGACCCCAGGTACACAATATTAATGTATATATGAGTACCGGTTTTGAAGGAAAAAGGAAGAATCTCCTTGGGGAGGGTAAATGTTAAACAAAAGACAATAATATCGTCTTGTTAAAGTTTTTAAAGATGTTGCGTGAACTAATAACCCATTTCTTCGAACATAAGGTGATGACTATCATGAAGGCACGAAACTAGCATGTGGATTGCGCACCTAGCCAGTACGCAAGAAGCATATGACTTTCGTGAAAACATGATAATCAACGCATGAATGTCCGATGGAGTTTGGAATAAGTTTGACGTGTGGGTAAAAAGAGTCGTTAGACTCACAAGAAATAGAAATCAATCTATGAGAATGAAAATGCTTGAATCCATAAATAAGTACGGATCAAACAAGTAAGAATGAATGGTGAGAATGAAAATGTTTGAATCCGTAAATAAGTACGGATCAAACAAGTAAGAATGAATGATGAGAATGAAAATGTTTGAATCCGTAAATAAGTATGAATCAAACAAGGAAGAATATATGACGAGAATGAAAACGTTCAGATCCGTAAGTAGGTGCAGACCACACTAGTAAGAATGTATGATAAGAATGGAAATGTTTGAAATTGTAGGCTCAGACCAAGAAGTAAATATTCCTTAAAGCAGATAATATTCAAGTTATGTTTTAAATCTGCATATACATATATATGCAAATATGTTTGTATGCAAGAATGGTCAAAAGGACAAACGAGTCATGCGGGTCAAATGGTGATCGCCATTTGAACCCGGTATTTAATATTTTGTTTTGTCAAGTTTTATGCTTATAGGTAAGCGTAATTTATGGGCATGCATTGCCACAAATTGGAAAGAAATAACCATCGCAAAGTGTGGATAACGAGTCGATGGTTTGGGACTCGCGTCAGGTATGTATAAAAGGTTATGTCTTCGGTAGGAACTTATGACTAAACTAGAGAGGGATATGTCAAAATTTGGTAATAATTTAACCCAAGTGAAATGCATCTAGCAATTTAGGTTGACTGTCATTTTGGTCTAATGTCTTACCGGAGGGTAATATTTGAATATAAGGTTTTCTAGCATAAACCACTATAAAGGAAGTTGTGTGGAAAGATGAAATGAAATTTTTAATGAAAAGTAGGAGGCACGAGCTTGAATGCAAAATGCCTCCTAACGGGTCGGTTGAGTAATTGACAAAACATAGATAAGAATGTGTTTACAGTTGGATCTTCGAAAAGCCAAACGAAGTTAAGTAAATAATTATTAAGCAAGTAATAGTAAAATAGCATGACGAAATTGATTCATTAAGTAAGTATGACCGATGAAAGCTATTGTAGTAGCAAGAAACCTAGTTGAAAGAAATAAGTTTCGAATACGTTGCATGTGAGGTATGTTAGTAATCGACCCAAGCAAGTCAAAATGAATGATGGGCTAGGATTCGGATGAATAACTTATGTAATTTACAAGGAAAGGAAAATATTCACAAGAAAAGCTAAAATAATATCTAGTGAGTATGCTTGAATTAGAAAGAGTACAAACGGGTACTTCAATACATATACGATAGGTAGAAGTGCTAGTTTGACCTTGAAAAAGTCAAACTGCAAAAAAAGTAGATGAAATAATTAGTAAAACGAAAGAAATAGTATATGTAATATGTAACAGCATACATGAAAGAAATTTATAAAGGAATGGTAGGTGCATAAGCACCGAGAAGAATGAATATTTGAAGGGAATGTATTAATGGTAAGTGTCGTCAAAAAATGCTAACTTTGATGCTAGGCTTGTTGGCCATGTTCATCTGAACAAGACATTGTTTAAAGGATGCCATAGGCGGAGGCCCAACAAATGAATGGATGCGATTAATCCGAGTATCGCATAAACTCACGATGAATCAGCCGATTCAGATCAGAGACTGTCGTTAGCAATGAAATTAAGGTTAGTAAAATGTTTATCTCACAACCATGAGTAAGAATTCATACATTGAATGATTTGCTTTAATGGGTAAGATAAGAAGAAAATTATGTCATTGGAAGATAACTCCAAAATTTTTAAGTAAGAATTTAGGGTATTAATTAAGCGCTCACATGGAGCGCTCGCGAAACATACCTGCTTAGTAGGGTAAGGTGCGTGAAGGAAGTTAATTGTATAAGGACATGAATATGAAAGTAATTAGACATAACGTTTATAATGGGATGTTAGGGTGTGCCCATGACAAACAAAATGAAAATATCATATATGATATACATATGAATAGGATGAAATAAATCGATTTAATTTGATTAATAAGTGTATGAATGTATTAGACTTAATTAGAAAGATAGAACAAGCCATAACTTAGGCTTGTACGAGCAATAGTATGCATTCGGAATGAATTCAACGAATGAACCGCTAGTGATCGTGTGTGCTAGGAACTAGCATCATAAAGAAAGATGACACTAATAAGAGCTCTGGATAAGATTACAACGTTATATGGATATAAAGGTAATTTTACTTGATTAAAGAAGGTAGGGGCAATGCGAACAATTGTGTTTATGCATGAATTAAAACTTTAACCAAGATCCCCAATGTACTCATGAAGTAGTAAGCATCATCTAAAGGTGGAAAAGTAAGAGTAGAATTGGTCTACTAGGAATGAGAAAGGTTTCAGGGACGAAGCCTCCTTTAAGGAGGGTAGATTTGTAACACCCCAAAATGTAATATTTATGAAATATGGTCCTTGCTAGTACAATTGTATGAAATAACTAACCAAGTTAGTAAATTTGTGTAACACCCTGTAAAATCATGTCCAAAAGTATAGTGATACGTGTTGTATTTTTAAATATAGTCTGTTAAAGACCAATAAGGACTAAAGGCGTCAACATGCTCAATCTGGCCTCTGAGTGACGATCCGATAACATGCATAAATAACAGCCTCTGAGTGACTGATATGTCAACATGCTTGAAATTTGGCCTCTGAGTGACTGATATGTCAACATGCCCAGCCTCTAAGTGACATCGGGATCAACATGCTTATCATAAGCCTCTGAGTGATCCTTTGTGAAGTCATAAACTCTCATACGTGCCATTTGTTGGACGAGAGAGTTCAATTTTGTAAATATGTGAAAGTTGGATAATGGAGGGATTAAAAGTGCCAACATGTTAATTTATACCTCTGAGTGACCTTTTAACGAACCGAGAGCTCGACAATGTCCGGGCATAATCCCGGGTATGCCAAGTATTGGCTACGGAGGGCTAAAAGTGCCAAAAAGGTGTTTAAAAAGGTTTTTAGAAGCTTTTTAAAGTTTAGGGGCTAAAGTGTCAAACTTCGAAACTGGCTGTGGGGCGGTCGCGGGCGCGAGAGAACAGGCCTGGGTCTCTCGCGGGGCGCGAGAAGGCCTCTATTTTGTTTGGTCTTCAAGCAAAACTCCAAAACCATTTAACTCGAAACCATGGCTTCTTTAAACTGCTATACCATGTTTTGGGACACTTGTAAGCTCCTTCTTACACCCCTAAACACCTGGCTTCACCTCCTTTGAGTTCTCTAACTATAAATAGGTGTTCAAGTGTTCATTCCAACTTGCACCTTTCAAAACATAACTCTTCTCCCTCCTCTAGATGTTCCTAGCTGAAAGGAGCATCCAACTTAGTTCTCTTACATTGTAGGAACCTCTTGTAAGTGTTCCTTGCACTTGCATTTTCATTTATAGGCTTTTATAGCCAAAAGTCAAGCGTTTTCATAAAACGCTTTGACTTTCGGTTAAGACTGTTATGGTCCAGCCATTGTTCGAAATGAACATGGCTAAGTGATCGTAATAAGGTAGGTGTTAATCCCTATAAAGGGCACCTCCTGAAGATCACATTTGCTAGACCAATTGACGGGTCAAAGTTATGATATTAAAAAGTCAAACAAGCCATTTTTCAGGAAAAAAAAATCATAAATTGATCTTATACATGTTATGAAACTTGTTTTGACACTTAAACAAGTTGGTAAAATTATTAGAACATGTAAGAACATGTTCGGCTCGTCAATTTCAGTTCTAGGGTCGGTTCGCAACCGAAAGTCGCGAAGTTTGACTTCTGCTTTGACTTTCGATTCTGACCCGATTTAGATTAGTTACCTACTAATCTAAAATTGCATTATGATCGTAATATAATGTAGCATAACCCTCTGAGGTTATATTACATGATCATAATTAGAATCCAAGTTTATGCTCAAGTTCCATAATTATGTCATTTTTGACCAAAATGCCCTTTTTGAAAAAAAAACGAGGTTTTAACTGATAATGAACTTAAAAATGAGTTTCATACTGATGTAATATTATAAGTAGGATTATTTGGGATGTTAAACCATGTTATAAACTGAGTTTTCAAACAAGTCCTTAAACTATGTCGGTAAATGACGGTTTTAGCCCTTGTGGCTTATAAAATGGTTTTAATCAAATCTTTTCAAGGTAAATCATTTACCTACTGATATATTATATTAAATAACATGTTTTAAACATTTTAATCTGACCTTAATGTCATTTTTCGTAAACATTGCTTAAAAACGTCATTTTACGACATAAGCGTCGTTTCGGCGCATAGTATGGTTTTAAACCATATTATTAACCAAGACTTGTTAACTACTGATTTTAAAACTTATTTTAAACATATTTACAGTAGGTACATGTTATAAATTCAGAATCCCAAATAAATTATAACTATGTGTAAAATGACCAAAATGCCCATTCGGTGCATAGTTTGGTCATAAAAGATAATTTACGCATATAATTGACATCCTACTGATTTTATATCATAAATAAAGTATTTTTCTAGAATACATATAACTATAACATTAAATTATATTCAAGTTCCTTTATTACGGTATAAAATTTTCGAAAATGCCCTTATGAGGCATAATTTCGTTTTTAAAACCTTAACGGGCATACAAGTTGATATCCTACTAATATCTTAACTTATTTAAAGTATAATGGCATATAGAACTTGTCCATGACTTATCAGGTTACCCGATATCGCTATTATGCGCACAGTTACGTATATGTAACTATTTTACGAAATTTAACCGTAACGGGTTTAACCTTGTCATTTTAGTTTCAAAATCCAGAATGTTTATAGTTTACCCATATTATACAAGTCAAGTACTTGTCAGGTTTAAACTACATTCTATCCGATCATCATTTAATCAAGCGTTATACGTAATGATCATGTACACTATTCGGTTTATAAGATCGTTAGTATTTAATTGGCTAGCTTATGTCATAATCCAGACTAGAGCCTTGCCGGTAAATGCTATCTGCACTTGTTACTTTTGTCTACGGCTGAGTTATTTAAAAATAAAAGAAGAAGACTAGCTCAGGTAAATACTCTCGACTTATTTTCCCTATACGGGCTTGGAATACGGTAAATTATTACCGCTAGGTCTAAAATGGGGTCAATCGAATGCCCACTCGTGGCTAGTAAACCCACATATTTTGTTTTAATCAGTTTTCTTTGATAACTTAAACATCGGGGGTTAAATTACCGTGTCCTGGATATCCTGGGCTAACTATATTAGTTATTGGCTACGACCTTAGCACGGGGTGTAGGCATACACCTTTTGATGCTCATATGCAATGTTCCTAAGACGTTGGGGATGACTCCTTCGTGAGTCCTGACTTGTGTGTATTTAATCAAGTCTCGGTTTCTGTACTGGGCCCTGTATGTATTGACAAACATGTGAATCTGATTCAAGGTTGCAAGGTCAACTTTCCCAAGTTAATAAAAGATTTTGTGCCATTTTGCAAATTAAAACCATTTTAAAGTTTTCAAAATGAGTCAGTTGAATGTATTTACCAACGTAAGCTGATGTATCATCCAAAGACTAATCTACAGGTACAATACGAAATAGGCCGGAAGCTGCTCGGTAGTGAATAAGAGGATCTTGCAAATCCTTAGATCTGCCTAAAGTCTGCTTTATATTCTTTCTTGTACATTTTGTGATCCGCCTGTGGATTTTCTATTACAAGCTTATGTATTATTTTGTATTTTCAAACATTCGGTTTGTAATAGTAATTTTACTCCAAGACTTCCGATGTGCCGTGTTTAATTGACTATGATGATTATCAACTGATGTCACGATACTCCCCACCCGGGCCCACCAGTGTATGGATTTCGGGGTTGGAAATCCAGGGTGTGACAATTTGGCTAGTTTAATGGAAGTAAAGGGTTGGAAATAAGTTGAAACCCTAAAAAGGTCACATAACCTAATCAAGAGGGACCAAAGATGAACAATTGGAAAGTAAATATTATGAATAAAAATGTGCAGGTGTGTGTGTAGTGTATGTGTCGAGTTTAAGAGGGAGGCAGGAGGAACACACACACTTCACAATTCTATAAATTGACAAGCAATTGGAAGGAGGATTTCATGCATGAACGCAAATTCTACATCATTTAAGTGTTCTTAACAAAAGTGAGTTGAAATTTCTGATTTGATGATTACCCATGAAGTGGGTTAGGATGAATCCGTGAATTTGGTGGAAATTAGAATGAATACTTGTTAATACTATCATTTAGAAGTTGAATCATGGTTAAATTTTAGTTATTGGATGATTTAGATTGAAACCCATTGCATGAATGTGAAAATGATGAACATGTAGATCAAATATGGTGATTTGATGATGCATAAGGTGATATATGATAGATTGTGATGGATAAACATGATGTAGAATTGATGATTATGTGGTTTTGCTTGAATGTGATGGTTCATGAGATGAATCGGGAAGAACATGCTTAAAATACTTATACATTATGCTTAAAAGGTAGTACGTACACCAAGTGTTTGATGAAATGTCTAAATGACAATAATATGTCACATTATACGCAAATAAAAGGGAAACATGTATAGAAAGTGATAATGATGTACTTGTTAGTAAAACAAGTTTAGGAATGTACTTGATGAGTATATGTGAAACGTAGTTGATGATGTGATTCGGTAAAAGAATGCTTAAGGAACTAGTACCCTATGTTTGAATGGTGATGTACACTATAAGATCGGATTAGCAACTTAATGGTGATTTAGAAACGGATGTGTATGAAATATATAGCTTGTGGACTTACTAGTAAATATTGATGTTAAGATTATGTAAATTGCTAGCTTTGAAGGTAATTGACAATTTCAAGATCATGAGAGCTTGAGTTGTATTGATTTGGTTATACATGGCCATGACACAGCTAGGTGATCATGTGGTTGTAAGTATATTGCATCGTGAGTATGAATTGTACCTAGTGTCATTTGTATAGCCTAATATGTAACATCCGTCAAAAACCGGGTTATCCAAACCCGCTTCGTTTATTAATCGAATATTCAGTTATAAAAATTTCGATGCGTAATTATTGCCCAAATTAATTTTTAAACAGCACATAGTTAATAAACATATTTAAATTTAAAAACCATAATTGATAACTAATAATAAAACGTAAGAAAAAAATTAAATGGGACTGCCGGGTTTCGAACCCGGGTCTCCACCCAACCAACACACACAATACACCACTACGCTACACCCACATATCTGTTGAAAACCTAAAGCAATTAAGTTATATACTAAAACAACGTTTGAATTTGAATCTCTGAACCCATAACAGTCGAAACCGGATTTCTAGCAAATCAAACAAATAACCGTTTTCCTTTTTGATTAACGCATGTAACTGCTTTCAATCATTAGACTTAACGGAAATTTTGAATCAATTCGTCTTAGCTGAATCATCGACCGTTAATCATGAATGAAACCGAAAATCATAACTGCCTCTACTCTGTAAATAACAATCCTGGAATCCTTGTAAAACTCGCTCATACACTTGCGTACACTCTCAAACACTCTGCACTCTCTATCTTCCAAGATCACGTCGCCGGAATTCTCTGCAAGTTGCCGAAAGTTATCGCCGGAAAACCGAATTTATCCCAGTATTGCCTTACTCTATAAATAGGACTTCTAGAGCTTCGACAGAAGTCACCCACACTCACCTCAAACTTCCTGTAGATCCTCTGTCGCAAGATAAACTTCGCCGGAGTTAACCTCAGCCGCCGGAACTTCGTCGGAGATCACAAATGTTCGGTACAGCACCTTTAATCCGTTCTGTTTAAATTATTTCATTAACAGTATTGATCAATCAACTAATTCAATAAAAAATTTCGATTAAACAGTCGTGTTGATTCTCTGGTTTCATAAACTGAAGAAGATGAAGCACTATAAGTTTAATTTAAAACGGATTTTTAATCGGGTTAGACACACAGTCCAGTGGTGTACTGTGTGCAATTTTAAACCACACGTCCCGAGTTCGATTCGTGCACTTAACCGGTTTCCTGTGATAAATCTCAATTTTTTGAAAGGCCCAGAACACCTTCCAGTTAGTATTTAAGTTTAATAAAAACCAGTATTCTAACCAGGTTAGACACACAGTCCAGCGGTGGACTGTGTGCAAAGTTAAACCACAGGTCCCGAGTTCGAATCCTGCTTCTGTAACTGGTTCTGGCAATTATCAAGTTTTTAAATAAAGACAGAAATGAATTAATCTAATTTGTATATATATATAATTAAAAACGAGATTATTTCGGGTTAGACACGTAGCTCAGTTGGTAGAGTTGCGTGCACGCGGGAGGTCACGAGTTCGAACCTCACTCAGCGCGCATAATAAACACAATCAGACCGGTCAACGGTCAAAGTCAACGGTCAACATTTTTATTTATTTATTTATTTAATCAGAAAATTATTTAAAAATACTTAAAAATAATATTTTTAAAGTTAGAAAATGTCCTTAAACTCACAAAAATAAATCTAGAAATCCTATTAAGGTTATGAATTAAAATTATTAATCTCAAATAAAATCCATTTATTTACCGAACCATTATGTTATTATTTAGGTTAGTTTCTATCGTGGTTAAATCCAAATTCGTGCGCATTCATCATCAATCCAAGAAACGCAACCACTGTGAGTGAATTCTTACAAATTCCCCTTTTTATTCATGTTTTGGGGTGTATCATGTGTCGCTTAAATTAATTCGCTTATTCAAACTCGTGCTATACCATTATATGATCTAAACTTAGAATGTAGATATTGTTTGTTGTGATGTATTACATACTGTCAAGTTGTATGCAAATTATTCATTAGGCCCATCAGTTCCTCGTGGGAGACGAGTTGAACAACGCGTGCCTCAAAAACATTCATTAGGCCCATCAGTTCGTTGAACAACGCGTGCCTCAAAACTCATTCATTAGGCCCATCAGTTCCTCATGGGAGACGAGTTGAACAAAACGTGCCTCAAAAACAATCATTTGGTGTATGTGTGTGCAATATTTAATATTATGTGTTTTGTGAATAAATTTACATCTACATTTACTCATATGTGGTTATGCACTTTATTTTATAATTGATTCAATAAACACGTTTAAATGTTTTCATAGGATTCGCTCGCCAACTTTTTGTTGACTCAAAAACCTATTTTTACACATGATACAGGTGGACAGGATGAAGCAAGGAACACGTAGGAAATTGCCTTAGAAGAAAAATAATGAAGTCTTGAAAGATGTATAGAACATGTTGTACTTGTATGATTTGATTGTATGATCTCCTTTTAAATGAAATAATAAATATGAAACTTTATAATAAATGTCATGAGCTTTGATGAAAACCCAATCATGCCCCGATCACCTTTTCCGCTGCGGGTCGGGGTGTGACATAATATGATGACGCGGATACATGAAGTTAGGTCGAAAGTTCATATGATAAACGTTGACTAATGAAAGTCAACTGCGCATAAGAAGCATGCTTAGACTTGTTGTTACAATTGTAAGATTATAGAAAGTCATACGGTATGCGATGTATCAATATACGTTTTATGCGATGGTATAATGAAGCAGATGAGTTTGAAAAGATATGATTTTGGATAGATGCCTTGTGCTTGTTAGGATTGACTTATGAAAGTCAAATATGAGTTATGCATTGATATGATCGTTAATATGTACAATCAAGTATGCTAACAAGAACGTGATTAGGCGATGACATGAAAGTATAGGGATCATGTCAAGATGGATGGAAGCATAGAAGGCTAACTAGTCAAAAGGAGACAAGGTAACGGATTCAAAGACGGACGCTAAGGTAAGTGATTTCCGGAATCACTTCTTCTCTAGTAAATGAATATTGATATGTTGAATACAGGGGGTTGTGTAAGAAATTATGGATAAGGGTAGGAATCAAGATAAATATATTGTCGTGATAAGTTATAAGATGTCAATACGTTCGGAAAGCATAATGGAAGTAAACGGGTCAAAATGTAGAAGTATGTGTTGGGTGTGGGTTTCGGATGTTATGGTATGGGAACTAGATAAGAATGTTTAACTAATTACAGAATTAAAGAATATATGGTTATGATGAGCCGTAAATAGCAATTATGTTGTAAATAACTTAGAATAGTCAAACGGGTCAAAAGAATCAAGAAAGTACGTTAGAGGTATAGATTTGATTTAAAGAGACATGGGTTAAGTGTTAAAAGGATACGGGAGGCTCATGGAAAGTTATGGGATGATACGGGACATGACAAGTCAGTTTGGGTTAGAACAGGAGTCGGAAACGGGCTGTGTAAGCTTGATTAAGGAAAATCAGCGTCGGCAACACAGAAGGGGCGTCGCCGACGGTCTCCTTAGCCGTCGCCGACGCTGTCCCATTTTCTCGACGCGCTAACTCACTGTCTACGCAACTTGGTTTCCGACGCAACATTCTAGAGGGCGTCGCCGACGCAATAGGAGGGCGTCGCCGACGCCTCCCACAAGCTTAATATTATGTTTTTGTTGGTTATTTGCATTGTGAGTTTCCATATCTCCTAAAATCTGTTCCGTAACCCCTAATGAGCCCCGAAAAGTGAAAATGGCTAATAGGGAGTTATGTGAACTTATTGAATTGAATTAGTGATTACCTAATATGATTAAGTATGTAAGCATGTATGTATGTATATGGATGCGTGCGAGTGTAGACAGGAATTGTAACTTATTGAATGTAGATCAGTGGTATGTACTTACGCGAAGTTGGAGGTCGGCAATACGTTGAGATCTTGTCTTACTAACTGTATTGCTAACGAGAATGAAACAGGAATGCAGGTATGTAAGTGTTGGGCTTTCGAGGGTGCGAAGTCCGGTGTAAAGAACAAGTTTAGAACGATATAATTGTGGAGTAGTAAACATAGTTAGAACACTATGTAGTTATTGATTAATTATATTTTCATGTAATTACATAAGATGTCACCCGTTACTAATGTGTTGGTTATGTATGTGGTGACCGCAGATTAGTCAGATCATCATTACCATCATGGGAGATATGTGGACGAAGATCGAGTTAAGGAGCAAGGATTGTACGGGAAGAGTGGACTCATAACTTGTATTATGTATTACATTTAGCAAGTTAATTAATAATGAATGTAGTAAATATTTTCAAGAAAGTGTCCAATATCTTAAAAATGAACCTTTAAGTAGGTTATATAGTTAATAAAGAAAGAATTTTTGAATCAGTATTTCCGCTGCGTTTATTTGGGTCAAATCCTGTTTAGGGTGTTACAAGTTGGTATCAAAGCCATGGTTTGAGTGAAATCAAGTACAAGAGGGTAAGTACTTGAACTCAAACCCGTGTGCTCTTGTGATAAAGGACCCGTACAATCCAAGACTCGATCAAGATCTAAATGTGTAAATGAATGTAAGCATGTGCATATGTATTCATATAAAGAAACTAGCTGAATTGTATATGCAAGGTAAGCTCAAAGGATTGAGGAGAATGATCCGAGAATGTGGTCTAGGATGAATGCCAAAGCATGTAATTAGACAGATGGACCCCAGGTACACAATATTAATGTATATATGAGTACCGGTTTTGAAGGAAAAAGGAAGAATCTCCTTGGGGAGGGTAAATGTTAAACAAAAGACAATAATATCGTCTTGTTAAAGTTTTTAAAGATGTTGCGTGAACTAATAACCCATTTCTTCGAACATAAGGTGATGACTATCATGAAGGCACGAAACTAGCATGTGGATTGCGCACCTAGCCAGTACGCAAGAAGCATATGACTTTCGTGAAAACATGATAATCAACGCATGAATGTCCGATGGAGTTTGGAATAAGTTTGACGTGTGGGTAAAAAGAGTCGTTAGACTCACAAGAAATAGAAATCAATCTATGAGAATGAAAATGCTTGAATCCATAAATAAGTACGGATCAAACAAGTAAGAATGAATGGTGAGAATGAAAATGTTTGAATCCGTAAATAAGTACGGATCAAACAAGTAAGAATGAATGATGAGAATGAAAATGTTTGAATCCGTAAATAAGTATGAATCAAACAAGGAAGAATATATGACGAGAATGAAAACGTTCAGATCCGTAAGTAGGTGCAGACCACACTAGTAAGAATGTATGATAAGAATGGAAATGTTTGAAATTGTAGGCTCAGACCAAGAAGTAAATATCCTTAAAGCAGATAATATTCAAGTTATGTTTTAAATCTGCATATACATATATATGCAAATATGTTTGTATGCAAGAATGGTCAAAAGGACAAACGAGTCATGCGGGTCAAATGGTGATCGCCATTTGAACCCGGTATTTAATATTTTGTTTTGTCAAGTTTTATGCTTATAGGTAAGCGTAATTTATGGGCATGCATTGCCACAAATTGGAAAGAAATAACCATCGCAAAGTGTGGATAACGAGTCGATGGTTTGGGACTCGCGTCAGGTATGTATAAAAGGTTATGTCTTCGGTAGGAACTTATGACTAAACTAGAGAGGGATATGTCAAAATTTGGTAATAATTTAACCCAAGTGAAATGCATCTAGCAATTTAGGTTGACTGTCATTTTGGTCTAATGTCTTACCGGAGGGTAATATTTGAATATAAGGTTTTCTAGCATAAACCACTATAAAGGAAGTTGTGTGGAAAGATGAAATGAAAATTTTAATGAAAAGTAGGAGGCACGAGCTTGAATGCAAAATGCCTCCTAACGGGTCGGTTGAGTAATTGACAAAACATAGATAAGAATGTGTTTACAGTTGGATCTTCGAAAAGCCAAACGAAGTTAAGTAAATAATTATTAAGCAAGTAATAGTAAAATAGCATGACGAAATTGATTCATTAAGTAAGTATGACCGATGAAAGCTATTGTAGTAGCAAGAAACCTAGTTGAAAGAAATAAGTTTCGAATACGTTGCATGTGAGGTATGTTAGTAATCGACCCAAGCAAGTCAAAATGAATGATGGGCTAGGATTCGGATGAATAACTTATGTAATTTACAAGGAAAGGAAAATATTCACAAGAAAAGCTAAAATAATATCTAGTGAGTATGCTTGAATTAGAAAGAGTACAAACGGGTACTTCAATACATATACGATAGGTAGAAGTGCTAGTTTGACCTTGAAAAAGTCAAACTGCAAAAAAAGTAGATGAAATAATTAGTAAAACGAAAGAAATAGTATATGTAATATGTAACAGCATACATGAAAGAAATTTATAAAGGAATGGTAGGTGCATAAGCACCGAGAAGAATGAATATTTGAAGGGAATGTATTAATGGTAAGTGTCGTCAAAAAATGCTAACTTTGATGCTAGGCTTGTTGGCCATGTTCATCTGAACAAGACATTGTTTAAAGGATGCCATAGGCGGAGGCCCAACAAATGAATGGATGCGATTAATCCGAGTATCGCATAAACTCACGATGAATCAGCCGATTCAGATCAGAGACTGTCGTTAGCAATGAAATTAAGGTTAGTAAAATGTTTATCTCACAACCATGAGTAAGAATTCATACATTGAATGATTTGCTTTAATGGGTAAGATAAGAAGAAAATTATGTCATTGGAAGATAACTCCAAAATTTTTAAGTAAGAATTTAGGGTATTAATTAAGCGCTCACATGGAGCGCTCGCGAAACATACCTGCTTAGTAGGGTAAGGTGCGTGAAGGAAGTTAATTGTATAAGGACATGAATATGAAAGTAATTAGACATAACGTTTATAATGGGATGTTAGGGTGTGCCCATGACAAACAAAATGAAAATATCATATATGATATACATATGAATAGGATGAAATAAATCGATTTAATTTGATTAATAAGTGTATGAATGTATTAGACTTAATTAGAAAGATAGAACAAGCCATAACTTAGGCTTGTACGAGCAATAGTATGCATTCGGAATGAATTCAACGAATG
The DNA here is from genome assembly GCA_947069175.1 of Scalesia atractyloides. Classification (NCBI taxonomy): domain Eukaryota; kingdom Viridiplantae; phylum Streptophyta; class Magnoliopsida; order Asterales; family Asteraceae; genus Scalesia; species Scalesia atractyloides. The sequence goes on from CAMTDV010000029.1 coordinate 5,520,305, forward strand.
AACCGCTAGTGATCGTGTGTGCTAGGAACTAGCATCATAAAGAAAAGATGACACTAATAAGAGCTCTGGATAAGATTACAACGTTATATGGATATAAAGGTAATTTTACTTGATTAAAGAAGGTAGGGGCAATGCGAACAATTGTGTTTATGCATGAATTAAAACTTTAACCAAGATCCCCAATGTACTCATGAAGTAGTAAGCATCATCTAAAGGTGGAAAAGTAAGAGTAGAATTGGTCTACTAGGAATGAGAAAGGTTTCAGGGACGAAGCCTCCTTTAAGGAGGGTAGATTTGTAACACCCCAAAATGTAATATTTATGAAATATGGTCCTTGCTAGTACAATTGTATGAAATAACTAACCAAGTTAGTAAATTTGTGTAACACCCTGTAAAATCATGTCCAAAAGTATAGTGATACGTGTTGTATTTTTAAATATAGTCTGTTAAAGACCAATAAGGACTAAAGGCGTCAACATGCTCAATCTGAGCCTCTGAGTGACGATCCGATGTCAACATGCATAAATAACAGCCTCTGAGTGACTGATATGTCAACATGCTTGAAATTTGGCCTCTGAGTGACTGATATGTCAACATGCCCAGCCTCTAAGTGACATCGGGATCAACATGCTTATCATAAGCCTCTGAGTGATCCTTTGTGAAGTCATAAACTCTCATACGTGCCATTTGTTAGACGAGAGAGTTCAATTTTGTAAATATGTGAAAGTTGGATAATGGAGGGATTAAAAGTGCCAACATGTTAATTTATACCTCTGAGTGACCTTTTAACGAACCGAGAGCTCGACAATGTCCGGGCATAATCCCGGGTATGCCAAGTATTGGCTACGGAGGGCTAAAAGTGCCAAAAAGGTGTTTAAAAAGGTTTTTAGAAGCTTTTTAAAGTTTAGGGGCTAAAGTGTCAAACTTCGAAACTGGCTGTGGGGCGGTCGCGGGCCGCGAGAGAACAGGCCTGGGTCTCTCGCGGGGCGCGAGAAGGCCTCTATTTTGTTTGGTCTTCAAGCAAAACTCCAAAACCATTTAACTCGAAACCATGGCTTCTTTAAACTGCTATACCATGTTTTGGGACACTTGTAAGCTCCTTCTTACACCCCTAAACACCTGTCTTCACCTCCTTTGAGTTCTCTAACTATAAATAGGTGTTCAAGTGTTCATTCCAACTTGCACCTTTCCAAAACATAACTCTTCTACCTCCTCTAGATGTTCCTAGCTGAAAGGAGCATCCAACTTAGTTCTCTTACATTGTAGGAACCTCTTGTAAGTGTTCCTTGCACTTGCATTTTCATTTATAGGCTTTTATAGCCAAAAGTCAAGCGTTTTCATAAAACGCTTTGACTTTCGGTTAAGACTGTTATGGTCCAGCCATTGTTCGAAATGAACATGGCTAAGTGATCGTAATAAGGTAGGTGTTAATCCCTATAAAGGGCACCTCCTGAAGATCACATTTGCTAGACCAATTGACGGGTCAAAGTTATGATATTAAAAAGTCAAACAAGCCATTTTTCAGGAAAAAAAATCATAAATTGATCTTATACATGTTATGAAACTTGTTTTGACACTTAAACAAGTTGGTAACAATTATTAGAACATGTAAGAACATGTTCGGCTCGTCAATTTCAGTTCTAGGGTCGGTTCGCAACCGAAAGTCGCGAAGTTTGACTTCTGCTTTGACTTTCGATTCTGACCCGATTTAGATTAGTTACCTACTAATCTAAAATTGCATTATGATCGTAATATAATGTAGCATAACCCTCTGAGGTTATATTACATGATCATAATTAGAATCCAAGTTTATGCTCAAGTTCCATAATTATGTCATTTTTGACCAAAATGCCCTTTTTGAAAAAAAAAACGAGGTTTTAACTGATAATGAACTTAAAAATGAGTTTCATACTGATGTAATATTATAAGTAGGATTATTTGGGATGTTAAACCATGTTATAAACTGAGTTTTCAAACAAGTCCTTAAACTATGTCGGTAAATGACGGTTTTAGCCCTTGTGGCTTATAAAATGGTTTTAATCAAATCTTTTCAAGGTAAATCATTTACCTACTGATATATTATATTAAATAACATGTTTTAAACATTTTAATCTGACCTTAATGTCATTTTTCGTAAACATTGCTTAAAAACGTCATTTTACGACATAAGCGTCGTTTTCGGCGCATAGTATGGTTTTAAACCATATTATTAACCAAGACTTGTTAACTACTGATTTAAAACTTATTTTAAACATATTTACAGTAGGTACATGTTATAAATTCAGAATCCCAAATAAATTAATAAACTATGTGTAAATGACCAAAATGCCCATTCGGTGCATAGTTTGGTCATAAAAGATAATTTACACATATAATTGACATCCTACTGATTTTATATCATAAATAAAGTATTTTTCTAGAATACATATAACTAAACATTAAATTATATTCAAGTTCCTTTATTACGGTATAAAATTTTCGAAAATGCCCTTATGAGGCATAATTTCGTTTTAATAAAACCTTAAAAACGGCATACAAGTTGATACCTAATAATATCTTAACTTATTAAATATAATGGCATATAGAACTTGTCCATGACTTATCAGGTTAACCCGATATCGCTATTATGCGCACAGTTACGTATATGTAACTATTTTACGAAATTTAACCGTAAAACGGTTTAACCTTGTCATTTTAGTTTCAAAATCCAGAATGTTTATAGTTTACCCATATTAATACAAGTCAAGACTTGTCAGGTTTAAACTACATTCTATCCGATCATCATTTATCAAGCGTTAAACGTAATGATCATGTACACTATTCGGTTTTATAAGATCGTTAGGTTTTATTTAATTGGCTAGCTTATGTCATTAATCCAGACTAGAGCTTGCCGGGTAAATGCTATCTGCACTTGTTACTTTTGTTACACGGCTGAGTTATTTAAAAAATAAAAGAAAAAGACAGCTCAGGTAAACTACATTCACCCCTTACAATGTGTTGGTTATGTATGTGGTGACCGCAGATTAGTCAGATCATCATTACCCTCAAGGGAGATATGTGGACGCGAAGACGAGTTAAGGAGCAAGGATTGTACGGGAAGGTGGGCTCATAGCTTTTTATATGTATTACATTAAACAAGTTAATAAAATAATGAATGTAGTAAATATTTTCAAGAAAGTGTCAAATATCTTAAAAATGAACCTTTAAATATGTTATATTTGTTAACAAAGAAAGAATTTTGAATCAGTATTTCCGCTGCGTTTATTTGAGTCAAAACATTTTTAGGGTCAAATAATTTTTAGGGTGTTACAGTAAGTAAAACTTTCTTGTTTACCTACTCACAAATCCCGTGACTTTTTCATATTGACTGTTTTCTTTTTTTCTTTTTGAAGAAACAACCCAACGCTAAAAAAAAAAAAAAAACCTCAGGATAACTCTCTATTTCCGTCCGATCACTACCATCAACTTTGGGGATGTGTTTGACCCTCCTTTGCTTTCATTTGAAACCCAAAGCCTTTTCTCTTTCTTCATCTCGACAATAATCACCGCAACAAAAACGTGCTTTTCCGTGGACCTTTCCCCTTTTTAGCTTTCTTTCTTTCAATCAATTTGGTTTGGTTTCGAGCAAACCCCCAGTCCTGATTTACACTGTCTCGTTAGGTTAGCCGCCTATTTTTGTTGCGTTTTCGATCTCTTTTCCAAGCAAAACGTTCGGAAAGCATAATGGAAGTAAACGGGTCAAAATGTAGAAGTATGTGTTGGGTGTGGGTTTCGGATGTTATGGTATGGGAACTAGATAAGAATGTTTAACTAATTACAGAATTAAAGAATATATGGTTATGATGAGCCGTAAATAGCAATTATGTTGTAAATAACTTAGAATAGTCAAACGGGTCAAAAGAATCAAGAAAGTACGTTAGAGGTATAGATTTGATTTAAAGAGACATGGGTTAAGTGTTAAAAGGATACGGGAGGCTCATGGAAAGTTATGGGATGATACGGGACATGACAAGTCAGTTTGGGTTAGAACAGGAGTCGGAAACGGGCTGTGTAAGCTTGATTAAGGAAAATCAGCGTCGGCAACACAGAAGGGGCGTCGCCGACGGTCTCCTTAGCCGTCGCCGACGCTGTCCCATTTTCTCGACGCGCTAACTCACTGTCTACGCAACTTGGTTTCCGACGCAACATTCTAGAGGGCGTCGCCGACGCAATAGGAGGGCGTCGCCGACGCCTCCCACAAGCTTAATATTATGTTTTTGTTGGTTATTTGCATTGTGAGTTTCCATATCTCCTAAAATCTGTTCCGTAACCCCTAATGAGCCCCGAAAAGTGAAAATGGCTAATAGGGAGTTATGTGAACTTATTGAATTGAATTAGTGATTACCTAATATGATTAAGTATGTAAGCATGTATGTATGTATATGGATGCGTGCGAGTGTAGACAGGAATTGTAACTTATTGAATGTAGATCAGTGGTATGTACTTACGCGAAGTTGGAGGTCGGCAATACGTTGAGATCTTGTCTTACTAACTGTATTGCTAACGAGAATGAAACAGGAATGCAGGTATGTAAGTGTTGGGCTTTCGAGGGTGCGAAGTCCGGTGTAAAGAACAAGTTTAGAACGATATAATTGTGGAGTAGTAAACATAGTTAGAACACTATGTAGTTATTGATTAATTATATTTTCATGTAATTACATAAGATGTCACCCGTTACTAATGTGTTGGTTATGTATGTGGTGACCGCAGATTAGTCAGATCATCATTACCATCATGGGAGATATGTGGACGAAGATCGAGTTAAGGAGCAAGGATTGTACGGGAAGAGTGGACTCATAACTTGTATTATGTATTACATTTAGCAAGTTAATTAATAATGAATGTAGTAAATATTTTCAAGAAAGTGTCCAATATCTTAAAAATGAACCTTTAAGTAGGTTATATAGTTAATAAAGAAAGAATTTTTGAATCAGTATTTCCGCTGCGTTTATTTGGGTCAAATCCTGTTTAGGGTGTTACAAGTTGGTATCAAAGCCATGGTTTGAGTGAAATCAAGTACAAGAGGGTAAGTACTTGAACTCAAACCCGTGTGCTCTTGTGATAAAGGACCCGTACAATCCAAGACTCGATCAAGATCTAAATGTGTAAATGAATGTAAGCATGTGCATATGTATTCATATAAAGAAACTAGCTGAATTGTATATGCAAGGTAAGCTCAAAGGATTGAGGAGAATGATCCGAGAATGTGGTCTAGGATGAATGCCAAAGCATGTAATTAGACAGATGGACCCCAGGTACACAATATTAATGTATATATGAGTACCGGTTTTGAAGGAAAAAGGAAGAATCTCCTTGGGGAGGGTAAATGTTAAACAAAAGACAATAATATCGTCTTGTTAAAGTTTTTAAAGATGTTGCGTGAACTAATAACCCATTTCTTCGAACATAAGGTGATGACTATCATGAAGGCACGAAACTAGCATGTGGATTGCGCACCTAGCCAGTACGCAAGAAGCATATGACTTTCGTGAAAACATGATAATCAACGCATGAATGTCCGATGGAGTTTGGAATAAGTTTGACGTGTGGGTAAAAAGAGTCGTTAGACTCACAAGAAATAGAAATCAATCTATGAGAATGAAAATGCTTGAATCCATAAATAAGTACGGATCAAACAAGTAAGAATGAATGGTGAGAATGAAAATGTTTGAATCCGTAAATAAGTACGGATCAAACAAGTAAGAATGAATGATGAGAATGAAAATGTTTGAATCCGTAAATAAGTATGAATCAAACAAGGAAGAATATATGACGAGAATGAAAACGTTCAGATCCGTAAGTAGGTGCAGACCACACTAGTAAGAATGTATGATAAGAATGGAAATGTTTGAAATTGTAGGCTCAGACCAAGAAGTAAATATTCCTTAAAGCAGATAATATTCAAGTTATGTTTTAAATCTGCATATACATATATATGCAAATATGTTTGTATGCAAGAATGGTCAAAAGGACAAACGAGTCATGCGGGTCAAATGGTGATCGCCATTTGAACCCGGTATTTAATATTTTGTTTTGTCAAGTTTTATGCTTATAGGTAAGCGTAATTTATGGGCATGCATTGCCACAAATTGGAAAGAAATAACCATCGCAAAGTGTGGATAACGAGTCGATGGTTTGGGACTCGCGTCAGGTATGTATAAAAGGTTATGTCTTCGGTAGGAACTTATGACTAAACTAGAGAGGGATATGTCAAAATTTGGTAATAATTTAACCCAAGTGAAATGCATCTAGCAATTTAGGTTGACTGTCATTTTGGTCTAATGTCTTACCGGAGGGTAATATTTGAATATAAGGTTTTCTAGCATAAACCACTATAAAGGAAGTTGTGTGGAAAGATGAAATGAAAATTTTAATGAAAAGTAGGAGGCACGAGCTTGAATGCAAAATGCCTCCTAACGGGTCGGTTGAGTAATTGACAAAACATAGATAAGAATGTGTTTACAGTTGGATCTTCGAAAAGCCAAACGAAGTTAAGTAAATAATTATTAAGCAAGTAATAGTAAAATAGCATGACGAAATTGATTCATTAAGTAAGTATGACCGATGAAAGCTATTGTAGTAGCAAGAAACCTAGTTGAAAGAAATAAGTTTCGAATACGTTGCATGTGAGGTATGTTAGTAATCGACCCAAGCAAGTCAAAATGAATGATGGGCTAGGATTCGGATGAATAACTTATGTAATTTACAAGGAAAGGAAAATATTCACAAGAAAAGCTAAAATAATATCTAGTGAGTATGCTTGAATTAGAAAGAGTACAAACGGGTACTTCAATACATATACGATAGGTAGAAGTGCTAGTTTGACCTTGAAAAAGTCAAACTGCAAAAAAAGTAGATGAAATAATTAGTAAAACGAAAGAAATAGTATATGTAATATGTAACAGCATACATGAAAGAAATTTATAAAGGAATGGTAGGTGCATAAGCACCGAGAAGAATGAATATTTGAAGGGAATGTATTAATGGTAAGTGTCGTCAAAAAATGCTAACTTTGATGCTAGGCTTGTTGGCCATGTTCATCTGAACAAGACATTGTTTAAAGGATGCCATAGGCGGAGGCCCAACAAATGAATGGATGCGATTAATCCGAGTATCGCATAAACTCACGATGAATCAGCCGATTCAGATCAGAGACTGTCGTTAGCAATGAAATTAAGGTTAGTAAAATGTTTATCTCACAACCATGAGTAAGAATTCATACATTGAATGATTTGCTTTAATGGGTAAGATAAGAAGAAAATTATGTCATTGGAAGATAACTCCAAAATTTTTAAGTAAGAATTTAGGGTATTAATTAAGCGCTCACATGGAGCGCTCGCGAAACATACCTGCTTAGTAGGGTAAGGTGCGTGAAGGAAGTTAATTGTATAAGGACATGAATATGAAAGTAATTAGACATAACGTTTATAATGGGATGTTAGGGTGTGCCCATGACAAACAAAATGAAAATATCATATATGATATACATATGAATAGGATGAAATAAATCGATTTAATTTGATTAATAAGTGTATGAATGTATTAGACTTAATTAGAAAGATAGAACAAGCCATAACTTAGGCTTGTACGAGCAATAGTATGCATTCGGAATGAATTCAACGAATGAACCGCTAGTGATCGTGTGTGCTAGGAACTAGCATCATAAAGAAAAGATGACACTAATAAGAGCTCTGGATAAGATTACAACGTTATATGGATATAAAGGTAATTTTACTTGATTAAAGAAGGTAGGGGCAATGCGAACAATTGTGTTTATGCATGAATTAAAACTTTAACCAAGATCCCCAATGTACTCATGAAGTAGTAAGCATCATCTAAAGGTGGAAAAGTAAGAGTAGAATTGGTCTACTAGGAATGAGAAAGGTTTCAGGGACGAAGCCTCCTTTAAGGAGGGTAGATTTGTAACACCCCAAAATGTAATATTTATGAAATATGGTCCTTGCTAGTACAATTGTATGAAATAACTAACCAAGTTAGTAAATTTGTGTAACACCCTGTAAAATCATGTCCAAAAGTATAGTGATACGTGTTGTATTTTTAAATATAGTCTGTTAAAGACCAATAAGGACTAAAGGCGTCAACATGCTCAATCTGAGCCTCTGAGTGACGATCCGATGTCAACATGCATAAATAACAGCCTCTGAGTGACTGATATGTCAACATGCTTGAAATTTGGCCTCTGAGTGACTGATATGTCAACATGCCCAGCCTCTAAGTGACATCGGGATCAACATGCTTATCATAAGCCTCTGAGTGATCCTTTGTGAAGTCATAAACTCTCATACGTGCCATTTGTTAGACGAGAGAGTTCAATTTTGTAAATATGTGAAAGTTGGATAATGGAGGGATTAAAAGTGCCAACATGTTAATTTATACCTCTGAGTGACCTTTTAACGAACCGAGAGCTCGACAATGTCCGGGCATAATCCCGGGTATGCCAAGTATTGGCTACGGAGGGCTAAAAGTGCCAAAAAGGTGTTTAAAAAGGTTTTTAGAAGCTTTTTAAAGTTTAGGGGCTAAAGTGTCAAACTTCGAAACTGGCTGTGGGGCGGTCGCGGGCCGCGAGAGAACAGGCCTGGGTCTCTCGCGGGGCGCGAGAAGGCCTCTATTTTGTTTGGTCTTCAAGCAAAACTCCAAAACCATTTAACTCGAAACCATGGCTTCTTTAAACTGCTATACCATGTTTTGGGACACTTGTAAGCTCCTTCTTACACCCCTAAACACCTGTCTTCACCTCCTTTGAGTTCTCTAACTATAAATAGGTGTTCAAGTGTTCATTCCAACTTGCACCTTTCCAAAACATAACTCTTCTACCTCCTCTAGATGTTCCTAGCTGAAAGGAGCATCCAACTTAGTTCTCTTACATTGTAGGAACCTCTTGTAAGTGTTCCTTGCACTTGCATTTTCATTTATAGGCTTTTATAGCCAAAAGTCAAGCGTTTTCATAAAACGCTTTGACTTTCGGTTAAGACTGTTATGGTCCAGCCATTGTTCGAAATGAACATGGCTAAGTGATCGTAATAAGGTAGGTGTTAATCCCTATAAAGGGCACCTCCTGAAGATCACATTTGCTAGACCAATTGACGGGTCAAAGTTATGATATTAAAAAGTCAAACAAGCCATTTTTCAGGAAAAAAAATCATAAATTGATCTTATACATGTTATGAAACTTGTTTTGACACTTAAACAAGTTGGTAACAATTATTAGAACATGTAAGAACATGTTCGGCTCGTCAATTTCAGTTCTAGGGTCGGTTCGCAACCGAAAGTCGCGAAGTTTGACTTCTGCTTTGACTTTCGATTCTGACCCGATTTAGATTAGTTACCTACTAATCTAAAATTGCATTATGATCGTAATATAATGTAGCATAACCCTCTGAGGTTATATTACATGATCATAATTAGAATCCAAGTTTATGCTCAAGTTCCATAATTATGTCATTTTTGACCAAAATGCCCTTTTTGAAAAAAAAAACGAGGTTTTAACTGATAATGAACTTAAAAATGAGTTTCATACTGATGTAATATTATAAGTAGGATTATTTGGGATGTTAAACCATGTTATAAACTGAGTTTTCAAACAAGTCCTTAAACTATGTCGGTAAATGACGGTTTTAGCCCTTGTGGCTTATAAAATGGTTTTAATCAAATCTTTTCAAGGTAAATCATTTACCTACTGATATATTATATTAAATAACATGTTTTAAACATTTTAATCTGACCTTAATGTCATTTTTCGTAAACATTGCTTAAAAACGTCATTTTACGACATAAGCGTCGTTTCGGCGCATAGTATGGTTTTAAACCATATTATTAACCAAGACTTGTTAACTACTGATTTTAAAACTTATTTTAAACATATTTACAGTAGGTACATGTTATAAATTCAGAATCCCAAATAAATTATAAACTATGTGTAAAATGACCAAAATGCCCATTCGGTGCATAGTTTGGTCATAAAAGATAATTTACGCATATAATTGACATCCTACTGATTTTATATCATAAATAAAGTATTTTTCTAGAATACATATAACTATAACATTAAATTATATTCAAGTTCCTTTATTACGGTATAAAATTTTCGAAAATGCCCTTATGAGGCATAATTTCGTTTTTAAAACCTTAACGGGCATACAAGTTGATATCCTACTAATATCTTAACTTATTTAAAGTATAATGGCATATAGAACTTGTCCATGACTTATCAGGTTACCCGATATCGCTATTATGCGCACAGTTACGTATATGTAACTATTTTACGAAATTTAACCGTAACGGGTTTAACCTTGTCATTTTAGTTTCAAAATCCAGAATGTTTATAGTTTACCCATATTATACAAGTCAAGTACTTGTCAGGTTTAAACTACATTCTATCCGATCATCATTTAATCAAGCGTTATACGTAATGATCATGTACACTATTCGGTTTATAAGATCGTTAGTATTTAATTGGCTAGCTTATGTCATAATCCAGACTAGAGCCTTGCCGGTAAATGCTATCTGCACTTGTTACTTTTGTCTACGGCTGAGTTATTTAAAAATAAAAGAAAAAGACTAGCTCAGGTAAACTACATTCACCCGTTACTAATGTGTTGGTTATGTATGTGGTGACCGCAGATTAGTCAGATCATCATTACCATCATGGGAGATATGTGGACGAAGATCGAGTTAAGGAGCAAGGATTGTACGGGAAGAGTGGTCTCATAGCTTGTATTATGTATTACATTTAGCAAGTTAATAAATAATGAATGTAGTAAATATTTTCAAGAAAGTGTCAAATATCTTAAAAATGAACCTTTAAGTATGTTATATAGTTAACAAAGAAAGAATTTTTGAATCAGTATTTCCGCTGCGTTTATTTGAGTCAAATCATTTTTAGGGTCAAATAATTTTTAGGGTGTTACAGTAAGTAAAACTTTCTTGTTTACCTACTCACAAATCCCGCTGACTTTTTCATATTGACTGTTGCTTATTTTCTTTTTGAAGAAACAACCCAACGCTAAAAAAAAAAAAAAAAACCCTCAGGATAACTCTCTATCTTCCGTCTCGATCACTACCATCAACTTTGGTATGTGTTTGACCCCTCCTTTGCTTTCAATTTGAACCGAATGCCTTTCTCTTTCTTCATCTCGACAATAATCACCGCAACAAAAACGTTGCTTTTCCGTGGACCTTCTCCCTTTTCAGCTTTCTTTCTTTCAATCAATTTGGTTCGGTCTTCATGATGCAAACCTCCAGTCCTGATTTACACTGTCTCCGTCTAGGTTAGCCGCCTATTTTTGTTGCAGTTTATCGATCTCTCTTTCTCAAGCAAAACGTCGGTCTCAGTTACCTACTTCGGTCTTCGCCTAAGCTTTCTTATCGGTCTAATGTGAACCCCTTCTCGGACTCTAGGTTCTTAATTTCAACCTCTTCGTCGGTCCTTTTGTGGCTCATCGGCCTTCTCAGTCTCATGCAAGAAAATAATTTTCGGCAATGGCCTTCTTCTCGCAAGTATCTTCTTTCCAGCGGTCACGGTCTTCGGTCATCTTTATCTCCCGTCGGAACAAGCTTTCCGACACGGTCTTGTTATCAGCGGTTCTTCTTCTCCAGAGAAGATGGTCTATCTCGGTCTTCAATCTTCTGTTGCAATTCTCATGAAATCGCTGCTGCCGTCTTTTTCTTTCACTTTTTTTCTAAGGGATATTCAAAACCCTATCGTCTTCGTTCTTTCCGGTGACTGGAGCCCAAAGCTGTTTCCTTGCTTTCTCGAGCTCTCTAAACGACTCTCAAAACGGTTTCCTTCTTGAACCTCGCTCTAATACCAAATGTTGGTTCAAGCCTAATTATACACAAAGAACCTCACTCTAACACTCACGATTTATTTGTGAAATATGCAGGAAGAAAACAAATGGAAAACTGAAAACTTTATTCATTAACCAAGAAAGCCTTATATAGGCATTACATGCAACGTAAACAAAAGTCTCTTTCAAAACAAATGGCTCTAAACTTGCCGAGGAATCGGTAAACTCAACTAACCCATTTGACCACATGCTAAATAGACTTCTAACGTACACAATGATCCACCATGTCAAGATTATTTAACAAAATGTACTTGTTGTCACGTATGTTATCAGCTATGATTGGTTGCAGGCTGCTGCCGCTTATACAGGTTGTAGGCTACCGTCACTTGTACTGGCTATACTTTTATGCGTTGGCATGTTTGCGCGTACGCGCGCGGCCCTGCTCATGGACCTTGAAACAAGCTAAGTGTTTAGGAATTAAGTGTGGGTATGGTCCTGCGCGCGCATGGCTTGCGCAATATTTAAGACCATACCCCTTCAATTATAGATACAATATCGGTACGATATCAGTACTCGATAAAAAATGCTTCATTCTAGAAACACAACTTATTTGGTTGAAGACTTGGAGCCAGGGAGAAGTATTCTTCACTCTAGTTAAGTGGAATGTTTCCACCTTTTTCATGGATTTTTCTTTAACGGGATTGAGACATTGTTGAAAAGGATAAGCTCAATGAACATGGGATACCAAGAAACAAACATACGATGACCAACTTGGGATCACGTTCCAGAAAGTGATTTGAAGCATCTTAAGTGTTTCATGTTTTAGGTTAAACATCATCAATAATTGCTGTACTAGTTACAAAGGTATATCACGACCTATTCTGAAAATACTAATGTAGTAATGTTCTTGAAGTTATAGTGAGTAGTTACTAGTTAGTGCCAAGCTACTAAAACGTTAGATAACATGGGACACTAAATTAAGACATTAATCGAGTTCGAGTTGATAGGTCGACTTAAATTAATCTTGAATCAATTTAGTCCAGTGTCGGTGTTGGTTTGCGTCGCTTGATCCGTGTTAGATTCGAGTCGTGTTTTGTCTGTGATGGAGTTCTTTAATAAAAGCTATTATATCATCATGAGCCGTATATTTTAATATATTATTATATTGTTGTGTAGAATCTATTCTAAAAAAAGAGAAAACAAATGCTTTTTTTTATGCTATGTTTTTATTTTTAGAAAAGGACACAAACAAAATAAACCTAGAGTAAAAGACATTTGAAGAAAAATAAAGGATGGCTATAAATACCAAATATATATTCATGCAGTTTTCTGATATAAAATTTATTTCTAAATAAAGAAATAACATAAGTAGTATAAGTTTAGGCCACATTTTTTAGTATCTATAATAATTGTAGTACATAAATATAATTCATATATAAGTCAGAAAACTTGCTAAGTTACATCAAAACAGGAGGTAGTCGGGCAACAAGCTACGCACGAATCCTTTCTGAATTGCAAACTCTAACCTTCCAAATACAAACATTTGCCCCCTTGGGGTTGAACAATTGTTTTAGACGACCCGTTGAACCCTCGTCAAGAAGTGGATAGCTTCTGGCGCTAGGGAGCCGAAAGTATCAAAGGCAAAGGGGACAAAGACATGCTGGTTCTTTGCGCAAGCTTTAGCGTGCTTATCCACTTTCTTTGATTCTGCGTTTCTTGCCGCTTATCCAGCTACAAACCCGTTTTCCCTTAAACCAACCAAAGGGGAAACCTCCGTGAGGTCTACACAAGCATGTTTCCCCCCAGTCCAGCCAAAGACGAACAGATTCGTTGGTCGCAAAGTAGATCTCCCTTTTATAGGGTCGTGATAAAGATAGACAACTATAATTGGAAAAGTAATAAGAAAAGGAATTTTGATAAAAGAGAAGGAACGCGTAAAGCGTAAGAGGATACGTCATGTGCCAACCTTTGTTTCAACCACTACTTTGACATTATGGACTATCGGAGTAATAATATTATAAGAAAATACTACAACTTTTTTACTTTATTGTATCACCAAATATTATTGTTTATTTATTTATTGTTAGTTTAAAAGTCAATTGCATAAAATAGCCATCAGAATTCTCGCCCGGCAATCTGTTCATCAGTATGATTTTCTGATTATTCAAATTATTTGGATTTGGTTATTCGAATTTGAAAACTGCATTTAAATAAAAAAAAAAGAAGAAGAATTCAATGTAATGCTAGATTGAATGTAATATTGATATTAATTTTGGAATACAAGTTCAAAATAGTGTTCATTTCTCTACTATGGCATACAATCCATGCATGTATATTGTCACCGTTCAAATGCTTTAATCATTGTATATCAAAATGTCAACTTCATAATTAAATTAATACGATAGTTAAAATAACGATATAAGTATTGTTTATAATAATTGCGACAAAGTACAACCCCCCCCCCCCCCCGGTTAACTTGAAAATAATTCAGAACTAATAAACGAAGTTAGAAGTCAATTTCGGTTCGACGTTTAGCTTGATTTGTGTTGTGCTTATAAGATCTTCTATCGCTACAAAAAACTTGTGTTTCTAGTTGAAAATAATTCTGAACTAATAAACAAAGTTAGAAGTCAATTTCGGTTCGACGTTTAGCTTGATTTGTGTTGTGCTTATAAGATCTTCTATCACTACAATAAACTTGTGTTTCTAGTTTTTCATCTTCATTCTTTATCTTTGCTGTAAATTTTACTAGAATTTTTAAAACTAATGGCTGTTGCATGATTTGTAATTGTTCTGCTTTTAAAATCATGACCGTTGCCTAATTTGAATTTATTTAGGTTTTTAGCATTCAGGGTTAGTGTGTTTTACGTATAAGAATAAAATATATTCGAAATGTATCTAACCCTATATCTACAATCTACATCTAGGACCTGACTGGATGTATGTGTGTATATTAGTCAAGACAAAAATATATTTCTTTATATTATCCATGACAAGGATTTTCTTCATTGCCCACTAAGTCTCCCACGTCAATTTCATTTTAATTACAATCAAATCAAATCAAACAAACAAACAATAATATATAACTTAAATAAAAAAAACTCAACTAGTTCTTGATAACACCGTCAGGCTTTCTGTTTTTTTATATTTATTTTCTATTTTACCTATCTTTTATATTACATTTCTCATGTCAGGTACCACTGATTTTTTATTTTTATAGTTGTTTCATTTTTAATGTAAGTATATACATAGTTGAAATCAAAACTTATTATTAAAATGTTGTGTGATGGAGTGGTTGATTTACGCTAAACTTAATGAAGCGATTTGAGCTCAAAACTTGGGAGCTGCAAATGTGTGCCTTTTTTTGCTGAAAATATTAAATTTAATATCTGTCAACTTTACCCAGTTTTTTTTTTCTAAAGCTTCTCGACTTTAATAAAGTTACTCTGTGGTTCCTAAAGTTTATAAATGTTTTTTCCTTTGACGATGGTATTTTTATCTACGTCTTCATATTATTTTATTGAGATTGCGTTATGTATAATATGTACAAGTAACCGAAGCAAAAGCGTGAAATTGATAAATATTTGTTTTAGCGCCCCGCAACGTAGGCTGCGCATTTCACTAGTTATGCTACAATTTACTACCTACATAATCAATGGACGGCAATAGTATCAGCATATTACTGGTGGAAAAGACCAGCTGATTTTCTTTATTGTTTTTGGGCTTTTTGCGTTTACAAAGTTCGTATAATTACAATTAAACGCGGCTTTCGGTATCAAAGGTGCATGTACTGGAGTAGTTTTGATATATGGCTAAACGACATGAGGAGCCCGGATTCCAGACCTTGGCATTGCAACTTTTAAAATATTACATTTTATATTCATAAAGTTTACATAGTTTTTCATTTATTCGTTTTTAAATCAGTTTACACTGCTACTTTTGGCCTTCAATAAATTTACTCTACACTTCTTAAACATTAATAAAAAAATTACGTATTTTTCTCTACATCTCGATGCACTTTTTATCGAGGTCGTGTTATGAGTAGTATGTACGAGCAATCGAAAAAGAAACCGACATGTTACCAAACAGAGAAATATTCGGCTTATTGTCCCGCAATGCGGGCGGCGCATAAGACTAGTTTTTTTACATTCTTTACATCTTAAAATTAATTCAAGGGCTGCCGTCGTTGCCGAGTTTGGCGGCTTTTCCTCCAAACTAATGTAATATCTTTGTTCACGTCGTGTACATTGTTTTTAATAAAATCATGTATTTATATCTTGTAAACTGAATATCAAATAATTTAGAATTTAAAACTTAATAACAATACCAACTTCAATATTATTTTAAACAATCTTTTGAAGACTAATTCTACTTGATATAAACATCCATGGCAAATTTGATTCTTCCATGGCACAAATGAAAGAAAGAAGTGTTTCGTAACTTTTGTTCATACTCTTACCAAAACCAATTACGTATCGCTCGGGTGGTTTTGCCTGAGTCGAGCTCCAGGTGTTCCGGTGACCATATACCCGACAACCTCCTGAAAACGAGTTAAACTAACATATTTGATACTAGTGATACCATTCATTTTCAAGTCCAGGATGGAGATGAAGTTGGTGGTGCTAGTTAGCTATTATGGCATTGGCGGATCTAGAAAATCTTCAAATGGGTAACATTTTATGAAAAGGGGTAACGAAATCGAAATGTCAAATTTTTCCAAAATTTACACTACCGCTGAAGCGCCAAGGGGTACCGGAGGCTACCCCTTCCCCTAACGAAGGTCCGCCCTGTATTATGGGAAATGTTTGTGTGGTCAATAAATACCACATCTTTAAAATGGTCCAATATATATGAATGATATCATATAATAGTACTTTTCTGATCAATCCAAACATTATTCGTCTAATTGTCCAACAATGCCCATGGTTAACAACTTGAAACTTAAATGCAAAAGGAACAAAGTGCCAAAACCGAAATATTAGAGCATCTTGAGACCGCTAACTCAAAATTCTTCACAAATTTTCTAGCTATCTAACAAATCAGCATCACCCACAAATTTTCTTGTAAACTTTTTCGAGCAATTCACACAATCTCTTTACATTTTTACATTATCATTTATATTTCTCATTTATGCTCATAACTTCTTTATTTATTTTAATAACTAATTAGTTTTTAATATTGTATATATAAAATATTATAAAAAATTATAATTGATACAAAATATACAATTTATAATTTATTAAATTACAAATACCATAGTTATTAAAGGCGGTAGAGACACTCAAGGCACATAGGCCTTGCTTAGGACCTATGCGCAAGACACAAAAAAATGAGAGTATGAGGAAAAAAATGCGTACAACGAAAAAAATTTAAAAATATTTATCTTGAAGAATGAATACTATTTTTGAAATAAAATAAACAACATTTAATATCATGTATGTAGTACTAAAGTTCTAAAATATTAGTGTATCAGTGTAGAAAAGTAGTTTCTGTGTTAGATTAAAGTAGAAAAATAGTTGCAATCTTGCTGGAATTTAGAGAATTTTGCCGGAAACTTTTCGAAATCTAGGAATCTTGCCGAAATTTGCGACTGAACTATCACCTGGAGAATTAAAGCGCAATTGCCTTGACTTAAGGCGCAATTGCTTCGCCTCACTTGGAAAATGGGCCTAGGCGCAAGAGGCAATGACTTTTAACAACTATGACAAATACCCTTAATCCCTACAAAAATTGGGATACCGCTGAATTTTTGGGCTAGCTCCATAACTTATTAAAACATTATGTTAACCGAAACAAACTTTTATGTTCGTTCTAAAATTTAAAGGTATTTGAAAATTTGAAATGATTGATTATAAATAAACTAGTCAACTTCATTTTGAAATGTTTTACCCCAAATTTTTTTGAACGCCTTATATCATTATTCCATCAATTACTCAAATAGTGATCTACTTTGATGGTTTTAAAAATTTGGCCAAACCACCATTTTAGAAACAAAAATTAGTGGCCGGCCACCTTAAAGCGGAGATAGTTGATAGATGAACTCCGATATTAACAACTTATCAAAAATATTATATGATTATTCAATATTATACTCGACTTTAAGCCTCAAATGCTTGCTCAAAATTTGAACCGGAACCCAACTTCAAACATCGGTTTCCTATGCAATAATTTACCTATTCTAAAAGTGAATTTCTGATTTAAAGAATAGTATTAACTAACAATTAAAGTCCAAATATTCAAGATTAAAATTGTTCTATCACAACATAATCAAAAGTCTTCTTTGAAAATTCAGAAATTAGAATCCTAATTCACATAAAATCTTGCAGAGAATGAACCATCAAAATATATTGGTTCAAGAATATATTGAAGGCCCACAACATGAGCCATAAATTCAGACCGCATGCAACCCTTCCATTTTATTTATATATATCGTGAATATGTTGACGTTATAACAACAATTTTGCTTGAGAAGTATAAATGTCACATTGATTTTTATTTTTTTATAAATTGGGTGGGAACATAGCGTAGTGAAGAAACATCAAAATAATCTGGTGATTAGTTTGTGGATTATGCCTCGACAAATAAAAATTAATCTTCTTTCGTAGCGCCAAATCGCTAATGAAGATCCTGCAAAACTAACAACAGACCGTCAGCTCGTTATAAGAAGAAGAATAGGGGGTTCTCCTTGTAACCACCCTCTGGCATAAGAATAAATATTCATTTTGAGGATAATATGTGTGTATTAAGTGAGAGAGCAGGAGAGCGATCCTTAAACCTGGAGGTGAAGTCCTCTCAATATAGCTTGAGAAATTCGTGAAGGAGATGGGCTGATAGGCCTTGGGTTTGAGGTCAACAACAAGGAGTATCCATTCGTCTATCTGCCACGACCGTTAGTGATCTCTAGCGAGAAGGGCGCTTGGCGCATGGTGAATGGATCCACGTGTCCTGACGATTATCCTTGTTGTCTGGTCTGTCATCAGCGATTAATGGAGATCGTGGGACAGTGGTCGGCGCGAGCTGATTGGTGCCACATATATGTCCTTGTGTACTTCTTGTCTTCTACACGATGGTTCATCGTGCACATGATCCAATACAGCCTGTTGAGCGCCTATTGGCCCATAGCTCTGCCACTTGTACCTTTCGTACTTGTTTGGTGTTGTCCTGCGCTTCTTCCTTTCGCGCGACTCGGGAAACATCTAAGTAGCCTAACTCAAGGTCGAAGGAAACATCTGTATTAGTCTTGATCTCGTTCGCGAGCAAAATATAAAAATCTATGCAGTCAGCGCAAGGTCGAAGGAAACAAGTTTCTTTTTTGAAAAACTAAATGTAAGGAGTGCCCTTATATTAGTCTTGGCCTCGCACGCGGCTCAAGAAACATCTGTGCAGTCGGCGCAAGGTCCGAGAAGTCGTCGTTATGATGTATCTTGGATATGGTATTGCGCGCGACCTGAGGTTAACTCATTGGTCAGCGCTGGATTTGAGACCATACCCCTTCACATAGGCATGCACAACCGGTTAACATGTTTATGGAAATTAGTTTCCTATAATGAAAAAGAACCGTATATATGTAGCTATTTTTCATAAAAATGTACATTTGCTAAAATGTGAAACATTGTAGCTCCCAAATATGAATGTTACATACACCTTTTGCATATATAATGGAGAATTATGTTATAGTTTGGTATTTCGTAAGACAACGATGTTGGATTTACACCAAAAGGGATACAAGCACATGACGAAAAAGGTGTTAGCTAAGAACATTTAGCATTAGGCGTGAAAGAACTCTTCATACACATTACATCAAGATCTTGTACTACAGATTCATCTTGCTCACACATTACTACAAACTCCCACACTTTACATGTGAACCTTATGGGCATTTCCACATGTGTAACATGTGTGATGTACTTAAAAGAACATTTTTGGTTAAGGTAGCATGTGAAGCAGTTGCATATATTGAGCGTTATTGTTTATATCATTTGTTAAAGTTAAATTTCGGGACTCCTAAAGTCCACTAGTCGAATAAGCAGTACATGTTATAAGATACACTTATGGTTTTTATAAGAATAAAAAGATGATATAAATGCTAAATACAAATACTCATATAATGATATCATAACTTTTAAAACATTAGCAACATATGTCCACAAGACCAAAAAAGTGACTAACATCAATAAAATGAAAAAGAAGAACTAGGAAGAACAAGATAATACTTGAGGATTTATGTTTGACGTGAGTCTCTTAAAAATGTTAAGTGTCTCTCCTTAGTGAGCATGTATGTTCCTCATAGTACAATGACTTAGGCAATGTGTATTGTCGGGTAATCTGTTTAACATGTTCCTCGCATCAGTTGCACAAAAACAATCTCGAGCAATCTAAAGTTTATTATTGCTTCTTGAGTCCCTTAAAAAATTGGGTGTCTCCCCTTAATGAGCACGTATGTAATTTCTCACGGTACAATAGCTTAAGTAATGTGTAATGTCGGGTAATAGTCTAGTGTCTGAATTTCTATCTTAAACGAGAAGCAATAATAAACTTTAGATTGCTAGAGAATGGTTCTGTGCATTCGATGTGAATTATGGTTTATGGCTCTCTTGTGTGTCTACTATCACTTTAGTTTTATAAATACTTGAAAAGACAAAATTGTGAATTCACTTAATGTCATTAAACAATAATATTAAATTAAATATTAATTGTCTTTAATAGAAATGTACTTTTTAATAGAAAATTTTTAACACCTTAATTTCATCTTTACTTTACACTTGCAAGGATTGAACCCACAACCTTGGTGGAACACCTAGTGAAAGTCGAGAGACAATAAAACAAATTTTTGTGTGACTTTAATGAAACACTTAGAAAACTTGGTTACTGATTGTTAAAATTTCACATTGTAATATTTATGTGTCTTTTATGGAGCGAATTGTGCCGTAATTATTTGACATGCATCTAACGTTCACCAAATATTTTCCAAGAGTGTTCAATTTAAAATAATAGGTTCACCACATATCTCATATCCAAACTATTCTAAGAATCGATAGCATCGAGTGACATTTAACCAGACACACTTTCATATATTTGAGAGGCAAGTTTCTATTCCCTTGATTCGAACTCTAGTGACCTTGATACAAATTCGGATCTATTATCTTACTTAATTTGCCACAGTTGTTTCACATGTAACGACGACTTAAGTTAAGGTGTATGGTATGTAGTAGGGTAGAAAATTTAAACTCGTTTAACATTAAACTTATGACTATCCGTAAGACTTCTATGGACGCCTCGGGCTTACATTGTGCCGTCATGGAAGAGAAAGGCGACAAATCTCACGGTTTCCCAGCGCTAAAGTCTTCCTCTACGGACACACAGAGAGGGAATTAAGTGAGAGATGAGGATAGAGAGGAGTTCGTGGGAGAGTCGAAGAACGTACAAATGTGAAGGAGATGGGAGTCCGCTAGCCTTGGTTGTTGCTGCTTGAAAAACCATAAGTTACCAAAGGAATTGTAGGTAAGGTGTCTCTCCCTAGGACGCCCCATTGTTTTGAAAAAACTAGGGCATTGTCTGCCAACACAAGACATGGTGTTAATTATGTTCAACATCTGAAAATTCCGGTTATTGTATCTTGAAAAAGTTTTAGTGACTGGTGGGAAAGGCCACGGTTTTTCTTTACTATGACCCCTAAATGATCCAGCAGGCCCTGGTCTCTCTTTATCGTATTGAGGGTTCAAGCCTCACTACTATATATTGTTAGCATCAGTAGACAAAGAACCCATGTTTTAAAAGTTAATTACAAAAATGTCATACAAGATAATCTTACAATGGAGACAAGAAAATTTTCTATGGTTTCACATGAGTACGGGTAGAGATACGTAAAATGCAGGGTTCACCACAGCTAAAGAACAGATTGTAGTGTTGGTGTCTTTTTTTTTTTTTTTTGACCACCATCAAGTTTTTTTTTTCTTTTACTTGAAAAATTGTTTCCCTCCTGTTAAGTTTTAAAGTTGTCATTTTTGCTCTTATTTTCTAAAAGTTTTATATTGGTCGTCGTTTAATTACTTTTAAAGTTGTCAATTTTGCTCTCATTTTCTAAAAGTTTTATATTGGTCGTCGTTTACTTACTACTTAGCAAAAGTTTACTACTCATGTAGAATTAGTGAACATGTAAGATAACGGTTCTAAAATAGAGTAAAAATAGATATATCGTAAGTTTGGACCATTCAAATTTCATTTCCAGGTTTTTCGTTAAAAGACAACGAGACGGTGTCCAAAAATCTGGTCCGTGTGATGGTAACCATGGATGCACTATTTGACTATCAAGGAACCTGCCGATTTTACATTGGTCACTTGGTCAAAAGCTCTATATTTTGTCAAATGGCAAGTGGCTGGCATCCCACGTAGTCTATTACATGATATTATACTAATATATGGTTAATTATATATTAAACAGTGACCCACTTAAAGTCTACATACTATATCCATGAAATAGTTATTATATTAATATTCTATTTATTTTTAAGTCAACTCATGTTCATTCCTGTGTTTGTACTTAAAAGGTTGGACGACAAAAAAAACTTTATCACGGTGAATTAAAGAAATCACACACGAGGTATAAGATATGATTTTCATAACCTCTAGAAAGGTGTCGAAAACGATGCTTCTATTTCAATGATTTGTAAATTAAAATGACGTAATCAATGCCAAAGGCGAAAGAAATACGAATATTTGTAAGAGGACGTACTTATGAATGGTATTAAGAGAGTGGATCTAAGTAAGATAAAAACAAATTTTAATCAAAGAAGATAAATACTTATAAATAAAAATGGCTGAAAATAGGTTACTTCAAATGTGATCAAAGAAGATGAGGTCAAATCCAAAGGAGTTAAAGAGGTTGAAAGCATGGCCCTACGCCATGCATCAACATTCACCATCTTTTTTCTAAGCTTTTTGCAAAAGCTTCCCACTTTGAATTTGAATAAAGTTTTTTTTCTTAACTAAAGGGGCGTGGGGTGGAGGTTCAGAAGTCACCTCATGAAGCAAATTGCGCGATTGTTAGGCGTGGGGTGGAGGTTCAGAAGTCACCTCATGTACCACACAATTCTTAAGTAAAGACGTTGCGAGTGAGTGGTAATAAAGTTTTAAACAGATAAAAGGGCCATAAAAGTGTTGTGCGGTTGAGCACGTATATTTTATTTATAATTCTATTTAAACGAGCTACATAGTTGATATGTTTTACTTTAACCCAAACACACCTCACTTGTAAAATGGACTACACATATTAACCTAAAACATTCCTTGATATTTTAACCCAAGTCTACATTTTATCTTTTTAATAGCTCATGAGACTCAATAAGGGGCACCAATGCAAGATAGCTTTCTTAGTTGTATTTATCG
The DNA here is from genome assembly GCA_947069175.1 of Scalesia atractyloides. NCBI lineage: Eukaryota > Viridiplantae > Streptophyta > Magnoliopsida > Asterales > Asteraceae > Scalesia > Scalesia atractyloides. The sequence continues at coordinate 5,543,536 of CAMTDV010000029.1, forward strand.
TTGTTGTATGAACCCAAAAGGCATAAAAGTGGTTGAGAAAAAGAATACAAGGACCACTCCTTTCGGGAACATGGCTTGTTCTTTCACTTGTCCAATAACACGTTGCTTCACGCGTATGCCTTTTAGAAGGAGACAGTAGACTGAGATATATAGACAGAGATAAATATTGTAAAGGAAAATTGATTTTAATAGCATAAAACATAAATTATTAGGCAGATAATAATCTATACTAGCAATTTAAACAGTGACATTCATAACTTTTATCTTCGGTGACAAATGCAATCTCACATAAACGGAGAAATAAATGTATTTGCCCATGTTAAAGAAAACCAAAGACTTGCACATAGGAATGATAATGAGCCGGGCATTGGTAATCCCAATCTCATGCCCAGTCGGGCGATTGTAAAATTGTTGGAACTTAATAGACTGTCGCATACCATACAAAGTTCAATTGTTAGAAAAATTAGAGTTTACTGTGTTCCAGGTGCCACTCTATAACACCCTTATTTTATTTATTTATTTATTTTTTTTAAACATATATATATATATGTGTGTGTGTAAACATTAATAATCCCAAAATAAACAAGTTAACAAAACGTTTTGTATGTTCTAATACTGATAATACATAACCAGACAAACTAAAAACGGAAACTTGAAATTTTGACATGTTGGATATTTTATGCATGGCTTGATCTTCATCGAAACTTGTCTTGTGATATCCTTACAAGCTGAAAATATATAACTTATTAGTTTCATGTTCAATTGAAATGAATATAACTTCATAACTTAACAAATAATAAAATTTTAAATTTACAATTTACTGAGTGGCATCGGCGACGGCAATATGTCGCGTCGGCGACGCCACGTAAAAATATGTGTCGGGTCAAGACCACCGTAGACATTGGCATAAGGCGTTGAGTGTTTCGCATTGCGTCGGCGACGGCCAAACATGGCGTCGCCGACGACACCTACTGCAGAATTTTTGTTGCTGTTTGTTTATTCACTCGTTCGAACCGTTTCGCGTGCAGTGTATCATCTTATAACTTCGGACTTACAAAGATTAGTCCGCAAAGTGTTATTCTTTGCTTTCGTTGCTGTAGTGTCGTCCTCACGACTGTTTATACTAATCAAACCAAGTATGTACATATTTCTATGAATTCCGTAAGTTGACATTTTAACCAAATTTTGGCCAACACGCTTACTAACTCTGTCCATTCATGTAGAATCACTGATTATATTGTATCCTTATATTGGTAATAAAGATTTTTTGGATTGCATATTCGTTTTTACGTATATAAATTTCTTTCTTTCCGATTTTACCCTTCAACCATAATTCACCAAATATGGTTAAGATATTCTTTATTTTGACTCAGGATGTGCGTGAATTAAATATATTTTTATTATTATAATTTTCGTTCACACAGATTAGATTTTAAAATAGTTTTTACTTAAAACCAACTACACACACATAGGGCAAGTGTACTCGTCAGGTGGTAGTATAGTTCGCTGATAAGAACCGGATATCAATCCGTGGACTCGGTGTCTCAGTACTAAATTTTTGTTACTTTTAAACCCGTTTCGATCAATGAGTAGATTTCTTGATTGTTTTTAAACTATCATGTAAGGATAAAAATTAACTAAATGAATTAACAAGAACAATATTTAAGAAAGATTGCTTGAATTGAGTATCCACTAATAAACATATGACAACTTTTTAAGGAAAACTAATGGTGATGCAAGTCTTAGAATCAACTAAGTTTCCAATCAAGGTCCCCTAGTTTTATAAATCTTGGGAAAATTATAATGAACAACATTTTAATCACCGAAGATTCATTCTTTAAGTTCTCTTGCTAAATTGATGTTAATCTTTAATAATGAGTTAATTGTTAATCAAAACTCCTAACTCTACAAATTAAGGAAAACTAACATGAACAACACATTAATCACCCTAACTTGGTTTCAAGTAAATGATATCTTCAACAAGCTCTTGACATAAATCACAAGCATGGTCATGCTAAACAACAACTTTGGCCTAAATCATCAATCCAACATGAACACAAACCATAGAATTCATATAAACATTCATAAGATCTTTACAAATCTAAATGCAAGAATTCATACTCATATTCAAATCATCATCCTAATCATGTTAGCAATTACCATTCCTAGTTTCATGCTATGAATCAAATCAACAACTAAGAAGATTCCATAATCATAATCTCTACATGGGCTTTCCAACACTACATGTAAATTTTTATGATCAAACATTCAAGAATAATAACTTTAAACATAAACATGCATTCCAAGAAACTTGAATAAATACCATCATGGAGATTAACATACAATAATCACCACATCTATTTCCATATTGTCAAGTGCTCATTAGCTTCAACAAAATTCAAACAACACAATTGTTTAGCCTAGAAGGCTCATGATAACTAAGACAAACATAAAGTAATATGGATTGTGCATGAATAACAAGTGAAAATACTAGTGTTTAAGACAAGGTAATTAGCTAAATGAGTTGGATTATCAAGTGATACAACCTCCTAAAGGCTCCTTTCTTCAATCTCCAAGCTTCCGAGATCAGCTTCTTGAGAGAGAAATCCACCCAAATGCTCCAACTCCCCTTCAAATGAGCTGAATTCACGTATTTAAGCTACTGAGCATTTGGCACGACCGTGCCACCTTTTGGCACGATCGTGCTTGGTAAGTGCCAGGTGCGTTTCTGAGTTGTTGACCAAGTTTGATGCCAAATTCGGAAAGATCCCGCTAAAATTTCCCCGAGGTGGCACGACCGTGCCACCTCTTGACACGGTCGTGCTTATCGATATCGTACTCGGAAATGACTAAGTTGAACTCGGAAACTAGCTGATCAGGGCCTGTGATTGCACGCTCACGGTCGTGCTTGGGGTTGGCACGATCGTGCCAAGTGTTGATTTGACTCGGATTGTGCAGTCTGATGATAATGCCGACTTCTGGATGCTTGGCACGGTCGTGCCAATGATTGGCACGAGAAATGTTTCATTTTTGCTCCAATTTGCTCCAAAGCCTTTGTTTCTTTACCGGGCCGAAGCCCGGACCTACATTTTCACAAATAACTCAAATGAGTATCTAGATCAATGAAAACACAATTAATTTCCGCATTAATGGGGAATATTTGGCGTTTAAAAGATGTATAAATTCTTATACATCAACTCACTTGGTTATTTTAGCGAAATCCGTCGCTTATTCAACCAAACCTTATCTATTTCTTTATTTTGACCCGTTTGGTTATTTTAGCGAAATCCATCGCCTGTTCAACCAAACCTTTATCTAATTCTTTATTTTGACACGTTTGGTTATTTTAGCGAAATCCATCGCTTATTCAACCAAACCTTTATCTATTTCTTTATTTTGACCAGTTTGGTTATTTTAGCGAAATCCATCGCCTATTCAACCAAACCTTTATCTAATTCTTTATTCTGATCTCAATCTTTCGGTTCGATTGTGAGTAGTTACTAGTTAGTGCCAAGCTACTAAAACGTTAGATAACATGGGACACTAAATTAAGACATTAATCGAGTTCGAGTTGATAGGTCGACTTAAATAAATCTTTGAATCAATTTAGTCCAGTGTCGGTGTTGGTTTGTGTCGCTTGATTCGTGTTAGATTTGAGTCGTGTTTTGTTTGTGATGGAGTTCTTTAATAAAAGCTATTATACCATCATGAGCCGTATATTTTAATATATTATTATATTGTCGTGTAGAATCTATTCTAAAAAAAAGAAAACAAATGCTTTTTTTATGCTATGTTTTTATTTTTAGAAAAGAACACAAACAAAATAAACCTAGAGTAAAAGACATTTGAAGAAAAATAAAGGATGGCTATAAATACCAAATATATATTCATGCAGTTTTCTGATATAAAATTTATTTCTAAATAAAGAAATAACATAAGTAGTATAAGTTTAGGCCACATTTTTTAGTATCATAATAATTGTATTACATAAATATAATTCATATATAAGCCAAAAAACTTTCTAAGTTACATCAAAACAGAAGGTAGCCGGGCAACAAGCTGCGCTGCGAATCCTTTCTGAATTGCAAACCCTAACCTTCCAAATACAAAACCTTGCCCCCTTGGGGTTGAACAATTGCTGTAGACGACCCGTTGAACCCTCGTCAAGAAGTGGATAGCTTCTGGCGCTAGGGAGCCAAAAGTATCAAAGGCAAAAGGGACAAAGACATGCTGGTTCTTTGCGCAAGCTTTAGCGTGCTTATCCACTTTCTTTGATTCTGCGTTTCTTGCCGTTTGTCCAGCTACAAACCCGTTTTCCCTTAAACCAACCAAAGGGGAAACCCCTGTGAGGTCTACACAAGCATGTTTTCCCCAGTCCAGCCAAAGACAAGCAGATTCACTGGTTGTAAAGTAGATCTCTCTTTTATAAGTTCGTGATAAAGAGTAGACAACTATAATTGAAAAAGTAATAAGAAAAGGAATTTTGATAAAAGAGAAGGAACGCGTAAAGCGTAAGAGGATACGTCATGTGCCAACCTTTGTTTCAACCACTACTTTGACTTATTGACTATCGGAGTAATAATATTATAAGAAAATACTACAACTTTTTTACTTTATTGTATCACCAAATATTATTGTTTATTTATTTATTGTTAGTTTAAAAGTCAATTGCATAAAATAGCCATCAGAATTCTCGCCCGGCAATCTGTTCATCAGGATGATTTTCTGATTATTTAAATTATTTGGATTTGGTTATTCGAATTTGAAAACTGCATTTAAATAAAAAAAAAGAAGAAGAATTCAATGTAATGCTAGATTGAATGTAATATTGATATTAATTTAGGAATACAAGTTCAAAATAGTGTTCATTTTTCTACTATGGCATACAATCCATGCATGTATATTGTCACCGTTCAAATGCTTTAATCACGATATATCAAATGTCAAATGTCAACTTCATAATTAAATTAATGCGATAGTTAAAATAACGATATAAGTATTGTTTATAATAATTGCGACAAAGTATCTAACTTTTTGTTTTTTTCAGAAAAATGTATTATTTGGTCAATGACAAATTATATGGGAACATTTTTAAAAATTAGATGTTGAAGCCCCCCCCCCCCCCCCCCCCCCCCCCGGTTAACTTGAAAATAATTCTGAACTAATAAACAAAGTTAGAAGTCAATTTTGGTTCGACGTTTAGCTTGATAACTAAGACAAATATAAAGTAATATGGATTGTGCATGAATAACAAGTGAAAATACTAGTGTTTAAGACACGGTAATTAGCTAAATGAATTGGATTATCAAGTGATACAACCTCCTAAAGGCTCCTTACTTCAATCTCCAAGCTTCCAAGATCAACTTCTTGAGAGAAATCCACCCAAATGCTCCAACTCCCCTTCAGATGAGCTGAATTCACGTATTTAAGCTACTAGGCATTTGGCACGACCGTGCCACCTTTTGGCACGGTCGTGCTTGGTAAGTGTCAGGTGCCTTTCTGAGTTGTTGAGCAAGTTTGATGTCAAATCCGGAAAGATCCCGCTAAAATTTTCCCGAGGTGGCACGACCGTGCTACCTCTTGGTACGGTCGTGCTTATCGATATCGTACTCGGAAATGACTAAGTTGAACTCGGAACTAGCTTATCAGGGCCTGTGATTGCACGCGCACGGTCGTGCTTGGGGTTGGCACGATCGTGCTTGGGGTTGGCACGATCGTGCCTAGTGTTGATTTGACTCGGATTGTGCAGTCTGATGATAATGCTTGTGATAGTGCCGACTTGTGGATGCTTGGCACGGTCTTGCCAATGGTTGGCATGAGAAATGTTCCATTTTTGCTCCAATTTGCTCCAAAAGCCCTTGTTTCTTTACCGGGCCGAAGCCCGGACCTGTATTTTCACAAATAACTCAAATGAGTATCTAGATCAATGAAAACACAATGAATTTCCGCATTAATGGGGAATATTTGACGTTCAAAAGATGTATAAATTCTTATACATCAACTCACTTGGTTATTTTAGCGTAATCCATCGCTTATTCAACCAAACCTTTATCTATTTCTTTATTTTGACCCAATTGGTTATTTTAGCGAAATCCATCGCCAATTCAACCAAACCTTTATCTAATTCTTTATTTTGACACGTTTGGTTATTTTAGCGAAATCCATCGGTTATTCATCCAAACCTTTAACTAATTTTTTTTATTTTGACTCGTTTGGTTATTTTAGCGAAATCCATCGCTTATTCAACCAAACCTTTATCTAATTCCTTATTCTGACATGTTTGGTTATTTTAGCGAAATCCATCACTTATTCAACCAAACCTTTATTTATTTCTTTATTTTGACCCGTTTGGTTATTTTAGCTGTCACACCCCGACCCGCAGCGGAAAAGGTGATCTGGGCATGATTGGGTTATAATCAAAACTCATGACATTTATTATAACGTTTCATATTCATTATTACAATTTAATGGGAAATATACAATCATAATTACATCATGTCCTAAACATCATTCTAGACTTCATTGTTTTCTTCTAAGGCATTTCCTATGTTTTCCTTGCTTCATCCTGTTCACCTGTATCATGTGTAAAAATGGTTTTTGGATCAACAAAAAGTTGGCGAGTGAATCCTAGGAAAAACATTTGAACAAGTTTATTTAATTGATTATAAAATAAAGTGCACAACCACATATGAGTAAATATAGATGTAAACTTATTCACAAAACACTTAATCATTAGATAATGCACACACATACAATAATGGATTGTTTTGAGGCACGCGTTGCTCAACTCGTCTCCCACGAGGAACTGATGGGCCTAATGAATGATTTGCATATAACTTGACAATATAAAATACATAACTACAAACAATATATACATTCTAAGTTTAGATCACAATATGGTATGGCACAAGTTTAAATAAACGAGTTAATTTTTGTGACACATGACACACCCCAAAACGTGTAATTAAAAAGGGGAGTTGTAAGATTCACTCACATTGGGTGCGTTCGGTTGATGATGTTGAATGCGCACAGAAGTTTGATTTAACCACGAGTGAAACTAACCTAGATAATAACATAATGGTTTGGTAAATAAGTGAATTTTATTAAATCAATTTTTGTAGGATTATTGGATATATTTTTGTGAGTTTAAGGCTATTTTCTAACTTTAAAAATGTTATTTTTAAGTATTTTTAATTGATTTTTAAATAAAATAAATAAATAAAAATAATAAAAAAAATGTTGACTTTTTGACCGTTGACTTGTTGACCGGTCAGACTGTGTAATTGTGTGCGCCGGGTGAGGCTCGAACCCGAGACCTCCCGTTCGCGTGCACGCAGCTCTACCAACTGAGCTACGTGTCTAACCTGAAATATTTCTGTTTTTAATTATATTTATATACTAATTGAATTAAACCGAAAATCATTTATTTTAAAAACGATTTTAATGCATCGAACCGGTGCTGACCACAGGTCTCGAACCCGGGACCTGTGGTATAGGTTGACACACAGTCCACCGCTGGACTGTGTGTCTAACTTGGTAAATAATCTGATTTTTATTATACTTATATACAAACTAAATAATTTCATTTCTGCCTTATATAAAAAGTTTGATAATTGCCAGAACCGGTGCGGTAGTCTGGACTCGAACTCGCGACGTGTGGTTTAAACGTTCACACAGTCCACCACTGGACTGTGTGTCTATCTTGGTTATTATTCCGGTTTTTATTAAACTTAACATCTATTTGCAATGAATCCGGTTCAGTTTAAAAAAAGGAACATTTTTATTAAGGCGAGTGTGCGTGGGACAAGAATCGAACTCGGGACGTATGCGTTTTTATTTGCACACAGTCCACCGCTGGACTGTGTGTCTAACCCGAGATATATCTTGATTTAAATTAAACATATATAATATCGAAAACTTCATCTTCTTCGTTAAGTTTAACCAGAATCGATGTCCGACTGGTTCGACGATTTAATCAAGTTCTTTAGTGTGTTGTGATTAATTACATGTGAGATTAATAAAAAGAATGAGAGAGATTAGGTATAAGATATACCGACAGAGGTCCCCTGTTTCGCCGGCGATATTCCGGTGATAGCAAGTTATTCCGGCGACGTGTGTCTTGCGGCAGATGGTCTTCAGGGAGCTTGAGGTGAGTGTGGGTGGCTTCGGTATGAGCTCTAGGTGTTCTGTTTTTAGAGTGATGCACAGAGGTGAAAGGGTTCGGTTTTCCGGCGAGTTGCAGAAGTTTTCCGGCGAGTGAAATTACGTCGAGAAAGGGTGTGATTGTGAGCGAAAAGGCTAACAGAAGTTAGAGGTGTATTTATAGGGCAGGACATTGACGAATTTGGTCCTTTTTCCGTCTTGATTCGTCGGTTAATAATTTTCCGACGGTTATGACTTGTGTCGCGGACTGGACATCAGTTATAACCGACGTCGTTGTTAATATTTACGTTGAGTCAAAGATAACCGACGGTGATTGACGAAATCGTCGGATTTTCCGGCGTCAGCGGATTTGGGCGCGCTGTTGACTGGGTTTGATTTCTGTTTCATTATTTGAATTAATTGTTTGGATATATTACTAAAGAACACAAGTGGCGCAGTGGTTGAGCGCGCGTGTGTTAAGGCTTGGCTGATACTGGTTTGACCCGGGTTCGAAACCCGGCTGCAGCCTTTTATTTTTATTTCATTATTTTAAATACTTTTGCAAATATAAATTATATATTCCAATATACTTATTGATTAGTATCGTTTAAAATTAATTTGGGCATTAAATACGCAACGAAATTTTTAACTGATTGTTCGGTTAATAAACGGAGCGGGTTTTGGTAAATCCGTTTTTTGACGGATGTTACAGTATCCCCTGCTTTTTAGAAATTTCGTCCCGAAATTTAAATAGTGACATATTTGTCTAAAAAGGATGGTGTTTAATTTGACGGTTACATACTTAGAAAAGAGTAAGAGTTTAAATTTTTGTTTGAGGCGGTAATGTTCCTTGTAAGTGTTGAGTACCCTGCTATAGGAATCACTTTTTTGTTGCCTACAGTAAAAATATTGATAAGCGGAGTTGATTCACTAAGTATGATTTCTTGTGCAAGAGTTTTGATATGCTTGGAAAAATAAGGTTATATCCTAAAACCAAAATTTCTACTACTACAACCTACATGGAACTTCTCATAAACGCCTGACAATGCCTCTGATCCTTTGGCAAGAATACTTATATATAGGAAGTACTAGCGGCGTATCCACCATATTCTTGTCAAATTTTCATTGGTTTTATCAGTAAGTTATGATTGGTTCTATAATGTGACTCTAGAACATAAATAAACACAACAACCAATATCTGAGTCCAAATTCTGATAGCATACATGTTTGAATGGTGACAGTTCCTCTCTCGTTTGTTATGATGGAGAGGTTAGTTTATGTAGAAATAGAACACAATCCAATTTCTTTAAATGATGAGATGATATGAATGTTAAATCAGTGAATGTAACACAAATTTCAACCAAGACAATACTAAATCCTACATGGAACTTCTGATAACCGCCTGATAATGCCTCTGATCCTTTGGCAAGAATACTTATATATAGGAAGTACCAGCGGCGTATCCACCATATTCTCGTCAAATTTTCATTGGTTTTATCAGTAAATTATGATTAGTCCTATGTGACTCTAAAACATAAACAAACACAACAACCAAAGCTTGAGTCTAAATTCTGATAGTATACATGTTTGAATGATGACAGTACCTCTCTCGTTTGTTATGATGGAGAGGTTAGTCTATGTAGAAAATGGAACACAATCCAATTTCTTTAAATAATGAGATGATATGAATGCTAAATCAGTGAGTATAACACAAACTTCAACCAAAACAATACTAAATCCTACATGGAACTTCTCATAACCGCCTGATAATGCCTCTGATCCTTTGACAAGAATACTTATATATAGGAAGTACCAGCGGCGTATCCACCATATTCTTGTCAAATTTTCATTGACTTTATCCGCAAGTTATGATTAGTTCTATGTGACTCTAAAACAAACACAACAACCAACACTTGAGTCTCAATTCTGATAGTATACATGTGTGAATGGTGATAGTACCTCTCTCGTTTGTTATGATGGAGAGGTTAGTCCTTGTGGAAGTGAGACATAGCTCAACTTCTTTAAATGATGAAATTGAAATGCGCTGAAATGTATGATGAACAACTTCAACCAAAACATTACTAAATCCTACATGGAACTTCTCATAACCGCCTGATAATGCCTCTGATCCTTTGACAAGAATACTTATATATAGGAAGTACCAGCGGCGTATCCACCATATTCTTGTCAAATTTTCATTGACTTTAATCCGCAAGTTATGGTTAGTTCTATGTGACTCTAAAACAAACACAACAACCAACACTTGAGTCTCAATTCTGATAGTATACATGTTTGAATGATGACAATACCTCTCTCGTTTGTTATGATGGAGAGGTTAGTCTATGTAGAAATGGAACTCAATCCAATTTCTTTAAATGATGAGATGCTATAAATGCTAAATCAGTGAGTACAAAACAAACTTCAATCAAGACAATACTAAATTCTACATGGAACTTCTCATAACCGCCAGATAATGCCTCTGATCCTTTGGCAAGAATACTTATATATAGGAAGTACCAGCGGCGTATCCACCATATTCTTGTCAAATTTTCATTGACTTTATCCGTAAATTATGATTAGTTCTATGTGACTTTAAAACATAAACAAACTGAAATAGTAATTCGCATTAAGATCCTTGGATAAGATTCCGATTTATAACTGGGATACGGGAAAATTGAGATAACATAAAGAAAACATAAAAACTAAGCGGTTGGAGTTGAATCTTGATTTTCGGTGAAGGGGACTAGTTGGGTGGTTTCGTTTGGGCCGTCATTATCTTCAACAGGATTGGCGTTGATGTTGAAAACTCTTCCTCTTGCTGGTGGCCTAGTGATTAGGTTTCCTTGATTTGCTTGGTTAACTGAGTTTGCTTGAGCTTGGGCGTTTATGATGTTAACCAATCGGGGGCACGCGTTTCTAAAGTGGGTAGGGTCGCCACAGTTGAAACAAGTTCGAACATATGGGAACATGGGGTATTGGGGTTGTTGATAGGTTTGGATCATGTTTGAGTAGGGGGAGAGATTTGGTTTTGAGAGGTGCGGCAAACCTTGCTTAAATGACCATAGCGTCCACAATTCGCACATAGTCGACAAGGTAAGGTAGATGGATGGTGAAAAAAACAGGTGTTACATCGAGGGTGAGGTCCAAGGTATGATTTCTTATTCGGGTAAGTTGAGTCGGGTGCTACTTGAGTGATTGGGATAGCTTGGATGGGTATGGCTTGTGAAATTGGTTGATTACGTTGGGTGACAGCGAAAAGTTGCCCATCTCGTTTTCTCTTAAAAATGGGTTGAGAAGGGGATTCGGTTTGGGTGGAGTTTGAAGTTTCAGTTGATGCTTTATCCTTCTTCTTCTCCTCCTTGAAGTCTTTATTCCGGATGCGGTTCTCGGTGAGCTCTGTAGCTAACTCCATTGCTGTTTCCAAAGTTGCAGGCGTGGTACTTATTACAGAGTCCTGAATCTTTGACGGAAGACCTCGAATGTAGTGCTCGATCAAACGGTAGAGGGGAGTGAACAAGTTGGGACCATTTGATTTAACTCGAGGAATCTCTTGTTGTATGTTGTGTGGTCGCCTTCCTTTTGCTTCAACGAATAAAACTCATCTTCTAATTTCTTGATTTCACTCCTTGGGCAAAACCGTCTTGTCATGATTTCCTTCAACTCTTCCCAAGTCAAAGTCATAGCATCTTCAACACCTCGTCTGGCCTTCTCTGTATTCCACCAAGTAAGTGCTATTCCAAATAAACGACCAGTAGCATATCGCACTTTGCGATCATTGGAGCAATCGCAATTTAGAAAAGTGTTCTCCATTTCTTCAAACCAATGGAGGAGAGCGGTGACACCTTCAGTCCCTTCGTATTTTGGAGGGTCGCAGGATTTGAAATGCTTGTAGGTGCATTTAGTGGTATTTGGGGGAGGGTTGATAACATTTTGATCTTCTTGGTTGACAGGATTAGCGGTAAGGGCTTGTTGGACTTGAATTACAATGTTGGGTATTACGGCAGCCATTTGTTGAGCGATTAGGGCAGCCATGCGCTCGCGGGCTTTTCCTGCTCTCATCTTCCTACGGGCGAGGCTAGAAGACATCTACAAGGAATACATATCATGAGTATGAGTTGGATGTTTTTGGGATCATGGGTCGTATTTAGGAATGAACATTCATAAAATAAATATAGAAAAATAAATCTACTACATCCATAGGATGTCTTGGGCTTTGCTCGTAGTTGGGCCTTGCATACTGCCATACTTCACCTTCGTAATCATGTGGACCCCCATGAATACCGGGTTTTTCATATGGTTCGCATGTGTTAGCCTGGTTACGTACACTAAAACCCGGAGAAAATCGAGAAATATGTAACGTATGATATTCGGAATATGTCCAGGTATGGACACGGTGACACCTCAAAGTGGGGTTAGTTCGAACGACGTTTGGTGTGGCATGCTTTGGCCTAATAGGTCCTTCGTACTCTCATCGTTAGTCCCCAGGTAGGCAAACTGGTCCGTTATATTGGATTTATACGAATGCCAACCTAGACAGGACGTTCCGACTACCGGTACTTGTACCCTTCCGGTTACTACATGCCCGTCGCAGAACTCACTTTGATGAGATTTGAAAATTTGCGACAAAATCTTTGAATAACGAAAGTATGAAGATGATTTGAATATATGAACATTGAAATTGTATGATGAATGTGCATGTAAGTATGTATGTTTGACTGTAAGTATAAACAAATATGAAACAAATAAACATCATAAGTTTGCATGTAACCGCATAAACAATTAAGATCTAGTCAACTATAGCATAGGCTCTAAGGGTCTAATAACCTATCCTATATCCTTATAGAACGTGGCTCTGATACCAATCTGTCACACCCCGACCCGCAGCGGAAAAGGTGATCGGGGCATGATTGGGTTAATCAACAAAGCTCATGACATTTATTATAACGTTTCATATTCATTATTACAATTTAATGGGAAATATACAATCATAATTACATCATGTCCTAAACATCATTCTAGACTTCATTGTTTTCTTCTAAGGCATTTCCTATGTTTTCCTTGCTTCATCCTGTTCACCTGTATCATGTGTAAAAATGGTTTTGGATCAACAAAAAGTTGGCGAGTGAATCCTATGAAAAACATTTGAACAAGTTTATTTAATTGATTATAAAATAAAGTGCACAACCACATATGAGTAAATATAGATGTAAACTTATTCACAAAACACTTAATCATTAGATAATGCACACACATACAATAATGGATTGTTTTGAGGCACGCGTTGCTCAACTCGTCTCCCACGAGGAACTGATGGGCCTAATGAATGATTTGCATATAACTTGACAATATGAAATACATAACTACAAACAATATATACATTCTAAGTTTAGATCACAATATGGTATGGCACAAGTTTAAATAAACGAGTTAATTTTTGTGACACATGACACCCCAAAACGTGTAATTAAAAAGGGGAGTTGTAAGATTCACTCACATTGGGTGCGTTCGGTTGATGATGTTGAATGCGCACGAAGTTTGATTTAACCACGAGTGAAACTAACCTAGATAATAACATAACGGTTTGGTAAATAAGTGGATTTTATTAAATCAATTTTTGTTGGATTATTGGATACATTTTTGTGAGTTTAAGGCTATTTTCTAACTTTAAAAATGTTATTTTTAAGTATTTTTAATTGATTTTTAAATAAAATAAATAAATAAAAATAATAAAAAAAATGTTGACTTTTTGACCGTTGACTTGTTGACCGGTCAGACTGTGTAATTGTGTGCGCCGGGTGAGGCTCGAACCCGAGACCTCCCGTTCGCGTGCACGCAGCTCTACCAACTGAGCTATGTGTCTAACCTGAAATATTTCTGTTTTTAGTTATATTTATATACTAATTGAATTAAACCGAAAATCATTTATTTTAAAAACGATTTTAATGCATCGAACCGGTGCTGACCACAGGTCTCGAACCCGGGACCTGTGGTATAGTTGGTAATATTTAATCTGATTTTTATTATACTTATATACAAACTAAATAATTTCATTTCTGCCTTATATAAAAAGTTTGATAATTGCCAGAACCGGTGCGGTAGTCTGGACTCGAACTCGCGACGTGTGGTTTAAACGTTCACACAGTCCACCACTGGACTGTGTGTCTATCTTGGTTATTATTCCGGTTTTTATTAAACTTAACATCTATTTGCAATGAATCCGGTTCAGTTTAAAAAAAGGAACATTTTTATTAAGGCGAGTTGTGTGGGACAAGAATCGAACTCGGGACGTATGCGTTTTTATTTGCCGCTGGACTGTGTGTCTAACCCGAGATATATCTTGATTTAAATTAAACATATATAATATCGAAAACTTCATCTTCTTCGTTAAGTTTAACCAGAATCGATGTCCGACTGGTTCGACGATTTAATCAAGTTCTTTAGTGTGTTGTGATTAATTACATGTGAGATTAATAAAAAGAATGAGAGAGATTAGGTATAAGATATACCGACAGAGGTCCCCTGTTTCGCCGGCGATATTCCGGTGATAGCAAGTTATTCCAGCGACGTGTGTCTTGCGGCAGATGGTCTTCAGGGAGCTTGAGGTGAGTGTGGGTGGCTTCGGTATGAGCTCTAGGTGTTCTGTTTTTAGAGTGATGCACAGAGGTGAAAGGGTTCGGTTTTCCGGCGAGTTGCAGAAGTTTTCCGGCGAGTGAAATTACGTCGAGAAAGGGTGTGATTGTGAGCGAAAAGGCTAACAGAATTAGAGGGTGTATTTATAGGGCAGGACATTGACGAATTTGGTCCGTTTTCCGTCTTGATTCGTCGGTTAATAATTTTCCGACGGTTATGACTTGTGTCGCGGACTGGACATCAGTTATAACCGACGTCGTTGTTAATATTTACGTTGAGTCAAAGATAACCGACGGTGATTGAAGAAATCGTCGGATTTTCCGGCGTCAGCGGATTTGGGCGCGCTGTTGACTGGGTTTGATTTCTGTTTCATTATTTGAATTAATTGTTTGGATATATTACTAAAGAACACAAGTGGCGCAGTGGTTGAGCGCGCGTGTGTTAAGGCTTGGTTGATACTGGTTTGACCCGGGTTCGAAACCCGGCTTATTTCATTATTTTAAATACTTTTGCAAATATAAATTATATATTCCAATATACTTATTGATTATGTATCGTTTAAATTAATTTGGGCAATTAAATACGCAACGAAATTTTTAACTGATTGTTCGGTTAATAAACGGAGCGGGTTTTGGTAAATCCGTTTTTTGACGGATGTTACATTAGCGAAATCCATCGCCTATTCAACCAAACCTTTATCTAATTCTTTATTCTGATCTCACTCTTTCGGTCCGATTGTGAGAAGCCCCTCACTTATAAATGAACCGAATTTTTATTTAGGCTCACTTCATTATTTAATATACATCACTACAACAATCGTAATTACAATTCTACAAAGCAATGGACCACGTACCTTAATGCTTTCCTTTTAAGCGTGTATCGGACTTGGTTTGACCTTCCTTAGCTCCACTCGAGTCGCCTAAATAGTGTAACCCAATTATTATTAAGAACTCGTAATTCAAGTATGACATGTAAACTTGCCAATAATCAATCACAAGTCCTCTTCATATAATTTCATACATTATTGATATCAAATCTTTCATTAAAGCATTTTGTCAAGCGTCTCATGGGCATGAACATAAAACTTTTCGTTTTTCATAAATTTATGAACTTTATAAACCCAAATCTCATATTATTATGAATCTAGCATCATAGAATTTAATCTCTAGTGCAACTTATCTATTTAGGGTTTCATGTCAAGCTAATGCAATTAACAATTTAGCTTCTTTCATGTTAAACATCAAAACCCACTTATTCATTCAATCATATATAAGCCCTAACATTTGAGTTATGCTAGAACCTCCCTTAGTTTAGCAAACATTGTGAGTTTAAACACTTATTTGTCATGAATCCTATCATAAGATCTATAATTTATTCCAGAACTTAGATTCATGGTTCTTCTCTATCAATCATACTTCACCAAACTAAGAATTTCGACATACCTTATGATCTCCTTGATTAGGTGATCACTAATTTCGATTCATGCACTGATGTAGGGCTTGATTTCACTTCTAATTTGAAGGATTATGAGTTTTAGGGTTGACGGTGTTCTTCCTTCTTCTCTGCTTATTCTGGTCGATCTCCTAGGCACACACTTGTGTGTTTTTTTTAATTTTAATTGTTTATTTATATTAACTAGTTTCCCAAGTGCCTAATTCGGTCCTCCAAATTTGGTTTATTATACGTGGGCACTAACTAAATGTTTTCATTAGTTATTAACAAATAACTAATTAGTTTTTAAATCCTTCAAATAGTTATGGATGTAATATATTTTTCTTTTACATCAAATATAACTATATATTATATATCCTTTAGGGACAATTACAAGCCCATTTCCTTTTAAAGGGGCTCTCCACTAACTGTGTTAAATGCCCCTGATTATTTATGCAATTTAATATTTTTGGGGTGTTACACACTCTGGGTGTCACTCAAGTGGTGCCTATATTAATCTCTAGTGTTCTGTTTCCTTCGCTGTTGTAGTGTTAGATAGAAGGCCAGTTGCAGTTGTCACTTAAGTGACGGCTATGAAACTGATAGTAATCTACACTGTAACCACTAACGGCTTTGCACATTCCGTCAGTGGCACCTAAACCCTAAAGGTTTGCCAGTAAATAGTCTTTTGCATTTCATTATTAGGTTAGACGTTTGGTGTATTCTCTCACTTAATGTGTGTGTGTGTGTGTTCAGGGTCAATTAACAAAGTCGTATCCGTATTGCAAACCATTCTAGACTATTAATCAAAGCTTCTATCATGTTTCATCGTGTTCTTAAACGGTTTTGCTAAGTTTTTTTATTATCTTCGGGTCAAACATCAAACTAATTGATGTTATAGATCTGAACCTTGTTGAGAAACACCACTAGTATCGTTACATTTGGGATTTTGAACTTGCAAAATTGTGTCCCATAACAGGTCCATTACTAGCCAAATATATATAGAATAGGTACCGTTAGGTATCGATTATACCCGTGGGTATTAGGCAGTGGCGCATCTAGCCCAAAAATTCAGGGTCATCCCATTTTCTAGATCAAGGGTATCCTTTGTATAAAATTGAAAAAAGAATTACACCACGAAAACGATACTGAGACAGTGTTGAAAGGTAACCCGTGCTACACTTCCTAATACACTAGTTTCGCCCCTGGTACTAGGCATATCCTTTAGTTTCTTAAAAAATACCTGTTGAGATTTCCAAACACAATCATTCTAATTTTATACGATTTTATATTCTTAATAACTACAATAAGTTAAAATATGATTAATTACATACATATCATCACCACTTTTAAAAGTTTAAAATACCTAATATATGTAAATATCATGATGATATAAATTTCAAAAATTAAATTCGTTTTCATTATATATAATTATAAATAATATCATCAAGATATATATCTCCAAAGAAAAGTTTTTTTCCAAGTAAAGACAGAATTATAATGAAACATTACTAAACAAGGGTTAGGGGAAAAACAAATAAAAATTTCAATTTTTGGGGATATATGTCGGTATATGGCTCGGGTAAATGGGTATACAGTTTTGGGTAATCGGTTCGTGTATCACATTATCTTATTCATGTCACATGCATGCAAAAATATTTTTTTCCAATCCCATACCCATCGAGTTTCGGATATACCCAACATGAATGTTTCATGGATACTCAACGGGCTTGGTTTTTTATCCATCCCTACTTGCACATAGACATAGTTTCTTCACCGTTAGACTGGGATTGCCCTTGGGAACGAAAGTAAAGGTTATGAGTGTCCGTAGCCAATCTGGCATTAAGGATTTATTATCGTTCAACGAGTAATGGTTTGGATCATTTATCAGCTCATGACTCATAGTTTAGATTATTAACACCCATTTGTCTATCGAGTATTATAAAGTACTTTTTATTTTCTGTATATATTTTTTTGTTACAAATTTAAGAAAAATGATGCTAATACTCTCCTTTAAATATTTACGAATAAAATTAACAAGTGATGTTTAAAAAGACGAATAATGATTTGGATGTGCATCAATATGTAAGCCTATGTAAATAATTTTGTGAGACAACACATTTCGGTTGATATTCAAGTGTCCCATCTACTCTTTTGCTTAAAATCTTATGATAGGTCATAGGTGGGGAATAATTCTGAATTAGTTTGCTTTTAAAAGTAATCATTTGTATATTGCTTCGTATTTGTGTAAAGTGATCACTTTGTATTAAGTTTGTCTTTCTTGGTCATCATACACTTCATAGCATGTCATCTGATCATATAACTAATTAACACCATAATATTTAAAAAAATATATATATGTTTCTCGAAATCCTAAGTTATGGTGGAATGTTCTACCTTTCTAACTCACAAGTTCCATAAATATTATGTTACGTTAACTAAAAACTAATTCGTTTTTAATTATTCATAAGTTGTGTTAGAATGAAATTCCTATTAAGTCGTACTTAATTATCGTAAACAGGATTACTTGAGAAAGGTAATTGTAATATCATTTGTATGAGCTGTCGTTATTTTTAAGGTGTAGTCGTGTGTGTAATTTGTGTCAACTTGAAGACTGCAATGGAGATTATCTTATTTAACCTTTTCAAATTTGGACGAAATCATACATTTATCAAGTGATTATTAGATTATTTTTAATGGTGTTTCTTATATCATTCAAACTTAAACTAAAATCTCACAAAAAAAAAAACTCAGTTGTACTTTCAATAGGTTTCTCAACTCTAAAAAATATTTAAAAAACTTAAAAATAAATAATAATCATAAATACAATACCAATGTTTTAACTATTATTAATAACTATAAAAATAAGCATGATATGTAACTATTATAATAGTGGTCATTAGGACGCTTTGAAAAAGAATAGTGATTTAACATTTTAAATTACCTACTAAAAGTTAATTACTTAATTAGCTATATTTAAATATTATTTTGCTATATTTAAAATATTATTTTGAAGATACTAAATGCAGAGACTTTGAGAATTGAGATATTATAATAAAATAAATTGATTTCAAAATGAAAATTATTTGAAGTAATTCATTTGAATATAGTGCACGATAGACCAACTATATTTAGTGGAAAAATGTTCTTTCTGAAAACCAACAAATATAGAATCTTTTTATTTATATGAGCATCAACAAATATATTATATAAACTTTACAAATTGATATAAATGATTATGATCTAATTATCACATTATATGAAAGCCATATATCCATTTGTATTTTATAACCTTAGATGCAATATTACCAAATTATCTAGAAAGGGTAAGAAAACACCTTCACTTAGTGAAGTATGAACTACAATTAGGCGTGGATTGGAATTTGTTGACAATAGAAAACGACTCATCTTTTAATTTGCTTACTTTATTTTTGCTTTAATGGTATTTGACCAACCTCAATGCACCAAAATATACTATATTTATTTTTTTTTTTTTTCCTCTTACGAACCTTAAACAGATACATCTTCTTGCAACTCTAAACCACCATAGTGGCATGGGGTTGTTAGGCCAAGAACGTTGCTTATTGAGAATAGTTTAGTGATACTGGTGAATTAGATATGGTTTATGGTAATCGGAGTTCATGAAAATTTCTATTGTGTGCAAGTTTAGCATAATCTCAAATCTTATAAGTAATGTTGACCTTTGACCCACAAGGACGGAACCCCATTTGACCCCCACAATTTGAGTTTGATGTATTTTACAAACTTATGTAACAAAGTGAATTACACAGGGGAAATTCATTTAGAAGAAATTATAGAAAAAAGAACAAAAAGTACAAATGTAAAATATTAAATAGTTTTTCTCTCATTTATTCATTGTTTATTTGACTAATTAATTAGTCATAATCACTATCATCAATTACACTAAATTTTTGCTTACAAACATCAAAAGTTATCATACACATTTCGAAATTTATCTTAACATATTGAAATTATCCAACGATCTAATTTTTTTAAAATATATATTTTGAAAATAAATTACAAATTTAATGTATTTAGTTATTAAAGAGAAAGACCGTGATTTAATAATCTATGCAAGTTTACCAAGATACACTTACCATAACATTAAATACAAAAATTTAATGAAACAAAATTATTTGTATTGATTGAAATTCCTTCTTTTTTCTGCATTGGTGTATAAGCATAATGCCTAGTAGCGATGGATATAATGTATTGTTTCGCTAGTGATATGATAATACTCTAGTAGTACGTTGGTGATCCAAATTTGCCGTTCAAATAAAAAAATGCAAATTATATTTATGTTTAAATTTAAATATAATAGTCAAATAAAATACGGAGAACAAGAATGGTGTGGTTGCTCGTTCTTGTCTAAGACTAATACAGTTATCGAGTTTTTATTCATATTTAACATTTAATTAATTATAATTTTATAACTAAATAAATTTCCACTTCACCATTTCTTTGAGACAATCAAAGATTGGATTATCCGTTTACGCTTTCTAAAATCTTTATAAGATTTGTTTTTGAAATAGTCTTTTAATGAATGAGTCATGACAAAATTTACAAATTCATTAACTGACTATAAAATATGAAAATTGTTACAAACGTTGTCATGGTCCATTATGGTTTTTAAACTTTCATTCAAAATTTTAATTGGTATCTAGAATTCATTCCAAATTACTAATAAACGTTTTGTTTGATACATTTCTTAGTAGTGTTAAACAATGAGCCAGTTATAAACCTTTTTATGAAAAATAAACTATATTTCAAAGAGACAATAGTATTTCATAAATGATAAAACCTTACTATTTTGGGATAACTAGAATTGATTCCTCGCTGTGGGGCCAGCTTTTTTAGTATGATTTGAGCGTATGATTTTTTTAATTTTTTTTGCAATTGTTTTTGAAGAGAACATAATGAGCGATTATATTTCCAACCCTTTGAAATACTTCCAAAGTTGTTTGAGAAATTAATTGTAGTCGGATCTCATGATATGTTAATACGGTTGAACCTACTACATCTTACCACAATTTTATATTTATTAAGCGTTGTTGGAGGTCATGGACTATTTCTAATCGAATTTTTCAATTAATTATAGACTTTTAGTAAATATATACATGAGACAAATACTAAACTCATATGACTTCATAAAGATTCATTTTATTTATTATTCATTTTAATTTAATTTTCTTTATAAAATAAGGATTTTACCTTAAAAAATATAATTAATAAAACAAATATAGAAGTCATGAAAATTATAATAATATTAATTTAGATTTTTCATCTAAAATATGTATTAATTAATAAGATAACATCACATTCAATATGATTAGATAAAATTATGTTTGTAAGTCACTTACATGCAAATATAATTTCATGTAGCTAACAACTTATTCAGTTATATATATAAGAATTTGTATAGACAAAAGTCTTAGTGAAACCAATTCAATAAGTTTACATATAAGTTGTATAATAAAAAATATGTATATATGTTTATACTAAAGCCTGTCTTAATATTGTAAAAGGACAGAAAAAAAAAACGTTAAGGTTCTTTTGCATCAAACAATTCCTTTCACATATCGATACAAGATATACTTTTGTCTTTTGACTTTTATACATGTTCTCTTTAATATATACGATGTGTATGTATATAACTTTAATTATGGTTTTACGTTCACATACAATGTTCATCAAAAGTAAGTAAAATAAGTTTAAAATATAAAAGTTGTGTGAAAGACAAATGATGATCATGTTATGCTATGATACGCTCATCGTTCAATGTTTATCTAACCGTGTTAGAAATTCACATCCTAAGGATGGGTAGTAGTAAAATTTCAAGTTAATTCTAGCACACATCAGTTCTTAAATCGCGATTCTAGCTTCCACTCGCTGGCCAGTCTGAAAGGGGCGTGGGTGACGGGTCACGGCTCGAACCCTCTGCAGGCACGATTTTTTTTTTGTTTTTGTATGAGTTTTACACTATAAAGTTAAAATATATACGTAATGAATCGGATAATAATATATTAAGGCGCTTGGTTTGGTGGTTTGTAAGTCACATTAAAAAAAAGAAGGTGCAGCTTCTCATCTTGCCATCCTGTAATTTTGTTTGTTTTTTTTGTTTTGTTATCTATTCATTAAATGCAAACAATATTAATTGTCTAATTTTGTCAAGTTATATTAAATGATTGGTGTTGATTTAAATGACATTAATTCATTTTCATATATTTAAAACCTTCATATATATATATATATATATATATATATATATATATATATTATATAGTGGAGAGTTCAAATGAGAAGAAAAATTTTGTAAGATTAAAAAGAAAAACTTTTAAATCAAGAGAAATTCTCTATTTATTTCATTTGTGTGTATTTAATATTATGAAAAAGAGCATATAGCTAAATCTGTAATTGTCATTAATTAGCTATTTAATTAAACTTGTAACTCATTTTTTTTCATATACTCTTTCAAGATAAAATAATTTATGGTGTAGGACAATTTTCAACATGTGTAGAATAAATTTTAGTATGTGTAGGATAAATTTTGAAACGTGTAGGTAAATTTACATGTGTGTAGGTTAAATTCCGGTAAATGTAAGACATATGTAGGATAAAGTTTGAAATGTGTAGGATAAAATGTTTTTGCTTTATTAATGAGAGATAACATGATTAATTAGATGAGTTATAATTAATGAGAGAAGTTATAAACTATTTAATGTTTTACCATTATTCCCTTTCTTCTCACATTAAATTTCTTCTCAAATGAACCTTCCATATATATATATTTTTTTAAAAGTTTATATTTTAACGGCCCGTACTTTCTATTCGCTTAGGACCCAAAGATTTTCAAATTTTTTTGGACAAGCCCTGCTTCCACCGTTTTCTGTCTTAAAAAGAGTGGTTTCATTGGTTAGCAATTTATTAATGGGTTATGATAAGCTTCCCAAATACCAATTTAAATAACAAAAAATCCTTCCCCATTATATTAGTTGTTAATATTAATATTAATATTTCTCTTGAATGAAATGAGCAATTGAAACAAATTAATAATTGAGGGACGATTCATGTAGTTTAGAAATAGCGTTGATTTGTGTATTTAAAGACATCGACCACCGTCTCTCTCCGTTCAATAATTCTCTTTATCTCATTCGTTCTTTTTAACATTTCAAAAAGTTATGCACACAAATACAAAAGGAAAACGCGTATATTAAGATCTGCATCAGTTTCTTCCAAAACCTTCATCTCAACCAGAAGATATGAATATTTATTCTCACTAACTCCGATTCTCACTTCGATTTGACATCAACAACAAAACAATCTCCCATTTGTCATTTGTCATCATCTTACTCTAAACTCTATTTTCCATCAACAAATTGTCATCAAACCGTAAGTTCCACACTCCCTCTTACTGTTTTTTTTTCTTTTTAATAGTTTTTCATCTGTTCATGATTAAATTACCAAATCGGATTCGACTTTCGAACGAATCATATCGGTTAAATTAATCACCAGGTTTACCCGGATGATCGGGCTTTTGTTGATCATTTAAAAAAAAGCTATGTTATTATAATATTTTTCTCATATACTGCTGCTATATCTTAACACTAACTATTGCTGTTTTGTTTGAAACTGCAGAATTCGACTACCCAAATTGTTAAAAAATGGGAAAAACGGGAAGAGATTGGACACAGATCTACGCAATTTACGGAATGGATGACTGGCAAACGCCGGTTTTCCTATTAATCCACGCGATATTCTTCTCAATCTCTTCGGTTCTGTTTCTCGTCTACTTCGAATTTGTATGCTACTCTTTCCAGTTGATTCTTCCCGCGGTTTTTACAACCGGTTTTGCGAGATTCGCGGCCGGTTTTACAGGCTCGGTCACCGCTTTATCCGGGATGTGCCTTTTTTATGCGGCCGGAAACATTTTTTACTCGTCTGTAGCACTTCGCTGGGAAATGGCCCAGCGAATGGTTAGCGCGGTTCATGACTGGTCAACAGTCAAAATCGCGCTGGATGTTGGTTGTGGCCGCGGCATCCTTCTCAATGCCGTCGCCATGCAGCTTAAAAAAGAAGGAAGCTCTGGCCGAGTTGTTGGGTTGGATAGGAAAAACACGACTTTATCGACTCTCAGAACGGCTGGTATCGAAGGTAATTGACGGAAAATATATTTGTGTAATGTGGTGAGGATCAAAAGTTACTTGAGAATTTGAGAGAATAACCGTCAAACGAGGAAAGTTTTATTCAAAAAGAACTCTAATACTTTTTGTTAAAGAGGTTAATACCGTAAAAAAAATAAAAAAGCACTAAAAGAATATATGTAGAGTGACGAGATATGTAGCTTGCGAAGATACATACATATAACTAATACGATGTGTATATATATAGTTCGCAAGCTACTTAATTGTAGTTTCTTGATTTACATATATTTTTGTATTTTTTTAATAATTCCGTAAAAATTGGTTATATAAATTAAGTAAAAAAAATAAGTTGTTTGACGAGGTGCATGTACATAGTTTGCAAACTACTTAATTGTAGTTTGTCGATCTACATATACTTTTGTATTTTTTTTAATATTTCCGTAAAAATTAGTTATTTAAATTAAGTAAAAAAGTAAGTTGTTGGATTGATAATGGATCTCTTGATAGGATTACATGAATTATTTATATTTGTATATTTGTATAAACTAGCTTCTACTTTGTCTAATTACAACATGATCTAATACAGGTGTACAGGAATATGTCACATGCCGTGAAGGAGATGCCCGCCGGCTACCGTTTCCCGACAACTACTTCGACGTGGTGGTGTCGGCGGGATTTGTGCACACGGTAGGGAAAGAATTCGGGCAGAAAAGTGCGGCGGCAGCAGCGGAACGGATGAGAGTGCTTGGAGAAGTTGTTAGGGTGTTGAAAGGTGGTGGTGTTGGGGTGGTGTGGGACCTGGTTCACGTGCCGGAGTACGTTCAACGATTACAAGAGTTGAAAATGGAAGACATAAGGGTGTCTGAGCGTGTAACAGCCTTCATGGTTAGCAGTCACATTGTTTCATTTCGCAAGCCATGTCAGCACGTTGTGGGGCCCAGTGAAGTTAGGTTAGACTGGAGATTCAACGGAATATGTTGAAAAATTATATTTATTATTTATTATGAGATATGTTACAAAATAATAGAAATACAGCATGTCTAGGATAAGAATGAGTCTAGATCATCCTCCTTGAATTGTTTATAAATGAGATGATAATAAATAAATAAATATATATATACCTTACAGCTTTTGTATTTTACATTTCACCTATACATTTGGCTTGTATTTAATGTGTTACACTCTGATGTATTTAAAAAATAACATCTAACTCCTATAGTCATGTTTATTTTATTACATGTTTCCAATTTTAGTGAATTTCTTGTTTTTGTACAAGTTATTGTTCCATTTTGTATATACATAATTAATATTTATTTATTAAAATAATTGTTATAAATACTATAAATGTCAAAGACTAATATATATATATATATATATATATATATATATATATATATATATATATATTATAACACATATGTTTGAAATAAGTATATCGAATGCAACTTTTGACAGCAAAACTTTAAACTTGATATTATTAGGAGACAAAATTCATCTAGAAGCATAATATATATTTAATCTAGCCACATGTTCATGATTGAAGCATGATCCTAATATATTATAGGTACTCCTATACTCCATAGAAGTCGAGATAATCTATTGCTTTTTTAATTAAATACTTATAATCTAAAAAGTTATTTTAGATATTTACATAATATTCATGATATTGAAATTACTCATAGTGTCTATAAAGGCAGATTCAATCGGTATACCATGTTGGTGACAATATATGCAAGTTGTTTTCGGAATAAAAAGTAAATAGAAAAAGGGTAGTTTACACTAAAGGTTTAGATTATATAAGTTATATAGTATATTTTATAGAGTAACGTTTAATACAAATGTAATGAAATTTCAATTGCAAACTTAAATAAAGTACATAAAACTTGTACATAATAATGTTAGATAGTAAATTATACACTTATTTATGTGTACATATTTACCTGCATCTTATAAAGCTGAGTGGTGTGAGATAAAATCTATAGAGGCTTTATCATGCCACATGAACGCCATGTATGCGTCACATAAGATGAGTTTTATCGTTAACTTGAACGGTATAGGATAATGCCCCTTTTAGAAAAAGGAAATCATAAAAGGAATAATTCTAATTAGTGAGAATCAATGGACACTACACATTAACTCATTTAACGCTTGTTATTGTGTTGGCTAATCTCCTATAACGTTCATAGGGTGATGTTTGAACCACCATAAGAGTGCCTTGGCGAAGGTCGCTAGCACACACCAATTATTCTAATTATACACTCATATATTTTTAAGTATCACCTTGCATAATGTTTATTTGTGGGAAAGGATAAATATATAAATTATTTAAAATGCAAGTATCACCTTGCATAATGTTTATTTGTGGGAAAGGGGTAAATAATAAATTATTTAAAATGCAAGAAATGTTAAGTGAATCATTAATGTGGGATGTGAGGTCAATTCCTAGGACCACTTGATTACAAAGTACTCATTGGATCTTGGTGGCCTTTAATTTTCAATTTCATTCCTTTCTTCTAAAATATCATCCTACCAATCACATATACAACAAATATAGGTTAAAAATTTTTATTCAGAGTTTCACTCAAATATATTTAGTTATCTGACATATTTTAATAAACTATTTTATTCACATAATATTTTATTATTATGTTTTGATGACAACACTTGTTAGCATGAAATAGATCAAAACATGGAATCAAACGAAATGGAAGTGTGTCGGTTTGGGAAGTGAGGTGTTGGAATTGAGGCATGTGTCACTCATGTGACATTGGTTGTGCACATGACTAGAATTTAATGAACTCTCCCCCGACAGAAACTTTCACTTTGTTTTGCTTTAAACTTATCAAAAGCTCCGTAAACTATACTATTTTAAGGTTATTTTGTAAGTTAATTACGAATGTATTCAATAATAATTTGTTACAGATTATTCTAATAAATTATTAGTTTCTTGAAAATGTTTTTTCTATTTTCTAATAATATAAAGGAGAGTGTCTATCAAAAGATAGTCATAATTGTTTGTTAGTGTATATGAAAGGCGATTAACGAAAAAAATTTCAAAACAAGGTTTTTAAAGCGTAGGAGATTATTGAACATATCAAGTCTTTAGGGTTTTTATGGTTTAAGTATAGATCCAGATGTAAGTCGATCCTTTGGTCTGACTGATGTGTGTTTAAGTTGATGTAAATTTTGTTGTTCTCTTTGTTGTGCCTGGGTTTGTGGATGTGGCTGTTGCTGTTGTTGTAAAGTATATTGTTCGAAAGAAAAATATTTACTTACCATTTTCTTAATAATATAAGACAACGATTGATAAAACTTAGAAAAAAATTATTTTAATTAGAAGTTTAGAACCCTTAAAATTGAATTACAAACTGTATAAGCAGGGCGGATCTACCATACGATAAGTCCCTGCAATCCCTTAACGCTCCGGTGGTAATGTAAAATTTGGAAAAATTTGACCTTTTTCTGATGATTTTTCGATTTCGTTACCTCTATAATAATTTTGTAGATCCGCCACTGTGTATAAGCAAATAATAATATATTTTGTTAAGCTCTCCTTACTCATGGAGTCATGGTAAGAATAGCTTCACAGTGCTCTTATTTTAACTTTTTAATAAAACTTTATTACATAAATACTCATGGTAAGAATAGCTCACAGATGTTTTGAACGGTCAACTAAATCATCAGATAAACATTATGGGATGCTCTTAATCGAGCAAATGCATTCCCTCCTTCATAATGGTTAGAGTTTAATGCATACCCGAGCCACCAATTCACCAGTTTCGGAGAAAACCTGCCCACCCGAACGCCGACTACGGCAAAACCCGGTTTGGCTCAGTTTCGAACTGGCAACCTCTAGAGAGACCTAGTTCTAAACTTCATTGTCACCACCACTATCCTTCAAAGTGATGCTAATGGGAGTTGAACTTGAGACTTTAAAGAGAGAAACCAAGTAACTAACCATTAGACAAACTTATCAGGACTCACAAATGCTCTTATTTTAACTTTTTAATGAAGTTTTGTTACATAAAATTTTAGAGTAAATTGCACAAAACATCCTTTATGTTTCCTCAAACTTGCAGGTTCCAGCCTTAATGTTTAAAAGTTGCTAAAAACAGCCTTTAAGTTTATTTTTGTTGCGGGTTCAATCCTTTACAGCTAACCATGTTATTTTCTTCAGTTAAGTTCCCTCACATGCATAACATGTGAGGGTATATTCGTCATTTTGTCACACACATAAATCACATTCACCATTCACTTCACAAGCTCCGAGATCCACCCCACATTCACCATTCCCTTCACAACTCTTTCCATAAGCGGTTCCTCCTCCACACACCCTTCATCCCAGATCTCAAACCCTAAACCCCGTCGGACGGTCGGGTCGGAGTCGACGGCAGACTATACAACCCGGATCCAGGAGAAGAAGAACCAAGCCGACCCATTTGCATACTCCACGGAGAACCCGTACCCGTACCCAAGGGTGTGGAGGCTTTTGTAAGCTGCAAACGCCGGAGAGAAGTTAACATATCACTCACCGACACCGACCCAAGTGACCGGCTAAGAGTTCCGGCCACCGGAGACATCGGCGGCGACTCCGATGCCGGTGTAGAAGACTGCGACAACGAGGAAAACAACGTAGGAAACCCAGAATCAGCATGTGGGCTCAGAACCCGAAGCTGCTCCGGCGTGTGTGCGAAAAAATGGTGGCGGAGTTATTTGGGGGTTTTGGGGGTTTTGTCGGAGGTGGAGGTGGTGGCAGAGGAGGTGGTGTCGGAGGTGGAGGTGGTGGCAGAGGAGGTCGATCATCTTCTTCCCGAATTTCTGAAATTCAAACCTTCAAAAATCCATCACAACCACAATCATCTTCATCTGCAACAATCACCATGATTCTCACATAATATAAACCCTAATTTCGATTGCTCACTGTACAAGTCATTCGTCGATTCATCATCACAATTTCCTTCGAAAACCCTAGCGTATGTATACATGTGTTGACTGTTGGTTAATCTGTGTGTGTGTGTGTGTGAGAATTTTGTACTTTTGAGTTTGTATTGGATCTGGTGTTTCTCTCTCTAGAAATAGGAGAGATTTGGAATGTGATTGAGAAATTGTGTGAATCTTAAACAATTGTGAACATGGACGGTGGCCAGATCTCAAATTATTAAAAGAGTTTGAATATAAAGAAAGTGGATAGAGAGAGATGAAAAGACGGTTTTACCCTCACATGTTATACATGTGAGGCCATTTAACATGGATTAGTAACTGGGTTAGTGATAAAGGGTGAAACCTGCAACAAAATTAATCTTAAAGGCTGGTTTTGGCAACTTTTAAAGATTAAGGCTGAAACCAGCAAAATTGGTGAAACTTAAAGGACGTTTTGTGCAATTTACTCAAAATTTTATGATAGGAGCTATACTTGCACATAATTTCCATTTGTTGTATACTATATTTCTTTATGGTTTAGACTTTTATTTGTTTTATACTATTTTTCTTTATGGTTTAGGTTATATAATATTGGGTAATGTATTAACAATATTATTTTTTAATTTAATACTCTTAATACAATTTTAGTTAAGTTACTATAGTACTATGTCTAGATTAATTTATCGATATGTTAAAAAAGTTAATCTATACACATAATAATTAGGTGATGATTTTACCCGACATGATAATGAAATAACAAAACGTATATCATTTTTATATTAATTTTGAGATTCATACCATTTTCTACATAATAAAACATTTATACGTTAATTAACTTCAACCTGTATACGTTTTACACCATCTATTTTAAGAAATTTACTTTTCTAGCAACCTAACTTTTTTTACGTTCATTTGTTGTTCTTCATGTGTTATAACTTTTAATCATCGTGTTCAACAAACTCTACTTGATTTTTAACTAAATCCAAAATAAAAGCACATACACACATCAACAAATAGTTTTCCAAAAAAAAAATAAAAAATCCAAAAAGATACAAACCAATGCCATGATCAATGAAAACTTGAGGGTAGAGGATAAAAAGATACAAACAAATAGTTTTTCTTTTTTTAATCTTAAGAATAAAATGATATGTGTTATTTGATAACGATAGAGACAAAAAGTGGTCCTATGGTCTAGTGGTTAGGACATTGGACTCTGAATCCAGTAACCCGAGTTCAAATCTCGGTAGGACCTTATTTTTATGGCATTAAAGAGAAAATAATATCGTTTGGGCTCATTTCATTTGTTTGTTTAACATTTTTACATGTAGATTATCATTTTTGTACTTTTATTAACGAACCAATTGAATATAACAATTTTGGAACAAACTCAATACTTTAATAGTAAAATCATATGATTTGCACCCTGTTCAAATGGTCAAGTATCTATCTATTCAAATAATAATTGATTCGAGGTTGCATCCCAATATTATGTACCGTACCGTCCAAATTTTATACATTAAGATTAGTTGTACAATTAAAGGAAATTGTATGTAACTCTTTAGATATTTGTGAAAAATAGCAAAGGTTACATGGCAGTGTTTGTGAAAACTACATCATTTCACAGTCATTGAAGACACCTCATCATATCATATTGCTTCTTTGGATAATGAAACTGTTTTACTTATTGTTATAATCATTTCGATTAATTCTAAGATCAATACATCCAAGGCTAGCCGACCGCTCTGGGCCAAAATCGAAAAAGGCTCGAAAAAAATTATTTTTTATATATATATTTAAAAAAACGGTATGTTTTTAAAGAAAAAAGTTAAAGGGTCTGGATTTATGAACCAAAAACATTAAAACCGAACTGTTTTGAAGCCCAACTGTTTTTTGCCAATCAAATTCAAAGCCCAATTGTTTTAGTGTGTAAAGGATTAATGACTTGATCCAAATCAATAAACAAACATAATGAATTAATAAAAAAAAGCCTAAATTTTTTTTATCTCACACAAGCCTAACTATCTTTCTTTTTTATTCGAATACGGCCCTAAATACTATATATAATCTTCTTTTGTTAACATACTTGACAAATAATGATACAAGCAAATTGTCTTTGGTCTCACTTGCACCATCCATGAATAGATGCATCGATACAGACGCATGCATAGTATATGATCATTGTCACATACACAACAATTTCTTAAAACTTTTCAAATAGGGGTTGCCCATCATTTTCTTCACGTGTATGTGTGGTGGAGATTAACTGAAGCAAGTGCAGAAAAGGTAACCATGAAGACCAATTGTAAAGACCATTAGATATAATTGTTTTCTATAGAAAACCAAGAAAAAAAAATCAACGGTAACTAATACCATAACTTTTTAATAAGCATGATGGATAGTCATTAAATGAACGAATTTCGCATATTTAATTTATATTTACGTGTTATACGACTTCATTTGTAACTTATAAAGTTGATTCACTCGACAAGAAATTAAAGTAAATACGTAAAACAAGGGTTATGATCAAATACAAAGTCTCCTAAAAATAAAAAGTCGTACAAAGGGTATCAAACGTACTCTGATTAACCTCATTCAAGCGGCTTTGGAATCATCTCATTGAACTCTACAATGTGAGATTTCATGTTTTTTTTTTAAATGCTTAGCTTGTAGATTTTACACTTTTTTGTTTACATCATTGTGTCCTTTTGCGATAATTCTTATTTTTATTAGCATTTTTAGAATAACTTTACCCCGTGAAACAAATAGATAATAAAAACTTATACGTGTAAATGAAAAGACGCATAAAGCTGGTAGATTAACATTTCGATGATATAAACGGATACTTCCATTAATATTTTACGTATTTAATAACTATAAATAAAATATGTTTATCTCACAACCATATTAATATAATCATTTCCTAAAACTCCACAGATGGACCACTTTCACACCACAAAAGAGTATTGCAGATATTTTTCTGAATTATTTAATTCACATGATATCGAGGGCCCAATAAAGTGTGGTTTTATGGCTTGAATCGTTTGCCTTGCCATACAACTGGTCCATGCTAAAAGCAACGTGTAATCAACAGATTAATTTACAAATTATTAGATATAATTTACTACATTTTATTAATTAATATCGTGATTCATTTTGTCGAAATATATTAATATAGAGAGTTGTGTTCTACCTTGCTCTTGGTAGGGGCTCTTACCTGAAGTTGTTACTTTTTCAGTCTCCGGCAACTATTCCGGCCAATCCTCTTCTCCAGCCGGTCAAATTCTTCCTCTTGCTTTCTCTGCTTTTCCGATCATCTTTCCGACAACAATCATTTTCTCTGGTGATTCTGATTGAAGTTTTTCAATGGATTTTGCTACATCAACAACTTTCGATTGTTCATCATACTCAATCACAAATTACCGAATGACATCGAATTTGTTCCAATCAAACTTACAGATGATAACTATTTGAATTGGAGACATCAAATACTAATTATGCTTAAAAACTAGATTATTGGGGTTTTTGAATCGTGAGATCCCGATTCCTACTGAATCTGAGAAACGAGATGACTGGATCAGATATGATAATTATGTCTTCACCTTCATCACTGCAACAATTTCTTCATCTCTCTTATACTTGAGACAAGGAATCGATTCTTCATCAAAACTATGGAACAATATTGAAAATTTACTTTACATTCATATTATTCCAATCGAAGCATCTCAAGATCTAAAAACTGGCAACAACAAAGATAAAATCAATGCTCCTGTTCAGATTCCAACTGATGAAACGGTTCATATTTCGTTTATGGCAAACGCGCTTTGTGTTGAACAAGCAAACATGAAGCCTAATATGTTGAATGATTCATGTTGTTTTGGTGCGTATGGTAGTAAACAGAGAAATTGTGACGACCACGACTGGTTTATTGTTATGGATCGAATTCTAGGGTTTCGTCTATTGAAGATGATGATGTTAATGGTTATTTGTGAGGATCACCTTTTTCCCCTACTAGAAGATGATGATGTTACTTGTTATTTGTGTAGATCACATTTTTCTGGTTCTAGGGTTTCCCCTATTGAAGATGATGAGATTACGGATGATTTGTGTGGATCGCCTTCTACAGTGGATCACCTATTTTTTGGACAATCATCTCTATTGGGCTCTGTCCCTAACTCACCACAAAATTTGTTTACTTCGCAGCAACAATCTCATCTATCTCCATAGGCCCATGCACAAATTGTCCAGCCCACTTCTAATCTAGATGTCTCTCTCATTTTGTGCTTTATCCAACATTTGTAAAAAGGTTGATTCTTGGATACCTGACTTGGTGCCACTGCGCATAGGACTTTTGATTTTTCTATTTTCAGTGATGTTGCTCCTACACCAGCTCTAAGCGAGTCGTTGTAGGCAATGGTATGGCCCTTATATTTCTCACATTGGCATTACCTCACCTGATTTATTTGATCGTCCTCTAACTCTTAGATACGTTCTTGTTGTCTCGTGCTTAGCCAAGAACCTTTTATCGATCACGAAGTTAGTGATTGATCATCCTGTAGCTATTATTTTCTCATATCTAAGTCTGTCCTTTCAGACTCTTGATGGCAATTCCTTCATCAAAAGCGTGGTAGTCCGCATCAGCTATATTCACTTACTGCTTTCACTTCTGTTTCTTGCGAGACTTGGCATTCTCGATTGGGTTATCCGTCTGATGATGTTTTTTTTAGATGTTCGGTTTTACATTGACAAATAAAACACAATCCACACATTGTACTTCTTGTAATGTTTCGAAATCGAGTAGATTGCCTTTTACATCAGTTGTATCCAGTCTACTTTACCTTTACATATTATACATTGTGACATTTGGGGGCACATCGCTTGTTATGTCTAGAGATGGATATCGATATTTCATAACTTTCATTGATGATTTTAATCGATTTATATGGATGTATCCTTTGCCTTATCATTCTCAAGCGGTTTCTTGCTTTTGGCATTTCAAACGACTAGTAAAGAACCTTTGCTCTTGTACCATCAAACATCTTCAATATGATGGTGCTCCTGAGCTCATTCGTGGTTTTATGGCTCGTTTCTTTCAAATTTTTGCATTGCTTATTGCATTTCATGTCCCTATACTCCCCAACAGAATAGGGTTGGTGAGCGGAAAAACCACAATCTTTCTAAGATGCTCGAGCTTTATTGTTTCATGCTAGCTTACCAAAGAAATTATAGTATGATACATATGCCACTGTTATCTTCCTTTTAACCGATTACCATCATCGGTTCTTCATTACTCATCTCCTTACAAGGTCCTATTTGGATCTCATCCCGATTACTATCTTCTTCGTACCTTTGGGTGTTTGTGTTATCCATTTCTAGGTGATACTTGAGCAGATAAACTTTCACCCAAGTCTACTCCATATATCTTTGTTGGCTATGCTCCAACTTATCTCGGCTATGATCATCATACGTCTCGTACTTATACTTCTTGTCAAGTTCGATTCTATGAGTCGATTTTTAAGATTCCAGGGAATTCTACTACTCCCACACCTCTTCAGATTCTATTCCTATCCTCATTCCCCCTCTTTCGCTTCCAAATTCTGTTTTTTATCCTTCCTTTTCATCTCCACCTATTATTCCTTCTTCATCATCTCCTGTTATTTCCTCTTGTTACTTCTTCTTCTCTTTCTCCTCTTCCTGTTCTAACCCACCCGATGGTTACACGATCTTGTGATCATACACGATAGCCGCGTCAATTTCCTGATCATGTTCTTTTTCATGTTTCTACTACTCCCACCACTGAGCCTTCCACATTTCGACAGGCTCAGTAGTACTCTGTTTGGTAGGATGCGTTGCGCTGCTGAGATTGATGCTCTTCATGCCTACAAAACTTGGCATCTGGTTCAGGCTCCCACTGACGACCAACATTGTTGGTTGTAAGTGAGTTACAGGATTACTCATAATCCTGATGGATCGCCGAGTCGCTACAAAACCGACTTGTTGCCAAGGGCTTTCATCAGACTGAGGGTATTGACTACACTGAGACTTTTAGTCTTATAGTCAAGCCCACTATCATTCGTCTTGTGCTTTCAGTCGCATTGTCTCGAGGATGGTCTACTCGTCAGGTTGATGTCAACATGCGTTTTTACATGGGGATCTTTCTAAGACTATGTATATGACACAACCCTCATGCTTTGTTTACTCATCTATACCACATTATGTTTGTTGTCTACAAAAGGCTCTTTATGGCCTAAAGCAGGCTCCTAGAGCTTGGTTTTCCAAGCTATCCACCACTCTGCTTGCTGGTGGTTCTACCTGGTGTCTTTCAGATGTATCTCTCTTTGTTTACAATCGGGATTGGATACTCTGTTGTTTCTTTATCTATGTTGATGACATCATTATTATCGGGAGCTTTTCTGATTTTGTTACTGTCTTGATTGGGCCTTACATTCTCAGTTTGCGCTCAAGAATTTAGGGCAGTTGTCATATTTTCTGGGTATTCTAGCCAAATTTTCGAGGATGTTTTACACTTATCTTAGTAGCGCCACTTACTTGATTTACTATAACGCACTAGTATTGCTGATTGTTGACCATTATCTACTCCTGTCTTTTCCGGTATAAAGCTTTCTCGACATATAG
The DNA here is from genome assembly GCA_947069175.1 of Scalesia atractyloides. Lineage (NCBI taxonomy): Eukaryota > Viridiplantae > Streptophyta > Magnoliopsida > Asterales > Asteraceae > Scalesia > Scalesia atractyloides. The sequence continues at coordinate 5,579,454 of CAMTDV010000029.1, forward strand.
GTGATCCATTGTCTGACCCTACTATATATTGGAGAACTGTTGGTATTTACATATCTTGTGTTGACACAAACAAAGATTGCTTATGCGGTCAGTAAGGTGTCACAATTTCTTCAGACACCTACTGATCGACACTGGGTCACCGTCAAGCGGATTTTGCAGTATCTTAATGGTACCATTTCTCAAGGGTTATGTATACCTTGGTCTACTTGTGTTGATTTACATGCTTATAGTGATGCTGATTGGACTGAATGTCCCGATGATTGACGTTCTACCACAGGTTATTTGTCTTTCTTGGACCCAACCTTATCAGTTGGAGTTCCAACAAACAACATACGGTTGCTAGGTCGAGTACAGAGGCTGAGTACCGAGCGCTTGCTCATGTAGCTACTGAGTTACGATGGATTACATCTAAATTACATGAGTTACATATCACGATAACTTGTCCACCGTCTCTTTGGTGTGACAATATTGGAACTACATATCATGCAGTCAACCCAGTGTTAAGTCAGCACACCAAACACTTGGAGATTGATTTGCAATTTATTCGTGACATGGTTTTGGGTGGTACTTTACATGTTCTGTATGTTCTCACTACATTTTAGATTGTAGATCTTTTGACCAAATGATTGTCTGGTATTTGTTTTGGCTGTCTGCAATCCAATCTTCCGTAGATGCTCTCGTTGAACCTGAGAGGACATATTAGAGTGTATGTATATATAGTTTGTATCTATAGAGATGGCTAGTTAATTTTGTTTGTTAAAGAGGTTAGTTGTTTTCTAATCTCTCTATATATAGAAAGTTGTGTTCATTGTAAGAGAATAAATAAAATAAAAATGAATGAATACTTTACAACTTGATTTCTTTGATGGGGGCTTAACTAAAAATATGGCTATAGGGTATTAGGGCTTTGACTTTTTATTTACATTTGATAAAAAACTACAAATTGTTTGATAAAATCACGTTTGAACTAGTTAACTTTATACAAAACATGCTCTTTTGGTAGATATTTGTTCAAAGAAGAGGTATATTAACAAGTTCTCATAGTCTGAAAAAATTACTAAACCCATACGTCGCATGAACATGTTTAGTAAAAATATTGTAAGCTAGGTATAAGTAATATGAATAAGGACTATTAAAAATTCAAAAAACCAAACCGTAGCAGATGCTATTTAAAAAACCACCAACTTGGTTTTCAAGTATTCAAAAATTGCTAGGATTACCTTTTCAATCTATTTTCGTCACATAACCAACCGGGAGTGTTTCGTACTGAAATCGAATTTGGAAAAATCAAGATTCGACTTGATTCAAATTTGATTATCTAGGTTTCGAATCCGATTTCAAAAATTTGAACTTGATTCGAACAAATTTATGATTTTCATATTGATTCGATTTTAAATTCCAACTTTTAAAAAAAATATACCTACATAAATATATAAACACAAGAATTTTTTTTTAATTTAGATCAAAATCTAAATTAATAATACACTACGAATCGAAAAAATAAGAGGAGGGGGTTGAGGCCTCTCGGCCCCAAACTAAGTTATGCCCCTGTTGAATAACATCAATAACCCATAGTTTCATACTACTTGTTTTTAGAATTCTAGTAATCAAGTCCTATTTTGCTTCTTTCTAAATTCAAGTTTCAACCTATTAGAATGACATTGTTCTTCGGACATAATGGATAGTTTATCAATATTATAGATTAATATTTTTTGTGCTAAAAGTAATTACTTTGTAGTAGTTTGGAAAATAAAAATAAAATAAAATAAATAAAATAAATTATTTTTTATTTTGGTGAACTTGAATAAAATCGAATTTATTTGAATTCGAACTGGACATAATTTTGAACTCGAATTCGCATCAAATCTAAATCGAAATCGAATCCATTACATGAGTCCTAGGTAAAGAAATAAAAAATTCAAATAATGCAATTCGATAATTTGAAAATTCATTATTCGATTTGTTAAAACATCTTTAATTACATAACCAATATTTTGCCTAATCAAATCCAACAATATATTGTTTTAAATAGAGTAAAATGCAATTCGCGCACCTGGGTTTTTTTAATCAACTTTAGTTCCTACTTTGAAAATTTTGATTCCCGAGTCCCTTGCTTTGCTTCAGATAGTTTTGTTACACTATGAAGCCTCCCTTTAACACTATTAGGATTTTTCATTAAATACCTAATGACTGTGGGGCGTAATATTCTTTTCACCCTAAAATAAGAGAGGAAGCTAAAACGTTTAATGTGACGCAAATTGCAGTTTTCTCTTTTAAATAAGACGTCAATATCAATCCCCTAAAACTGTACTTCTATTTTGGAGGGAAAAGAAAGGAATGGCAAAGGAAAACATAATTTATTTTGTGTTCCGGAGTTGGAAGGAGAAAAGAATGTAAAGATTTTATGTGTCCTGAGTTGAAAGGAAAAAAAAGAAAGATATGATTTTACAATTATACCCTTATTGGATTTTATAATAAGCTAAGTAATTGGGTAAAAATGGTAAATGCTAAAATCTTATATTTGTTTTCTTTTCCTTGAGTTCAGTTCCTTCTATTTTGGAAGGAAAGTTTCAAAGATTGATTTTCCTTACACTTCTTTCCTTTAACGAAACTCTAGAACACAAATATTTTCTACTTTCCTTTTGTTCCATTAGTAAACTCGGAAACACACTTTACATGTCGAGTGAAACACAAGATCACCGATGTTACAACAATGCTATAAATAGGGGCAGACCCACTCATATCCATGGGATGGTGGCCGCCCCTATAATAAAAAACGATCGTGTTATACATACATGAAAATCCTGTCCGCCGAACGTAGCATTTTGCAGTCGCCCCCTTAACATCAACGGAATCAAAGAAGAAAGGAAGGGTGAAACTTGAATGACCGGAATTTGTTTGGTTCTGGTGGTGATTGCTCTATTGCAGTGGTTGCTCTTTAGGAAGAAGATATGAAAACTGCAGTAATTGACTAGTTGCTAACCTAAATTGTTAATATGGGCCTCTATGAACCTAATATTGTTAAACTAACATGGGCCTCTTTAAAGTTTAATAAACTAGTAGGCCATTATATAATTAAAATACGTCTCTTGCATGCGAGTATTTTTTAAAGAAAAGGAAAATCAACAAATTAGTTGTGTAAACAAATGTTATGTTTACCATTTTTAGGATAAATAACTTACCTGTTGTTTATATATTTTTATAAGAGATACTAATTTTCTTATTTGATTTTTCTTTTGTTTAGTTTATTGTTTGATAACGTTTGTTGAACCCGTGTGATTCGGTGACGACGAAAATTTACAATACGATACAACATACTCTAAGGATCCTAGTCATGATTTTGATAAATGTTGCAGGCTGATCATGATCAAACCAAAATGTATACAGACATGGTTATGCTCCATAGAACAATAATCGTTTCAACTAAATAAATTAATTATAATTAAATCCATAAAAGACATTGCAAACATCAAGAACATGGTAGCAACTACACAAATTAAAAGCAAAAGTTACACCCAATTTTCCATGTTAATCCTTAAATAAATAGAATTCCCATGTCTAAACTATAAAGAAACCATGTAATGACTTTCACTAAGCAATTCCAAGCTTTTTTATACAAAATTATAATAGAATGGCATGGATTTATAAAGGTTAACCCTAATCATCAATCAACAATGTGAACTGTAAGGAAATGGCATGGAATTCCAGCACCTAATGGAGTTATAGTCATGATATCTGATTCTCTAGTTAGAGATGAATCGCGCCTCTACAATGATACTGACGACTGTTGTTGCCCCATAGAAGCCAGTTTTGACCTAATTATCTACTCAAGTAAACCACTTAAAACCTTTATTACTAATCAACTTGACAAACACAAAAGCATTTTGCACGTTAGTGTTTACAGATTACTACAATAGCAAGCTGCAAATTCAGAACCATAAAATATAAAATAGGCTAAATATTTGCTTCTTTTTTGCATAAGTTAAAGTGTTCAAAAGCTCAATCATAAATGTGTACCATCAGTAACAACCACCACCAGCTGTGGCGCTTCAGAATCATCTATGCTACAAAAACCCTAAGTCACTAGATTTCATAACCTTCACAAAAAAAATTATCTGGTAAAAATTAAATACACAAATACTAATTGGAAATTTTAAACTCGTCAGAAACTAGTACCACTACTAGAAATCTGGCAATTTCTGACAAAACGAATTTAGTCGGAAAATTCCGACCATTTTCCGACAAAATACCAACAAAACAAAAAAACAAATTATAGCGACTATTTTCCGACAATTTACCAACAAAATAAAATATGGTCGGAAATTTGAAGGGAAGTTCCAACAAAAAACAATAAAAGAAAAAATATATGTGATCGGAAAAGTTAAATAAATAAAAATAAAAAAACGTTTGTTATAGTTTTGTTTTCTAATTATTGTGTATATATATATATTGTTTCTGAATGTGTGCACTTGTATCTATGTGTATGTGTGTATAGGTATGTATGTGTCTCAAGTATACACACATGTATTGTGAAACAAGTAAGTTTTAAGTAACCGATCCCGATAATATACATATACGTCCGTGTATGTATAATACATATAAGTTGGTAAATTAAATACACAAATACTAATTGGAAATTTTAAACTCGTCAGAAACTAGTACGTACATAACCGGAAAACATATCAAGAAGGTCGGATCTTACCTTAACGCCACCGAGTAACATGAAGAGAGAACATGCAAGTGAATAGGTTTTACCGGAATCTTCATCGGAACCCTATCCTCCATCGCTAGAGGCGAGGCTAGGGATTTTAAGTATCATCGTTGCCACCAGCTTACCTTTAAAACTGGTCTTCACCGTAGTTGGCCATGTATCTCCATCACCTTTGTCTCCTGAGCTGTGAAAGAAGAGATAAAGGGGAAGAAAATAAAGGGGTGTTTGGGACATGAATGAGAGAATGAAATGGAATTTGGTCAGGCTTTCACATAAAATGAGTAGGAATTAAAAATATGGGGTTGTTGAGATTCGATCATGCTTTAACAGTTGTATATTATATGCGCTTAACAACTTGTAAAACCTTAAAATTTGAGAGATTTGAGTAAATGACATTTACGTGATCTAGTTAGAAACACAAACACTGTTAAGGTGTGCATGGTTCAGTTATTATCTTTAACCGAAACCGAAATTTAAATCATCGTTTAGTGTATCTTAATAACCAGTGGGTTTTTAGATAATCAATTTCGTTTATTCGGTTAGATTGATGGTTTTTTGTTTGATTCGTTTAATTTCAGTTAATCGTCAAAACCAAACTTGGGCTAAAACTTTTGCTGAGAAATACATGGAATTGATGTAGAAATAAATGAAATGGAAGTAAAAATGCATGAAATGGAGTTATAAAATATGAAATACATAAACTGGGGATATAAAAACTAGATTTATATGACAATGTAGTTTAATCATCTTTTTTATACGACCGACTCAATCTGACCCAAAACGGACCGAAAAAATATTTTAAAAACAATAGACAAACTAGACAAACGAACCCTACAAATTTCCGCCCCCATGAAAAAAAATTCTGGGTAGGCCACTCCTCTATAAAACACAACCCTTGCCCCCAGATTGAACCGGAAAATGCAGACAGATTGATTTTCTGGTGCATAATTTACAAACCCCTCAAAGATTTCAAATGTTTGTACCCATTTGTTACGGTTTGATTCGAGATGAACCAATCTCCAAGAAAACAAAGCAAAGAAGGGATGTTTCTTATTACCAATTGTCTTCTTTAAATTTCAAATGCAATACATACTATTAAATATGCAGAAGGCAATAACTACTAGCTAATATGTAGGAACTTCATGCATACATTACATGGATTACTCTAGAAAGAAAATATGCAAAAATAACAAGGAAAATATAATAATGTGAATATGGGAATCGTGGGTTGAAGGTAATACCACATGGATGGAAGTGGATACGTATCAATTTCACAAACACCTAAATTCCTGACAAAAACGGTAGCTGTGTTAGTTTTGAAGGTGGAAATCTTGAGAAATTAATGGATAGAGGTAATAATGCCACCATTGTTCATTGTTCTTGCTGCTGGTGATTTTGGTTTACCAAATTGCTCACCATTATTAATTATGATTATTAGCATATGAGTTCATCAAGCTCCCTTCAATTCTAGTACTTTATGGTTATTCCATAAAAAATAAATTTCAAGTATTGCTATAAATGTGACATGTAAGATAGTTTTAAGAGCCCTTCCCAGTACATTCTATTGTTACCAAAGGCTCTTTGGCTGAGAGGTATCAAGGTGTGGATAATGTTATCCCTACCCATGAGGCCGAGCATTCGAGTCCCATGATGGACAGTGGTGTAAATTTAAGAGTAAAAATTATTGTTTGAAAACCGAAATAAAACGTGCTATTGTTGTAAATGTCACATATGACGTATTAGCTTCCCCTCCTACTATGTACAAGTGTTTATACGAGAAACACTTATACTTATTGTTGTAAATGTAATACATAATTGGTTTTAACTGCCTCTCCACTGCGCACAAGTGGTTATATGATTCTCGCAGTTCTTTGCTCAAAATCAGTCATGTGTTCAATGCATCCTTTATTCGTTAACACGCCAAATTAGATATCTTGTTTATTATTTACATCCTTCATTTCATATGGATGGGTGATATATGAATATTGTAAATGCACCTCAGCACAATTGGAATGCATATGAAGAAGCTCTTAAAGAAAATCCAGTTTTGGCGAAAGATGTTGATAAGTGAAGTTGTATATTCAATAGGTGATTGGATTGCACAGGTTTGTTTGTTTCTTAAAATACCTGTTTTATGTTCGCTAATGACTATGATCAGCTCAAATCACGAACGATTTCATCATTAAAACATGCAGTCTTCTGAATGCATGTGGAGTTTGATCGCACTCGCACATTTAGGTCTGTCACTGTTGGCTTCATTCTAACACGGATTACTTTCTCACTGTTACTTCGTCACATTTTAGTTTGGCAGTTAATTATCTGATTATTACTCAGTGTTGAATAATTAGTCTCATTTAAGCTGCACAAAACTGAGACTTCTATTTCCAGTTGACAAAATCTGTCATCTTCAATCAGTTTATTTGTTAATTTCTTTAATAATTAGAATTGGCCAAACAATCGTTCGGACCTCTGATGGTTTACAAGTTCAAACAACAGAACTGCATCCAGAACTCTATTTGTACTACCCTCTCGTTGTTACAGTTAGTTATTTGACTCTGATTATCCATTGTTATTTAGTTACTTTTAAAATATATCTCCAAACATACATACTTTCAAAACGCACATCCGATTTCAAGATTGGTGGGCGGTGACCGTTAAGGCAGCATTTGATCATACAGCATGCGCAGCGGTATGGAATAGCATTTATTTTGTAGTCATGGGGCTTTTACGGGTTGAATCACTGTTTGCTATTTTTGATGAATTGAAGACTTCATTTTGGCCCATGTTGACAGTAAGTAAACTTCAATTCATGGTATTTGTGCTAGAAATATGATCAGCATATGTTTTTATTTTTTATTTTTCATAGTTGTTTGTTTTTTCCGTCATTAGTCACCAAAAGCTTCACTTTGAGCAGATTTTGATCTGTTTACACATGTACATCCTACTCTCTCTATTGTTCTTCATGTTCGACATAATTTAACTCGATATATACGGTGATGGTATTCAAAAGATTCATGAAAACACAATAAAATGGAGGTGCATAATCACCAGACAAAGATATATGATCCAAAATGGATATAATTCAATTAGATCGATATAGAAAATACAAACAGATATCTAACTAGCCATGGACATAACTGAAAGCCGACTGGGCGTCGGCCTGAAGTCAAACCACCGCCACGTAAGCCTTCGAGCGGGTGGAGTCAACGCCCTCCTCACCATCTCCTTGCTCGCACGGTGGCGCCTATCGGCCTTCATCTTGAGTGTACGTGTCATCCTCTTTGCTGTAAACAAAGGGTGTTGCAGCCTGGTGGTGGTGGTTTCTTTCTTGATGATCATATTTGTGATTAATGGAGGAAGAATAGTATGTGTTGAGTTGTAAAGAATGGACTTTTTAATGTGAAGAGGTAGGTGTGTGGCATCTTCTTCGTGGCCTAACGACTTGTTCTTTGTTGGTTTTAACAGTTTTGACTTTTGACTTAAAACAGACTTTGACTTTTCGAATTCAGAATAGTAGTTTAATCTTTTGACACGTTAATAGTTCCTGCAATTAGTATATATTTTTGTGAAAGTTTAGCTAATTAGAAATTTTGTATTATTGTATTAAACAACTAGGTTGTAACTAACTTTTTTTAAAAGGTTTTAGTTGATTTTTATTCGGGAAAAACTCAAAAACGGCCATGTTAACGGAAAAGTTGAGAAAAGGACAATGACTTTTTAAAATTTACCAATCATTCGGGTGTTTGACGTGTGTCATGAGTTCACCTAGCTTATTTATGAATAATCTTTATTCTATTTATAACGTCTATACTTCTTTTAAGAAAGTAGCATTCAACCTGATTTATAATAAAGGAACCAAGTTATGTTACGAAGAAACTAATAAAACTATATTGATAGTAAAAAGCAAGTGTTTAGTTAAACATAACATATATTCTTATATAAAACATGGTTTTCATTTTTAAGTAAGTTACACTTTCGTTTTTTAGGTATAAGGTATATAATGATAGTATAAAACAAGTGTTTAGTTAAACATAATAGATATTCTTATATAAAACATGATTATAATTTTTTTATAAATTACACTTTCGTCTTTTAGGTATACAATAATTTGCACCTTTCATGTTTCGTCCTTAATCTTCGTTGATTATACTAACAATCCTTTATGTGTATGCTCATCCTTTATACTAAGTACTAAGTAGTGTTAAAAACTACCTTTAATATTAAATCACAATATATGATTTTCGCAATTATTTTCTTTTTCTTTTCAAACTTTCTTTTCTTTCCTTCTATTCATTTCATAATTTTTCTTATAAAGCTTTTATAATTATTTAATCAAATGATATAGTTTTTTTAGATTTTAGTTTTATCAAATAATTATTTTCGTTTGTTTACTTTAGTAATTTTCTTTTTTTATTTATTATTTTTATATTTCAAACAAGTTAATTAATCATTTTGGTGGTGTAAATGAGTTGAACCAAACCCGATCTTGCCCAAGCTCGATCTTAGCGCATTTAACTTAAGAGAGACTAAGCTCAACTAGTGAATAGAAAAATGGTTAACTGAGGGTGTAAATGTTGGAGGTTCTCATGAGTTACATTAGAGACTTGCTAAAAGCGTCAATCATGCCGAGCTTGAATGAGCTCAAGTATGAGCTCGATCTTATATTGTAGTTGCTTTAATAAATGAGCCCGAGCTTGAATTTCACGTATCAAACTTGACTCATGTTACAGAACAAAACGAACCAATTATTTACATAACTCTCATTTAATATATTAATTACATATTTACATTACACTAATTTATAAGTTACATTTTTAGGCATGTTTTATAACACATTTTCACAACATATCATCCATAAAATCAATTAATTTGTGCAACACTTGAACCGGTGGAATTAAGTTTACTTTGGATTGTTTTTAATGTTTTTGTAGATGCAAAGCGATTGCTAAGGATTACAATGGTGATTGTCTGATTGCAAAGAATCGGAAGGATTCAAGAAGACATGGTCATGATTTTTTTCTATGATGGGCAAAACTTGAACAAGAAGACCTAAATGAACATCCTCACTTGTGCAAGAAGAGTTAATGAGATGAAACGAGATAAAGAAGATTATTAAGCTAAAAGGAAGCTAGGTTATTTTATTTCGTGAAATTCTTGTAAATTGCAAGTGTAAAGTTAGTTGGTATTTAAAAATCCTATGAATTGTCGTTACAAAAGTTAGTATCTAGGTGTAAAAAATTAATGTTGAAAGCAATGATATCTTGAGTTAAATGATTAGTAGAGGAGATTACCAATCAACTTGTAGTCTAAAAGTACATTGGTGTCCATTTTTTTGAGTTAGGTAAGGGTTTTAATTTTATTAGAGACAAATGTTATAGATTTTAAGAGTAACATAGTTTAGTTATCTAAGGTGAGATTAATTACAATGAAATAAGTGTCTTGGCAAAGAAAGATAAAATCAAACGAAAAAATAATTGGTTTTGTGTGGTTTTACTTGGTTGGGCCGCATAGCCCACTAGAGCCGGACAGCCGGTTACAACTTACAAAACTAGAGAGATCAGACAGTTTTAGTGCATAGTCCATTTGCTTTAAAGCCTTTATATTTATTTCCATGATTTAACTTTTTATTTCTATAATTTAACTAATAAATAAAAATTCCATGATTTAAAATTTTTATTTCTATAATTGAACTAATAAATTAAAAAGTTTAAATTTTGTTTATCAAAATAAATAAAAATAAATAAATTTTATTTATCTTTCAAAAATCTCTAACAAATAACTTTTTATAAATATCTTACTTACAAATATTTATTATATTATTTCACTTCTTATACAATCAAAATAAAAACTAGGTTTAAGTTCAAAATGCATTATCGTACAAAAGGTACGAAAGGCATAAAAAAGCCAAAAAACACGGTGGCATTTTCGTAATTATTTGCTCATAAGATAATTATCAAAATTACTTTACAAATGATCTTGAAGAGTAATTTTGATCTTGTACGATAATTATCAAAATTACTCTGCAAGTTTATTAAACAACAAACAATTCAAAATTGCTCTACAAAATCTTTTGTAGAGTTATTATAATACTCTACAAAATTACCTTACAAGATCAAAATTACCATACAAGATAATTTGTAGAGTAATTATGATACTCTACAAAACCAAAATTACCCTACAAGAACATTTTACAAAATTACTCTACAAGATCTCAATTACCATACAAGATCAGTTGTAGAGTAATTTTGATAATTACTCAACGAGTAATAAATAATTACGAAAATGTCACCGCGTTTTTTACATTTCACCCTATTCATACGTTTTGTATGATAAGGGTATTTGTATTTGATCTATTGTCTTAAAAAATAAGGGGTTGAAATGTTGAATATGAGCCTCTAAAGGTGTAGTTAGTTTTTTTTAAAAATTCTCCATTATAGAGTGCCTAATCCAATGTGGTGGTGTTTTAATAGTTTCCTATAATTTTTTATATCGTATAGAAAAGTACATGTATAGGGGGTTCAAATGTTAAATATGTGTTAGGATCGAACGTGAGTAACACACAAACACAAATAAACAGAAAAGCAAGAAATATGACACCAAAGATTTACGTGGTTCAGTCGCGGTGTGCAACCTACGTCCACAAGGGCAACTATGGTTTCGTATTATTGAGTGAATCACTGTTTGTTACAAGTAAAGAAAGATATATATACACACCCACTAGCCTATTAGGGTTTACCCTTTACTAAACTTGCTAAACAAGATATTAAGTAAACTGGGCCCAATAGGGTTAGAACCGACCGGACACTTTCAATTGTTCCTCCTAATTTGCGTTGGGCCACTTTGGGCCGAAGGCTACACATCGCCAACAATATGAGCCTTTAAAGGGGTGCTTAGTTTTTTATAAAATTTTCGCTGGCTCCACGTATGACTTCGCCACAAAAGTCATAGATCCTGGCAATGCGGCGGCAAAGGCTTCCTCTTCCATCTCACGCCACAAGGACTGAAGTAAACCAAACACCAAATACCAAACCAAAACAATTGACTTTGAAAAAAGCACCACCAACAATTGAAGCCACAAAGATCATAAACACTTAATCGTACACACTTATAATTTGTGCAACAAACAAGCCAAAGCTGAAACTTTTATACAACATGACACGTCAGCGAGAGAGACGATATGTTCGTTGAACAAATGGTTACACGACACGTCACTGAGAGAGACGAATAATGTTCGTTGAACAAATGATCAGTTGTGCGTTTAATCTTTGTGTAATTTACATGTGTTAGTTCGTTTACTTTTAAAAATTTAATATAACTAATATAACTTTGTAGTCAGTTCCAACAAGTATAGATTTCTTTTGTAATTAACTCTAAAGTTAAAGAGTACTTCTTAATCCAGATTAAAAACTTCCATCAATCAGTAGAAAGTAACATGCCCAAGTTCCAAATTTAAAGATTGATGTGGACATGTTAATATCAAGCTAATAACAATTAACATGATATATTTAAATGAACGTATGTAAGATATACAAACGGCTTAATATAATATATATATATATATATGGTGAGGTTATTGTGAAAAAATTTAAATGTATTAGAAGGATAAGAAAAAATCTAAACCATTAGATATTTAATCTAATGGTTGAGATTATAGTGACAATTCTGTAAATAATGTTGACTATTAAACTAACTAATTTTCTAGATTAAGGGTATAAAGGTAAATTTAAAATTTTTAAATTAAGAAACTAACATTAATACACATGCAAAGTCCCCCCCCCCCCCTTCTTTTTTAAACATCAATAACTTTTTATACGCAACTCTTTTTAAAAAAAAAATTAAACCATAATAACGATTGTTCTTTTTTTATCTTTAATATGAGTTTCATATTTATATACTTATGTAGAGTTATTTCTGTTTTTATATATTTAGGGTGTCATTTCTGTTTTGATTCTGATTAAAGTGTTGACTAGTGTTATATTAATGTGTTATTTCTGTTATATTCAATGTTAATGTATTCTTTATAAGATGTGTGCCTTCAATATAACTGTTGTGGTGTTTTTATGAGTTATGGTGTTATTTTTGTTATATTTCTGTTCTTTATAAGATATATGACTTCAATATACATGTTGTGGTGTTTTTATGAGTTATATTTTTGTTCTTTATAAGATGTATGCCTTCAATATACATAGTGTGGTGTTTTTATGAGTTAGGGTGTTATTCCAAATTCGAAAATCCATACAATAACTGCCAAAAACCGGTTGCATATATTTCATTCCATAATTAGATTTTATTAGTTAAATTACACTTATACCCTTAAACTACCAAAATAAAAAGGGACACATGTCACCTCTATAATCTTTCTTATACTTCTCACACTTTTAAATTTTCTCACATGAACCTCTACCTATATATATATACATAGGGAGGTTCATTTGAAAAGAATCTTCTTATAAGGTTGTAATAGACAATTTGATAGAGAATACTAATAAATATAATAAGAGTTACTTAAATCTCACTAATGTCATCATAATTTTCTCCTTTATCACCATTAGTGTGTGTTGTGTCCTACACCAATTTTATTAGGAGACAAAATTATTTAAAAGTGTTGTATTCTACACATATTTTATTATGAGTCACAAATTATTTAAAATTGTTGGGGTCCTACACATTTTGTACCCTACACCAAAACATTATTTTTATAGTGTAGAACTTTGTTTTTATGGTGTAGGAAATATTGAATATGTAGGATCATGTGCGATTGTTTTTATTGCGTAAGGTGCACAACTATTTAATAGGATAAACTCATTAAATGATTAGGGTTCATTAATTAATCTAAATATTAAAAATGAGGGATATAGTTATTAGATGATTTGTTCAATTACCTTTATATCCTTTATTATTTTTATGGTGTAGGAAATATTGAATATATATATATATATATATATATATATATATATATATATATATATAGTGGAGAGTTCAAATGAGAAGAAATTACAAATTAAGAATAAAAAGAATAAAGGATACAAAGTTAATTTGAACAAATCATCTAATAACTCTATCATTTATTTTTAATATTTAGATTAATTAATGAACTAATAATTTAATGAATTTATCCTATTAAATAGTTGTGCACCTTACACAATAAAAACAATCACACATAATCCTATATATTCAATATTTCTTACACTATAAAAACAAAGTTCCCTACACCATAAAAGTAATGTTTTGGTGTACGGGTACAAAATGTGTAGGACCCCAACAATTTTAAATAATTTTGCGAGTCATAATAAAATATATGTAGGATACAACACTTTTAAATAATTTTGTCTCCTAACAAAATTGGTGTAGGACACAACACATTAATAGTGATAAAGGAGAAAATTATGATGACATTAATGAGATTTGAGTATCTCTTATTATATTTATAGTATTTTATATCAAATTGTCTATTATCCCCTTATTAATTAAAGTATTAATTAAAAGTAAACAAAAATCATATCTTGATTACAATCATTGATAAAAAAATATAGGGTCTAAATTAATTTATTTTTCTTTTTATAAAAAGATTTATAGTTTTTTTATCAAATTGTCTATTATCCCCTTATTAATTAAAGTATTAATTAAAAGTAAACAAAAATCATATCTTGATTACAATCATTGATAAAAAAAATATAGGGTCTATATTAATTTATTTTTCTTTTTATAAAAAGATTTTTCTCAAATAAACCTCCCATATATATATATATATATAATATAATATATATATATATAAATGAACGTATGTAAGTTAATTAAACTAACGGCTTAATATAGTTAGGTTTTAACTAATGGCTTAACATCTTAGGCCTAAATAATATAACTAGCCTCTAACTTTGAACAAATCATTTGTTACTCATGAGTAAGCGACATGCCATTAATAAAAAGCGAAATCATTAGACCTAAGAGCTGACCAAAGCTGTTCCCAAGAATGATAAAAAAATTAAGCTCCTTCCAATAATATAAACTTATCAACTATATATCCAAAAACCATAATACGACGATAATTAATTAATTATTATAAAATAAACAAAACAATAGTAGTTTAGCCAAATTATCTAACTAACTTATAAGCAAATGACATCAAAAATTAAAATAGGAAGAAACCATTATTCGTCAAACAATGGCATCAAAAATCAAAATTTTACATTCGAATTTGCAATTTCGTAAATGATCAGTGGTTGTGAAGCAAGAATGCAAACCCTTAAGTCTTGCAAACCCTTGGTAGAATTTTACATTCAAATTCGTTGTAGACTGGTACCGAACCTGAAAGGTCGATCGTCGTAAGCAAGAATACAAGACTGTTGTTGATCGTTGATACGATGAATTGATTATCTCGATTGTCGTTCGTCCAACGGTCCCCAAAAAACCTGAAACGTTGATGTTGTTTAAGGAGCGCCCACAATCCAACGAATAATAAATTTTTAGTGGGTTTAGATTTGGACCTTCAGCAGATCTGGTCTCGTTGCAAAATTTGGTAGGTAAATAAATTTTCTTTTGGGCCTTTTAACATATAAATAGTATAAAACTTTTAAAAAAAACTTTCCGGGCTTTTTAAAATTTGGCCGTTGGGCTGTCGCCCGACTTGAAATTTGAAATTTGTAGACTAAGAGCCCCCGTGGAGCTATTGATATATGAAAACTTTTAAAGAAACTAATCGTAAAAAACTATCCGATCATGATTCAAATACATAATGACATGGATTTTGTTTAATATCATGAATGTCCATAGTTAAAAAGGGGAAATGAAAAGTGTTAGATAATAAATGTAAAAGATTATACGTGGCATTTTGAGGGTGATATAAGGCTTTGCTACCATTAGATACTGGTTCGATTTCTACAAAGGGGGGGGGGGGGGGGAGGGGGGTTCTTATATTTATTGGGTATAATCAGGTGGTTCGACTGGTGACACGATTATACTCTAGTGGTCCGTCAGTGATCTAAATTTGTGTTTAAAAAAATTATATGTGGAGTGTTATTGATATTCTAATCAGTGTGACATAATTAATTTGAAATTATTACTGTGTAGAAGTGAGGCATATACATAGTTAGAAACTTAAAAATCAGTTTTTGTTATTAGTTTATTCTTCTACGTATTAATCTTATCTACCACATACTTTTATACGTATATATACATACGTACATACACTATATACGTGTCGTATAAAAACATATAGTTATCTGTAGACAATTTAATTGGGTGGTGGATGATTTCTTGTGGGTGTAGTTGTTAAAGTCCATATTAAGATTATACCAAAATAAGCCACCAATAACACACGATGCATTAAAGTTGATTTGTCATGTTTACTAACAAAGGAAAACATATTAGTGTGATTTAATTTTTGTGGTTTTAAGATAATCATTCCTTATGATGACTGTCCACCAAAAAAATCAAAGAGGTTATAAATAAGTGGAGTGAATATATTGCATATATATATATGATTAAATAAAAAGTTAAAATTCTGTATAAAGTATAAGATCTTTACACTATTGAGTTTTCAGTAGATAAGGATACCCGATATGTATTTGGGAGAGAGGTCGGGAAGGTATGGTCCCAAGGATATAAAGAATCAGACGTAAAAGTTCGTCTTCTGATTTAAATATAAGTTCTAGGATTCTCTGTTATAGATCGGTATCGATTTTCTTTGTTATAGTACTGGTATGATACTGGTACTCTGTATAGCAATCAAAAGAGTTATGATTGAGAGGATATTACCATGTGCTTTGATTGATTGAAAACTGTACATTAATGAATACCGGTACCGATTATGATAATGTTATTTGGTTGAATGAGGTCGATTCGTCAAGACAGTCGTATGAACGTCGAGAAAACCTAAAAAACGAACATCAGTGCCTAGAGCGATGTTTTCGGATGATATCGCTTCGTCACGGTAAGAAAAAACAAATCAGTTATCTTTGACCTGTTCGATTTTGAATAAGATTTTTATTGAAAGGTAGATAAATTAAATAAGCACTTCGCAACGATATATTTAGAATCTTATAAAACATTATAATATATTATTAAAATAATGAAAAAGGTTAAAGGTGTCACTTTATATATAAAAAAAAAATTGTAAGGCAAATTTACTGTTACATTAGTGAACATAACTTATTTTGAGTAAAGTTTATATCAAACTGTAAAAATAAACATGTTACAATAACCTTTTATCTTGCATGAATGGATGGATGAGATTAAATCTATTTTGCAGAATTTTGTTTTTATTGAATTCTATTTAAAATCATTAAATAGTACATCATAGGGTAATTTCGTCATTTCCTTCTTGAGAAGACCTGTCACACTCTATACATATAACAACCTAGTGTAATCGCACCATTATATTGTCCGTTTTGGCCGATATGAACCGCCATCGTCTCACGGATTTAAAACGCGTCACGATAGTGAAGGTATTAAGCCCCTTTTAAGGAAGCATTTTCCCCTTCACAACCAATGTGGGAGTTACAATCCACCCCCTTACGGGGCCCAGCGTACTCGCTGGCACACCAGTCCGGTCCCTGGCTTTGATACCATCCGTAACAATCCAACGTAACCGCACCATGATATTTTCCGCTTTGCCGGAACGAACCACCATCGCCTTACGAATTTAAAACGAGACATAATGGTGAAGGTATCACGCCCCTTATAAGAAAGTCTTTATTCCCTTCACAAACCAATAGGATGTTACAATACATTCTATTCACCAATGCAATTTTGCCACAAAAAATTATATATTGCCATAAAAAATCAACAAGCCCAAATAAGAAAGGTATTATAAATCTACCATACGATATGTGTAAAATCTATAAAAATAATATACCTATATAATTGAATCTCACCGAAAATATCTAACAAATTTACATTAGCAAACAGTTGAAAGCACTATTGTGAAAAGAAAAAACAAGAAGAAAACATACATAAGGAATTAAGATCACAACATTGTATATTTACAACATTAGGGTAGTAACATTTAAACATCACAAAATATTTACATTCAAATCACCGTTTCATCATAATTAACCAAAAAGTAAAAAAAATGTCAAACGACATATACAATTGAGGTGAAACGTACCCGATAGAAGGAAAATACGAAACTGAAATAATGATGGAACTATGTTTTTTGCAATTATTGATCATGTGGTCTCTATCTACATATCATGACAATCTAATATGTAAAATGTTTCGGTTTTATATTAAGATTATTGACATAATTTTTATAATTCGTATATGGAAATATTGTATAAAATTAAAGTAAATGAAAATCAATTATCCTAGTTAAAAAAATTAAGGTTTTAAAAATTTCTAAAAGAAACAACTAATATAAAAAGGGTCTTGATATAATGTTGCAGTTAAGGTAATTCGTAATTATTGATTACCAAAATACCAATTTTAAATTCAAACAAAGGTTGAAAAAAAATATTGAAATTAAAAAAAACTTACAAAATACAAAAATTATTAATCTAAAGATTATAAAGTTATTTACATAGCAAGTCAACGAAAAAATATAAAAAACCCTTGTTTTTATTCATCCATCCATCCAACAGTTGATAGTATCACCAAACCATACACAAAAAAACCTTGTCCTTCAAAGAAATTCAATTGTTTGAATTAACTAACATGAAACTACTTGATAACCATTATGAGATGAAGCGTACCTTCAGCATGATAAAAAATAAAGTTGCATTTGTCATTATCTTTGATTTCATTTTTCTTCATGAAATGACTACAATCTTAGATTGCATAACGATAAGTTGTTCTACTAGTCTTCTCCCTCCTCACATCCATCTTAGTAACTTCTCCCTACAAACTTTCTAGCTTAGCTCTTCGACCAACTCTTACTCTTGCAACTCAAGGCAGTTTGCTTGGTAAATATTACCATGCAATCATTACCAATTCATTTTAAGTCAAAAATTAATAGCAAAGTGTAAATTATTAAAATTTAAATGTGATGGAGTATCATTACAAATCTGTTTCTTGTAATTACGATGAAAATAGCACTTGAGCGTTTGCTAGAATAAGTTGATGATTAATCTATACAGGGTATTCATTATAGGCAAAATTAGCATATACATAAATTTTACAGTAAGAATAAATAGAAAAATTTAAATGTAAAATAATATTATCATCAAACCATGAGCAGTGTTTGGATTTGATTGTGGATGTGAAACAATGAGCTGAGTGTCATCATTCATAAAAAAAGAGTCAACTTAAAGTTTCTTTGACCCATGTATTGAAAAAGAACAAAGCTAGCAAACTTCATCTGGATTTGTTGAACAACCTTGACCAGTCATCATGACTGAAGAAAATTGATTACCAGACCTTCCAATCTTGGTTATCTGTGTATATATTTCATCTACCAATATTGTAATCACCATCGTTGCAACTTCGTCCAAGGTGATATCAGAGAATTTCGGATGGTAAAAACTATATAGTCTTAAAAGAATGTTAATGTTAAACATTTATATTACTTCAAGGAAATACAAAATTAAATAATACGTGCAACACCGTTGCTCGAACAAACTAAAATGATGTCGCTGAAAGATATATTTTTTCACATGGATCATCCACAAGACAAACATTTGGAAGCCTTGGTTTCTTTTTGCACATAACATCAAAATCAACATTAAAGGCCGTTAAGGCTTAAACGATGTAAAGATTAACAAACAACTAATCTTCAATCCAACCTAATCCAAACAATTTTCCATCCATTTGTAATTACTACTACATCACGAACCTTCTTGTATGAAAGAACCCATGAACGCCTACCATCAAATAAGATTATCAACTTCTTCTTTACAAACGGGTCGCTCATATTCTTCTGAACATAAGCTTAGGTAGAACCTAAATTATAACATGTAATCTGTGACGCCCCATGAAAACGTTCGACCACACTAACTTCTTTAGGGACGAATTGCAAATTTTCGGGACGAAAATTCTATCAACTTGGGGATGATGTCCCAACTTAGATTTATCAGGTTAACTCCGTTAGCACAACCCCGTTATCTTTAACATGATTTAAGAGATTCATTATAGCATTTCACTTCATATTGGTTGGTTAAGTGTGTCAGTTAGTACACGAACACTCACCTAACAATAATTCGGCGAATCAACCGAATTAACAAACTGCACATAAGTCTGACCCCGAACGTTAGTGAAACATGGATATGGAATTGCAAACATATAAATAATAATATAATTGAGTGGAATTATATGTTATTTGATTACATGGACTACTTGTTAGTTGTTTCTCATAATTACGAACAATGTGCGTTTTTGTGTGATCTAGCATTATAAAAATATTTATTTTTATAAACAAACTAGCGGGTTTTATTTTTATAGACTTGAGCTATTAAAAATTAGTAAAAATGGTTTAGTGGGCTTGTGTTAGCTAGAAAGGGCAACCAAAAGTTACAAAAGCCCACCCATAGGTTTTAATTAGTCAAAAAAATACATAACATAACCCTAAATCCCCAAAATACATATGCCAGCCCCACCTCCACCATAATTTCGAAATTTTGCCTTTAAAACACCATTCCACTTTGATTTGTTGCTTGGATCTTTCAAGAGGTGGCTTGCTTGATCGATTTTAATACCCTTTAACGCTTACAGGTAAGTTTTCTTGATCAGTTTTGATGTTTCTCATGAGTTAAACATTAGGGTTTTGATTTTAACTTGATATTTATGATACTTGGTTGTTTAATATGATGTATTTGGGGTTATGCATGATGTACGGGTCGGATTTGGGGTAAACAAGATCATAAACACGTTTTTGGGAAGAACTGAAAGTAAACAGATTCTGTCCAAATCTTTACAGCCGACTTTTGTTGGCTGTAAAAAGGTCAAAACTTAACGAAATCCATTCTTTCTTGAGTCTAAGATGAACTTCCAGGAAAAACCTTTCAAACCCCACTGGAATGGCATTTTTTCGACGAAAAATGAATGTTTTATGAATTTTTCCGTATTGAAAGTTCAGACTGCGTTTTCTTGCAGAATTTGCAGCCCATTACGAGTGTCATAACTCAATGTAGGAATTGATTTATGATCTCAAATTTTTACTGTAGGAAGTTTCGAGAGGTCATCAAAATCTCAAACTGGAATTTCGTAAAAAGAATAAACGAGGATTTTTAAATGATTTTTGGCGTAAACTGTCATCAGAAAGTTGTAGATCAGATCTAGGTGTAGAGAATGATTTTTATTGATTTTTGTGAAAAGATTCAGGTTATGAAAAAAAACAAGTATTCGGGAACTAAATGACACGTTGTGTTAAAATATTATAATTTTATGATTTCGTTTAGTATTTTAACTAAATTCTGAAAAACTGCCTTAAAACTGACATGAAACTGCATTAAGCTGAAAGTATTTGTGAACGTATTAAATATGATTATATGTTGCAACAAAGTGTTGTATGTTATTAGAAACGTTAACGAGGGTCTATGAATGCACCATATGTAATTAGACGATCATATGCCCAAACTTATCTAAATGAGTAATTGTATGACAACG
Source organism: Scalesia atractyloides (assembly GCA_947069175.1). NCBI lineage: Eukaryota > Viridiplantae > Streptophyta > Magnoliopsida > Asterales > Asteraceae > Scalesia > Scalesia atractyloides. Next base: position 5,600,701 of record CAMTDV010000029.1, read on the forward strand.
TGATTCTGTGACTATGTGTTAGACTACGTGTAGGATTCATAAATTAAACTAATTGAAACGGTAAACATATCAGGAGGAGATTGATTTTCCTGATTACTTTTCAAGTTTACTACCGAGCAAACTAAGGTGAGTTCACAACTCTTTTCTAAAAGCATGCGTCCTGGTTTGGGACAACACTTTTTACGGTATCCCTGGTTTGGGCTACGCGCGCGTCCCTTGTGTGGACCACTGAAACATGCTATCCACTGGAGGTGGATAGTACACTTAGACTAAACGAAAACTCTATCATGAAAGTCCCTACATTTTACCGATTAGATTGCCAGGTGGGCATACGCGGGGTATTAGTTGATAGTGCTATTAGGTTTGACAAACCTCACACCGTGCTGGAGGCCGGGCGTGAACTTCTAACCTTCACTCTTGCTTTAATGTTGATAGACATTATTGAGGGCACAAACGAAACGTCAGCATTCGGTATACAGTTTAGTCATATGATGAGGGTTAGCTACCCGAGTCATACTTAAATCAAAACGTTGTGAACTTTACTTTTACTAAACTCAAATTTTGTGAATTCGCCAACTTTATTGTTGACACGTAGTTGCATGCTTTACAGGTCAGTAGGTACAGCTTTGGACGGGCATTGCAATCGACTGGAGTGGGTGGTTTATTTAAACTTATTGTTTTGAACATTTATCTAACTTGTTCCTGATGATTTTTTAACTTTATTTTCCGCTGCAACACAAACTGTCTTTTAAACAAATTAAAACCTTATCGCTAATCATGTTGATAGTGATGCTTTTATTATTTTAAATGGTTGGTTCAACATGATTAGTGGCTAGATCCTGGTTAGTCACACGCCTCGCGGTAAAACCCCGAATGTGGAATTTGAGGGTGTGACATAGTTACTTTAAATTGCAACTCAAAATATATATAAACATGATTACGTATTTACTATTACCAATTGATCAAGTTCATAAAATCGCAAGACTTTGAAGGAAGCCATTATGAAATCTCCAACAAAACAATCTGTACCACACAAATAGGAATTTAACAACAGATTAATAATATATATATATATATATATATAATATATATATATAGTAAAAAAATAGGATTATTTCAATATTTTACATCAAACATATAACAATTTAGGATTTTAAAACAACTAAACCTAATCAACTCAACAACCTATACGAAATGATTTCTTATTTCTGTAAAAACACTATACCAAACATATTTGAACAACTAAAAAATAATATACACAACATCCGACTTTATTAATAACAATAATAACAAATGCTCAGAAGAATAACAAATACAGTATCGAATCTGTAATCACAAACCCTAAAACAACTAATGATTTCATAAAACTGTAACTAATATGTAAAAACATTCCATAAATGTTGTATAACAAAGACAATTGGTATGTATTAAACAATAATATATGGATTGCATTAATAGGATAAACCCTAAAACATTAAGGGTTCCGCAAGATATGTGAATAATGACAAAAGGTTAATAGTATAAGTGAAACTCATTGAGGGAGTGACACGAATGTTTCAAGTTTAATTTTTATACGAATGTTTCAAGTTACGTTTTCAGTTAAAAAGCGCCACCACTATCAAATTACAATCCATCATATTAAAACCTAACAACACTGTAACTTCAAATCATAATCGATTAAATCTTCTGAAACCCTTTAAAAGTTGCACTTCATGAATAATACGAATTTTAAAATTTACCAAATCAATTAAGAACAATATCAAATGTTATTGATAAAACTTAAATTTCGGGTTTTTAGTTAAAACCCTAAAACACAATCAAATTACAATCCATGAATATCAAAACAAGTATGTGTATCACACTCAAATACAATGACTTCTTACATTTGTATAGACACAATATAACAACAACATAATTAAGAATCCAATGGATTTAACAATAGCAGAACGAAATGTTCACGATTATAAAAAGATAACACACATTTTCAATAAAAACCCTATGATCTTACAATCCATTCAAATGAAGAACATCACGAAACCCTAGAAAATTAGATCTTATTCAACATCATTAAAGTTATGCCTAAAAATAATGGATAAAAAATTAGAATTAATCGACTTCAAAGAATCAGGATATCAATGTCCTGCGAAACCCTAAAAATTTAGGGGTTCTTCAACAATATCAATGTTAAACACAAAACATATAACAAATATTGATAACAATTTATAATCAAACAAATTTCATAGAATCATCTATCCATAAACAAAACTAAAATAACACAAATGAAAGTAATATTGAAATAATCAATACCTATTTACGTAGATCTATGAAACATGAGAAGATAATCGGTTGATGGATTTGTTCATCATGATGGATTCACAGCAAACCAACGTTCAATTGAGAGAGCAATTAGGTTTCATGTAGGTGTTGAGCAATAGAATAAGGAAAATTTTGGATACAAACGTTTATAAGGATCTGAACTTTCTTAAACGGGTTTAGTATTTCGAGTCCCTATCATCTTTTCAAAGAAAAGTCAAAAAGTCAAATAAACCACTGAAACTCATTGAGGGAGTGATACGCATCCCCCAATATTTTGTTATATTAGGATATAGATAAGATTGCATATTGGTAATAAAAAAAGGATGTATATTTACTATTTTTTTTAATTTGATTATACTCTCTATTAATTGAAAATTTTTTAACAGTTTTCTTGTGCTTAAATGTGTCATAGTATCGTTGGAACATGTTTTCTTTCTAACTTTCTGCCACATTTTTTCTCCATCTCTTCTGTATTTTTCATGTCCTAGCATTTTCGTTTTCCATCCACCGCTCACCATTGACGCCATAATAGACGAACTTGGATCATCGATCCCTTATTCGCGATACCCATATCCTCTACTTCTTCATCAGTAAAACTTAAATCGGTAATGCTGTAATTGGTCCGAAAGCGATACTCTAGGTCGGTTTTGGGATTAGTGGCGGATCTAGAAAATATTCGTAGGGGTAACGTTTTATAAAAAAGGGTAACGGAATCGAAAAACGTCAAAAATGGTTAATTTTTTCAAAATTTACACTACCGCCTGATCGACAAGGGGTAGCGGAGGCTACCCCTTCCCCTAAGGTAGGTCCGCCCCTGTTTGGGATCCCAATGAGAAATTCCTTAAGCCCAATCGGCGACGAAGAACACCTCAATCGCACCTAATGTTTTACTATCTTGATAATGGTTCACCATTGATTGCAGCGTCGATGGTTTATGCATCCGCCTTGGAAATGGGGACTTGAAACACAATTGCCCCAAAATTCAACATCATGTTTTAATTGGTAATTTACGATTGTCCTAATACCTCAATCGCACACCTACTTCTAATTCTGATTTAATATGGAAATTGTTCCTTTCAAGATTCTGTTGCTCATATACGTTCATTGTTTTTTATTCACTTGATTTAAGAATAATAATCCTTTATTTTATTAATGGTAGTGAGAGAACATAGCACGAAAAAGTATTATAAAAATGACTTAAAGTTTGAGATATAACATATATCGGTAATAAAAGAAGGGAAATTTGTATAATTATATATATATTTTTTAATTTGGTTAACATTTTATTTTATTTAAATCAACGGTAAAATATTACGTGAAAATGTATAGGTTAACATGTAACTGCGTATTAATATTCGGTTATGATGACATCAAGCAAGCCTCGATAGCTCATTCTATTAATAGTGATGTGGCGTATAGGGGTGTGGGGATAATATGGTTGGTAGTGCAGATAAACCGGAAATAACTGTGTCAAAGACAACAAATCTAATTCAACACATTTAAAACTTGTAACTTGAACACAACTCGCAACCTGTATATATAAATGGATCATTGGGTTGTGTATGAGTAATTAATCAAGTTATAAATGGGTTAAATAGGTTGACGGGTTGAAAACAAGTTGTAAACCTTACAGTGAGTCGTAAACATTTTGATGGTTTAAGCTTATAAGTTATACATGTTTTTATATTTTCATTCTAAGCAATTTAAAATTGGTTTATATGTTTAGTTTTACTACAACCCCAATATAACCCTTTTTTTAATTGATTAAACAAGATTAATCCAACAACTACCGACAATGTTGAATTCGCTATTAATATAAATAGCGCAGTTATGCCCAAAAGTTTTGACATTTCACCCCAACTATTGGATTGATTCGACCCCACTTATAAAGGATTCATTTGATCATATTCAAATATTTCGAATTTTAAAGAGAAGAACTTCTCATTTTTACAAAATGTTTATGTCTTACCCGATTATCTGTGTAAAAAATATTTAACATTTTTACCTGAATTGATCCTTACTCAATTCTGAAAATATCAAAGTCAGATAGATAATGAAATCTCAAACGTACACAAGAATCACCATATTCATCTCCATCAAGTATCTCCAATTGAATGTTTGTAAGAAAAATTGAATGTTCAGAAAATCTTTTAGAAACATTCTTGACAATTTGATTCTCAGATTGGTACTCCATAAAATTCATTTTTAAAACATTAAACAAAAATCTCCAGAAGAATGTGTAACGGGATTTCTAGAAAGTACAAATTCCAAATAATATTCTACGGATGACGAATATGGTGATGTTGAAACTAGTGGAAGATGATGACTAGGTGTGGAAACTAGTGGAGGAAAGTGATGGTCATAGTGTGAATACCGGTTGAGGAGGACAATGGTGGTGTCGAACTTAGTTTAGTTTGTTAACGACAACAACAGATAAAGTTTATAATTTTAGTAATAATAAATATATAAAACCAATCATTTTTATTAAAATTGTGGCGCGACATGTTTTACATGTTAAAAATATAAACAACTAAAAAAACAACATTTACATGTTGTATTGAATAATGTTGTATAGTAGATCATCTATATCATATCATCACAACTATAAAAATAATAGAAGCTTACATGAATTGAAATTAAAAGTATAGCATGTTATACAAAAGAAAATGAAATTCTCATTTAAACCCTAATTTTTCAGGTCTAGACATTTTACTTTTTCGTGCATCATGTTATGCTTAGTAGACAAGTTAGTTTTTTTATGTTTCAAAGATTTAATTCAACAAGAAATGATGATGACCATCATAAAAACAATTTTTAAATTTGAACCACCAAAATAATTGACTATAATAAATCAAAGGTAACAAGATTATAATTAGAGAAAAGAATAAATTAAATTATATTCATATATGGTAATGATGATTTATTGAACCAAAAAGGTCTATGTGACCATTAACATATCGAGATGTATACAATTTTTCATATAACAGAGACGTTACATCATTTTTTTGTATAGTTTTAAAGCTTAAGAAGTCACAAAATAAAAAAGATATAATCATATTTTACCTGTTAGGGTTTGTATAGTGATCGATCAATGGATGGAAAAATACCATAAAAAGAAGATGAAAGCTTTTACTTTAAAGAAAACTTACAAAAAACCATGCATTTTTATTGTCACGAAAATCAATATTGAATTAAACCTAACAAAGAACACAAATAAAAAATTAGCAACATTATGACACGATAAACATAAATCAATATATTTGTAATGACTCAAAAAAAAACACAAGTTAAGGTTTAAACTATAACCATGATTTATTATAAGCTTAATAATAAAAAAGGTATGATCACCATTAATTAATCATCTGCATCTCTATACATAGCAGCTGAAGCACCCCACAATCATCTAAAATTGGCATCAAATTACAGACAATTGCCGTTGCTAAAATTCATATTCCCAATCAAATTTGTCACTAAAGGTTGAGCCTCTCACTATTCATACTTGACTTCCATCTACCTCCAACTTTCTCCATCGAAACCATATACATATTTGATAGTTTTATGTATATACAGACACCCATCTATAAATATCATAAATAAGATCAACCTGTATAATAATAATTTAGCATTACCCAATTCATAACCACTTCAACAAAAATGATCTACTAGTACCAGTTCATTGAAGGTAACTGGTATTGTTGTCGGTAAACACCAGCGTCTCCGACCAAGCCTAACAATGCTTGTTGCTGTCCCAAGAGATTAGCAATGGAACCACTGTTGTTTTCTTCATTTGTTCTTGTGACCAAAACACCGCCGTCGCTATTGCTATCCGAAATAAACCGCTTTGTGTATGGTGAATTACTTGTGTGTCCTTCATCGTTCCAGAAGAAATTAGAGAGTGATCTTTTGACAGGAAGAAGATTTGAAGTTGTGATGTTGACATTCTCGGTTGAGTTTAAGTTTGAGGTTAACATAGCATCGAATACAACGTTGTGTTCGTGATTCTCCAGCATTGTGTTGAATCCTGTCGGTCTGAGTGATATCGATGGTGGTATCGATGCTAGCATCCCAGTCATCGGGTGGTCGTTACCATCGCTGTCCACCGGCCTCTGAATATTGTGCTTCTTGTATATTCGACATAGCACCCAGTCATCCAACTGTAACAAAGTAAAAAAGTCATTAGGAAACTTTTACTGTACATAAAAAACAAATCGTACCAGTAGAATCCTGTATGTCAGGTGAAATGATGACAACAACTTCTATATTCCCGTTTTTCAAAAGGAACATAGAAGTTGCTCTCATCCTACCATCCTCGGTTCCCCACTAAAACCAGGGGTTCAAAGAAAAAAAATCTTTACCATTAAGAAAATAAATAAATTGTTTTCAAAAGGAACATAGAAGTTGCTCTCATCCTACCATCCTCGGTTCCCCACTAAAACCAGGGGTTCAAAGAAAAAAAATCTTTACCATTAAGAAAATAAATAAATTGTACCTAGTAAAATTCTATAGAGTCTAAAGAAAGTGGGATAAGAGCAGCTTCTTCTGTGTTCCCAAAGAAACAGAGAAGCTGCTCTATACAGCTATCTAAAGAAAGAAATCTTTAGCGACGAAAAGAAAAAAACACGAGTTAACAAATTACCCTCAACGAAGCTTTTTTATTGACTGGGTCGCATCCTGGTGGCTTCGATATCGTTTTACTATCAGCAAGACGATATTCATGCATGATCCAATTCGTTTTAGACCCTTTTGGAGGCTTTCCGCCATAAAACACAAGTGCTTTCTTCACACCAACTTTCTGAGTTCCCCCAGACGTCAACACCGGCTTATCAGTTCCGGTCGCTTTCCAGTACCCCGAAGTCGCGGCCCTGTTCGGCCGAGCTCCGTTCGGGTATTTTCGATCTCTGGGACTGAAGAAATACCACTCTTCCTCACCAAACGTCGCCTTAGCTACAATCCCACATATAAAAAAGACATAAACAGTCAAAATAAATCAATAAATAAATAAAGTTAACAAATCTCTTTTTTTTCATTATTAAAAAACCTGGAAGCTCCCATGGATCAAACTTGTAGAGATCAACCTCGGCTATTATCGCCACCGGCAAAGGCGCGGATGCCGCTTTTTTCTTGAGGTAGTGAACCACTAGCTCTTCGTCGGTCGGGTGGAATCGGAAGCCCGGTGGTAACTGTGGTTGTTTTGAACCTGACGAAGAATCCGTACTCTCCATGTTTATGTTAATCAACCTAAATTACAAAGCCTTATATTTAACTAATGAAGAAAATTATTAGTAAATAATCAGAGAAAAAGCATAAGTATCTAGAGAGAGAGAGAAAGAGAGAGAGAGAATTTTAGGTTGAAGAAATTACAGAAGCTGATCCTTATATTGTTATACGGAGACCATGGTATCAACATGGGTATAAATCGTATGTAAGAATAGTATTTTATAGAAAAAATTTAAGATTATTATTTGAGTGGGTGAATTGTTATGTATTAGTAGGTTATATGTCGAATTCCAATTAACATAATCGTGCATAAGTAGAGATTTTAATTGATGATTATTGTTAACTAAATATGTAAAGTAATTTTCGATTGGAAAACTAATAAGATAGAATAGTCAAACTATTGTTTTCGTATTGGTGTTATAATTTTTAGATTGTGATTACAACCTTGCAAATAATTAGAATTCTTTTTTTTTTAAATTTACTGAAAGTGAAATAAACGACTTAAGTTGCAAACTGAAAATGATGATTTATCTAAAAAGAAAATGATTATTTATTTGATTAATTTTCAGGTGTGTTCTGTCACTTAAAAAAAAGTTATGTTGACAAAAATATAATGTAAATATTAGTATTATCATATTGATTAAGATATAACATTTGAATGAAAGGTTGCTTTCCTAATTAATTATGTGACATGTGAATCCAGACTGAATTTGTTATTGTGATTAAGTACTCTTTTATTGTTAAATAGCTCAGGTCTAATATATGAAGACCGGTGGTTGATGTTAGAAAAGTTTTTTTTTTCTAAGATTTTACACATATTGGAATGAATTTAGACAAGACATGTTGATATTTAAATTCTATTAAAAATAGAATTTAGAAATAAGTTTACATGTATAGAAGTAATATATGTAAGTCGTAGGTATCATTCTAATAAATTGGACGAACCGTTTTCCGTTTTAGTAAGGTAATGGTACTGAAGTAATCAAAAGTTTTTAAAAAAATCAATCATGAAAAATTAAATGCACCTTATAAATTTTGGATGAAGTGTTATGGTTAATGATATATCAAAATTCATTACAAAATGAACACCATAATCCAAAATGTAGACATACCGTTATTGTTAAATAATAGATCGTGTAACATGGTTAAAAACGTCATTTATTTTTTTAAATATCAACATGCACTTACTATTATATTTCTCTAATAATTCTATGTTATTTATCATTATGTAGGTTTGAACCCAAGACCTTATCTGTAAAAATCATATGCCTCTATTAGGTGCGTTAATCCCACATTAACATTTATTTAAAATAATATATAAAAATTGTTGTCAATTCAGTGTTAGTAAATTAATTAAAATTAGAATTTTAGGATATAAATTAGAAAACATAACATAGTATATCAAATATCAGATGAAAAAAAATTAATAGTAAGAAACTATTTTGAACTAAAAGTGAAACTTACATCTAAATTTCATTTTCCATCTTCTAGCTATATTTAATGTTTTCATTAAATTAAATACAATCTTGAAAATGTGATCAACGAAAAACTAACGTATTTGTAAATACTTTTATACTCATACAATATACAGAATTTAAATAACGTATTTCTAAATACTTCTATACCCGTATTACAGAATTTAAATATTTCACCTTTATAACAAAGAGTACCATTCTACCATCACACCATGAACAAACATACACTACGTGTTTAAGGTATGATAAAAGTCTGAATTTACTTTCTGATGACCGCTGGGACATTGTTTAGTATGATATATAATAAAAAAAAGTTCATAAAAAAGATATTAGTAAAGTATGATCATTGCTACAACTTATCGAGACTTGATTTTTTGCAGGGGTCCCAGCCACTACGTAATAACCTCAGCAATTACGAAACCTTTTACTTTCCATGATATCATGAAAACTAAAACAAAAACTAAAAATAACTAAAAACAATTCTATAATTTTTCTTAATGAAAAACTTACAATAAAATGATCACAATTTTTTCTTTATACATATGTAAAGAAGCACTATCCACACGAACATGTTTATTATTCATACAAGTGAATGCTATTAAAAAAAAACCTTAATCTAAAACTATATATATTCGTATTAAAAAAATATTATCTTCCTTTCACATCGTAAAACAATAGCTACAAGAACGATCAAACATATAAACTATAAACACATATATACGGACAAATATACTTGAAAACACACTAACACTTACACATGGGATACACATGCACATATCATATATGATTATATGTCAAAAATAACAAACTAGTTGAACATCCATTTTGATACACATACAAACATAACATAGTGCACGAACTATTCAAAATCTCATCATAAACTTTATATTTAAATAAAAATGACATTTCTTTCTTTTTTATTAATTAAAGAATAAAAATTTCAGGTGTGTCTATGTTGTAGGACATGGGCACCTCGTTCTTTGAAAGGAGACGACTTTTTGGTAAGTCAGACTCAATTTTTCGTGATATCAAATAAATAATTTTATAATCAAACAGTAAAAGTAACAATTATTGTAAAGTTTTCAACAAAACTGGCTTTTACATTTGTTTAATAAATAAAGTTACACTGTGATGATAACTTAAGAAAAAAGAAAATCACAACTTAAGAAAAAGAAAAGAAAAAGGGCATATAGATAATTTGGTAGGATTAGTCGGTGTAAGGATATTAGAGGATAACAGGGGAGTGTGAAACTGAAAGCACGGCCAATGAGAAGTTGACACGCATGCTGCTGACGTGGAAAGTGGGGGCCCATTGGAGGGACGTTAGGGCTACAAAAAGCAAGATTGGCGATGAGGGTTGAAGACAATATGTCAACCTTTTGCTACGCCGATGGCATCAAAAACATCACATTTGGTGAGTTTTTTAGGCGACATTTTTTTCATGCACACCATCGGATCATCATCTGTAATCGTATGATTAATCTTAATCTACCCACTATTCTTTTAACTTTAAGAATTATTTGAAAGAACAATATGATTAATCATATGTCAAAATTAAGGATGTGAAATTTTGTTTGGCTAGTATATAAAGATCTTTAAGGTGTAACATTTAAACAAAGGTACAATTTTTTTCTATTAAATTACAATACGAGAGCAAAAATTTCAAACATAGTAAAACAACCACAAATGAGTATGATTACGGTTATTTCTATCGTAAATCTACCAGTGAATTCTTTTACAAATGAAATATATAGGTGAGCCTCTGATAGATCACCATGGGCGACATCACCAACGGATCATTGGCAACTTAATTTAATTTGCAACGGCTTCCTTATATGTTTTTTCGATAGATTAGCAATGGATGTTTAAGGAAGGATTACCAATAGAGTCCTTACCGATATACTACTGACGTTTCCATGTAACTATACTTCGGTAATTCTAGTTTTTATTAAAAAAATATAATTAAGTAATTTATATATAATTTAGAAACTTTCTTATCACATATAAAAAATACTATTCATTTTTTTTTTACTTTTTAGCTCGATAATTTTCAACTTTTACTGCGTGTCACAAAGAATTTGTTCATGTTTAACCCTTATGCATTTCAACTTCTAAAAATCTGTCCAAATAATTTTTCATTTTTAATCGTAACACTTTCCCACTTTCAACTTTGTTTAAAATATTTTTACGGTTTTAACAGGCCCTTCGCAATGCGCTGGTCATAAGTTGACTTAGTTATTCTTTTCTATGTTTTACATTTTGATCTGTCTTTTTTTTTGCCACTTAACACGCCAGAACGCACGTGCGTGGTTTAACGTTTATACATCTACCTTTTTTTGTACGTTATTACAGTCCCGACGCAAAACACGAGTCGTAAACTTCACACCCTGACCCGCAGTGGGGCATATTTGGGTTATCATCAAACCTCATGACATTTACTAAAATTAAGTTTCATATTTATTAATTTGAAATTTAAGAACAAATATCCAAACACAAGAAACATACAAACACCAGAAATATTGTTTTAAACAAGACATTTTTTATTCATCTTCTAAGGCCAATCCTAAGTGTTCCTCTCTTCAACCTGTCCACCTGTATCATGTGTAAATAAAAGTTTGGGTCAACAAAAGTTGACGAGTAAATCTAAGTTAGACATTTAAACAGTTTATTATATTAGTTATTTCAACAAAAATTGTGCATGGACAATAAGTGAGCATATGTATATATATAAATAAATCACAAACCACATAATGTCAACAATGAACATATGAACATAATGCATGATGAATTTGAGATCAAGACTCAATCAAACGGAGCCGATCTAATGAGCCACCTGGTGCTCAACTCGTATCACACGAGGAACTGATGGGCCTTGAATGAATGATTTAACCGAAATGTTAAAATGTAACCACACATAACCACACAAACAATTATACACATTTGATCACATAATGGTGTTAGCACAAGTGTTTAAATAAATAAAATATGTAACGACACATAATACACCCCAAAACATTATTAGAAAGGGAATTTGTAAGAATTCACTCACATTGGGTGCGTTTCCTTAGACTAATGATGAATGCGCATGAGTTTAGGATTTAACCGACGAAGGAAAAACTAACCTAAAATAATAACGCGATAATTCGATAAATAAATAAAATCTAGTAAAATTAATATTTTTAGTTAATGCTTTTTATTAGATTTTTAGGTTATTTTTGTGATAATTAATACAAATTTTAAAAGCTTAGAACTTATTTTTAGGTATTTTTAGCAAAATTTTTAAAGAAATAAAAAGGATTTTAATTTAAAAAAATTACCCTTTTTCTCAGGTTTACTTGTCAACGGCTGGTTCAACTGATTTAATTTTTGGCAGCGTATGAGGTTCGAACTCGTGACCTCCCATATACGTGCACGCAGATATACCAACTGAGCTACTTGTCTAACCAGAAAGATATCTGATTTTTATTATTCTTATATACTAACTGGATTATTTCAGAAATTATTTATTTAAAAAGGATTTAAAATCCTTTGAACCGGCGTGTATAACCCGCCTCGAACCCGTGACCTCCGCGTTAATTTGGGCTGGGTGTCTAACCCGTTTAATATAAGATTTATAATATACTTAACAACTTACTGAGGGTTAGTGTATTTGATAATAAAGAAGCCGGTTTTTATTTCAACAAAACTGATATTATCAAGAGTCGAACTCGGGACGTGTACCCTATGTTTGCACACAGTCCACCACTGGACTGTGTGTCTAACCCGGTTATAACCTGGTTTTGATTACAATTAAACACCTATAGCAAATTCATCTTCTTCATTTTAAAAAGAACCTAGTACTGAATTTCGATCATGCCAAGTTAAATCGATGTTGTTGTTATGTGTTTTATAGATTAAACATGTTAGTAACTATTTACAAAAATAAATGAAAGATTTACCGACAAAACGACGATCTCGGTTTTTCGGCGATAGATTCTAGCGAACAGAGCCTGAATTCCGACGACTTGAGGATCAGAGTGTTGATCAGAGAAAAGCTAGAGTGTTGTGTTGAAAGAATGAACGAGTTTGGAATGATTTCTTTGTGGTATTTATAGGTGATTCGTCAAATCTTGGTTTCGGTTTCACGACTAAATTTTAGCTAATCGTTGATATAACGTTTTGAATTGAATTGGTTCTTAATTGGGACTGTAACTGATGTCGATCATCGGTTATAATCAACGATTTGCAAAAACAACCGTTTGTTGATGGCAAAGTCTCCGAATCAGTGGGCAGTTACAGTTGCAGGTTTTATGCTGATACTACATAAATATTATCTGTTTCAAATTTAAAACACAAGGTGTGTGCAGATCAGTGGTGTTTTGTGTGTGTGCTTATGTGAGAGACCCGGGTTTGAAATCCGGCTACTCCTTTTAAATTTTTGTTTTATTATTTTAAGGTTTATTTTAATTTACTTATTATTATTATTTATTGATTATTATTCTTAATTATATACCATTTATTAATTATGAAATACAAAATAACCAACAAATAAATACGCAAGATCTTTTAAATGAATATTTGATTATTAAACGAAGCGGGTTTTGAAACCCGTTTTACATGAATGTTACAGTAAATCCTACTTTATTAAAAAGACTTAAAATTTAAATAGCTTATAGACTATGGGGAAAAAATGTTTGTAAAACACACACACAATGTTAAATAATTCTAAGTAACATAAACATAGAATGAAAATACACATACACACATAGGCGCATGTATATACATTCATACACACATATAAGATTCAGTTCAATTAAAACTACTATGAGTTTTGAGAACCATGAGAACTCCTACTTCTCACACGATTTTGGCCACGTTTTTACGTCTACCATTTTTGTACGTTATTACAGTCCCAACGCAAAACGCAAGTCCTAAATCCTAGTTTATTAAAAAGACTTGAAATTTAAAATAGCTTATAAACTATGGGAAAATATGTTCGTAAAACACACACACAACACACAACGTTAAATAATTCAAAGTAACATAAACATAGAATGAAAATATACATACACACAGGCACATGTATATACATTCATACACACATATAGGATTCGGTTCAATTAAAATCATTATGAGTTTGAGAACTATGAGAACTCCTACTACCCGCACAATGCCACCATTTTTTGCATAAACGTAGATGAAAATGTTATAAAAACATCTAGAAAAACAAAAAAAATTATCGAGTCAATAGTTACACCTAATGTAAAATTTGTTTATGGCAATGTGAATTTTTTACATCACCAATATAAATTTTTTACTCCCAATATAAATTTTTGCATGTGACATTTTAATTATTTTTTCATTGGAACATGTGATTTTCAAAGATTTTTTAGATTTTTTTTATTTGAAAAAAACCTTTTAGAAGGCCTAGCTCTTATAGTTCTCATAACTTAAACTAATTTTTATTTTACTCTTTCCATATATATGTATGTGTGTAATAAATATGGAGCTTTTACACAATTAACTTAGATGTAAAACCCATCAAAACAACATAGTTTTGATTAAATCTAACAAAGCAATATGTTTACTCTTTTTATTCCCCTTTCCCTAGCCTCCAAATTCAAAATATCCATTTAAGTCCTTAATTCCTACCAAAACAAAATCCAACCTACTGTTTGCAATTTGCTAAACGTAATTTCCACTCCCACCAAAACAAAATCCAACCTACTGTTTGTATTTCTTGAATAAATTTGGCAATAAACTTTATAACGTCATAGTAATAGAAGTATCACATTTAATAATATATGAAGAAACTCACTTTTCTAATAAGATGAGTGAAAAAATAGAAGCCAATCTTGTTTATAAAACATTTTAACTCCATTGTTTTATTGAACGAAGTCCATCAACGTTGTAAAAATTGTATATGTATATAAGATTAAGAGTAAATTGCGGTTTTTGTCCGTATGGTTTAAAGCATCTTACTATATATTACAAATATAAAAAAACATTGCAAATAGCACACCAAGGTTTCAATTTATTGCGATTTAAGTTCACCTGACTAATTCATCCACATTATATATATAGGTAGAGGTTCATGTGAAAAAATTTAAAAGTGTGAGAAGTATAAGAAAGATTATGGAGGTGACATGTGTCCCTTTTTATTTTGGTAGTTTAAGGGTATAAGTGTAATTTAACTAATAAAATCTAATTATGGAATGAATATATGCAACCGATTTTTAGCAGTTATTGTAGGGATTTTTAAATTTGAAATAACATCCTGACTCATAAAAACACCACAACATGTATATTGAAGGCATACATCTTATAAAGAACAAAAATATAACTCATAAAAACACCTTAACTCATAAAAACACTCTAACTCATAAAAACACCACCACATGTATATTGAATGCATACATCTTATAAAGAACAGAAATATAACAAAAATAACACATTAATATAACACCAGTCAACACTTTAATCAGAATCAAAACGGAAATAACACCCTAAATATATAAAAACAGAAATAACTCTACATAAATATATCAATATGGAACTCATATTAAAGATAAAAAACACTCGTTATTATGGTGTAATTTTTTTAAATGTTTAAAAAAGAAGGGGGGGGGGACTTTGCATGCGTATTAATGTTAGTTTCTTAATTTAAAAATATTAAATTTACCTTTATACCCTTAATTAGAAAATTAGTTAGTTTAATAGTCAACATTATTTACAGAATTGGCACTATGATCTCAACCATTAAATTAATATCTAATGGTTTAGATTTTCTCATAATAACCTAATCCTATATATATATATATATATATATATATATATATATATATATAATATATATATATATATATATAAATATATATATCAAAATAAAGTGATGATGAATAGTAAAAAAATGTTCAAGTATTTATTTAATTATTTAATTTTTAATAGTAATTTATAATTTTAACTTTTAATAATTTTAAATCTGTATTTATTTTTATTTTTATTTTTTACCATTTTAAGTTATTTGCTCACATATTGCGAAGGTGCGTTACTGTGAATATTGTTTATTATTATTTAATTTGAAATTTTAGTAATTTTAAAATTAATACTAAATCCACAATTATGTTTATCTATATTTTTACTATTCCAAGTTATTTGCTCGCGCATTGTGACGGTATGTTACCGCGGGCATTGGATCGATATTGTCACACCCCAACCGAGGCAGAATCATCGGGGTGGACGTAAATAGATTGCTCGAGACTTCATAACATTAAATGTGACAAGTCTTTAATTAATGAATTTCATTCATTAATAAGCGACCAAGTACAAAGTTTGGATGCAAAACACAAAAACATATTTAAGAACACGATCTAACGTAAGTTCTAATTTTAAGTGAGTATCTAGTCCATCCTATTAGATTCCATGCATCATCATAATCGTCCTCCTCAACCTGCACACGTATTAAGGTATAGTTCAACACACAAGACATTGGCGAGTATACAAGTTTCAATAACAGTAATGTATAAACGTTTGAACAATTCCTCATGCATAAATGTCTAATCTCAAGGCTAACATACATTAAACTTGCATCCAATTGTACGAGTCAACCTAAAGTTTACCCGCTAGCGTAATCTAATCATATCAATGAAAAGACCGTATGTGTTGAACTTAACATGACCTCACGAATATGGGTGATGCGTTACTTCTATAGCGCTATACACGTTAAGGGGGGCTTGATCAAAGTTAATGACTAAGTATAAGCATATAAGTTTAAGCATGTGTGAATTCAAGGTTAGCACATAAAGCACGGGTAAGGATTGTTTGTGATTAAGTAAAAGCATGATTGTGTGATTATAAATAAAGTATACGTATTGCACCCAAAAGTGTAAAGGTAAAATGGGGTCGAGTATACTCACGGTTTTGCAAGCTTTCCAAGAAATCTGCGTGTCGTTATGTTGGAGTCTTGAGGTGATGCACACCGAAGTTGCCCTACAATGGGTAAATAGAGGTGTATGAACAGACTGTATTTAACGAAGGTTCGGATTCGTAGTCAGAAAATACGAAACAAAAAACGTAGAAAACTCCACTCTATGCGAAGTGGGTTGACCACTTCGTGCGAGATGACTTGCACTTCGTACGAAGTGACTGTCCACTTCATGCGAAGTGACAGTTTTAGAATGCTTTAGCTCATTTTGCACCCGTTTCGACACTAATATCTTTGAACGAGAGTATTAGCAACGAGACAGAACAATCTAGGACCATAACACTTAATCAGAAACTGATTAACATTATGTCCAGACTAGTTTATTAAGAAAATACAATGTATACGTATAGTTTATGTCCATAGTTCGTTAAGTTTGTCATAGATGTCAAACAAGGAGGTATGAATACCTCGTTATATGATTCACTAAAGCTCAAAGTTCATCAACATAGTTGATAAACCCAGTTGGTCATGAATGTATAGAAAGTAGATGTGCAAAATGTTCAAGTGAGGTGTGGAACTTGATTCGGGTAGCCAAGGCTCCCAACGTTCTCACACTTATTTTAACACAAGTCTAATCCTAGTGAGCATGATGAACTTGGTCAGTTCTGCACTTGGTACAAAAGAAAAGGAATATAAGTAAAATAGAGAGTAGAAGATTTGACAAGTATTAGTGAGTTGAACTCACTTTAAAAACCTGACATTATTCTGCTTAGAATCCGTAAGTTTGAGAGTAGAAGTGAGAAGATTAGGAAAAATGGAAGTGGTGAAGTTCGTCTGTATTTATAGGAAAATTTGATGCCAACACCACTTCATGCGAAGTGTGTTCAGCTTGCATGGATGGGTTGGTTTTGGTTGTTTTCGCGTAATTTAAACAATTTTCGAGTATTTTAAGCATAAGGTCGTAACGTATGAGTATTGCTTGTAAGATAAGTATAAGTTTGCATAAAACACGCGTTTGAATGATTGATTGTGTATAAAACGCGTACGTATAAAATAGGAAGTTTCGCTAAAATTAATGTCTTGGATTACGAGGTTGGAAAAGAATAAGGATGTAAGTTTCTAAAAATAGAATTTCGACTGAACTTTATAAATAAGGGAAATTTCAAAAATGCGAAGCATTACAGATATTGATTCGGTTCGTTACAATACCGGTATGATAGATGCATTCGTTATTGATTGTTGAGTAATTTTAAATCTGCACCTACTTTTATTTTTACCATTTTAAGTTGTTTGCTTACGTATTGTGACGATACGTTACCGTGGATATTGTTTATCATTACTAATTAATTTGAACTTATAGTAATTTTAAAATAAATACTAAATCTAAATCTGCAACTATGTTTATCTTTCTTTTTACCATTCCAAGTTATTTGCTCGCGCGTTGTCACAGTACGTTACCCCGGGCACTAGATCGATATTGATCTGGTTATTTACAATACCGGTATGATATGTGCATTCGTTATAGAAATTACCAAGTGTTTTACATTGAGCGAAAATTATAAAAATGAACAGTGTACCGACACCAATGTTATTTGAATGTTGGTTCAGATTGTCAAGCTATTGTTACCGATATTCATTTATCATCAAAGATATAGTTGTATAAATGAAAATTTTTGAAACCAGAACCATAAATATGAATCTAGGTACCGGTACCGATGTTCCATATAGTAGCGATACAGCGTCAACTTATCGAAATTGAAAACAATATAATAAATATCATACCAAAACCGTTGTTGTACGTCCGGTTCACTATGGTAGTGGCACGGTATCCGTTATCAAACAGGAAACCATAACAATAAATACATACCAGTATTGATGTTGTCCAGTTCAGTTTGGTACGGTATGGTAGTGATACGGTGTGAGGTTATCCAAAACAAAAACAATAAAAATAAATACCGGTATCGATGCAAATGTTGTTCAATCGGTTTCGGTTAGGTTTGGAATGATAGCAGCATAGTTTTCGTTTTCAATAATATCTATATCGCAATGTTGAAAAAAAGCAAGAACGCAAACGAATCAAACTAATATAAACTGAACAACATCAATATCGGTATCGATATTTGTTTTTATTGTTTTCTATCGATGTAAGATTTTCTCTTTGGATTACAATAACGAGTGTCGGTACTATAACGAACCGAACTAATACCAACCGATTTTTGCCACGAAGCGTAAAAAATTATAACTAATTGGTATTAAATCCAGGTCACATGCTACAGCATGTGTTGGGCATTTTTGTAATAAATGAATGAAACAAAGTTATTTAACTCCTTAATATTTCAACATATTTGCGTGCTTCTCTCATTGCAAGCTGCCAGCACAAAATTAAAAACTATACACGCCCATGAACAAAATTATCATAAACAATATTATATACTAGACGAAGAAGAAGAACTAATATTAACACACTCAATTTCCACTAATAATAGATGTTAGGTCACAAGATCATTTGCTCTCTGTAGAAATATCATGATAATATATTTAATAAACATTCTACAACAGGGTCGAATTCTTTTAAGAAAAATTACCAATACAAAAACCAGTTACTAAAATATGAATATTAATACCTTGAGTAATTCAGCTGCTACAATGACCACAGAAACAGTACCATCTCATACTTCTTTATCTTCAAGCTCGACCAGTTCAACAAGAACCTATAAACCATAAGTAACCAAAAAGAACTAACACGTTGGACAGATAAATAGCAACAGGATAAAAAATAACTAAGAGAATAAATAACAAGAGGTAACTGTTTTTTGTCTAACCTTAGCAGCCGGTTGCTCAACATATACATTTTGAGAATCGTAGCAGGTAGCACCATCATTTGTGGTAGTTACATCCCCAATGTCATCAACCAACATCTGAGACATAAACCCACAAAAAATAAGTACACTCAAATCAATTTAATTTGACTAAGAAATAAGAATAGAGAAGTAGGTACCATAGCCAAAGTACTTAAAAGAACAACCCTATAATGAGTTTACAATGCCTTATTTGAGTTAAATGCTTGGTTGGTCCCTGTGGTTTACGAAAATTACAGACTTGGTCCCAATGGTTCACTAATTACAGAGTTTGTCCTAATAGTTGTAATTTTTGCACTCGGGTGGTCTTTATCACTAACCTCTGTTAAATTTCTAAGTTAAGTTGATGTTAAATGACCAAATTGTCCTCCACAATTAAAAAATAAAAGTAAAAATAAGAAGCAAAAGGAGATGGGCCCACCCCATCATCTTCTTCAATCCCCCCCCCCCCTTCTGAAACACCAGTAACCACCACAGCCATCATCTTTGGCCCACCACAACCACCACCTCCAAACACCACTGTGAACCACCACCTGATACTAGCACAGCGAACCAATACTATCAGCCATCATCTTACGCTTCGTTCTTGTTGATCCGTACATTGATTTACCTTAACTGTTGACAATCATCCATTTTTATTCATTATTCCGAATCTGTCAAACATTCTTAATATATCGCACACATTTTCTAGTACAAAATCTAACAAATAAATGAAATGGTTTAACAGAATCCTTGAGTTTTTATTATTACAAATTAATTCCTAAACGGATCCAATCTTACCAAATTCGTTACAACTGTATTCGAGTATATATATCTAACCCAGAACATTAGTCAAACCTTTAACTACACAATTTCACCTTCAATTGTTTTCTGCAAATGCACCTTGTGTTCATCGATCATTGCCGGATACGGTGAAGCTCCGTCCAAGTCAAATCTTTTCCGACTTAGACTGGGTGTGCCGATCGGACTGGTGGTTGCGTGCATCAGTGGCGCCGACGCTGAGCAGTGGTGGTGGCGCTGAGTACTTGTAACGGTACCATAGGGGATGGGTGGGTTGCCTAGTCTCCTGGAGGTGGTGGTTGATTATGGTTTTTGTGGTGAATGAGGGTAATTAAAGGGTGATTGCCAAAAGGGAAGAAGGGGGATGTGGTGGTTGGACGGTGGTCATTGGCATTGCTGAAAGGGAAGATATGGTTGGGGGCGTAACTAAAGGGTGGGGTAGTAATTGATATTTTGTTTTAAATGTTTGTTTAAGGTTTTTTTTAATTATTAAATGGACAAGGGTATTTTGGACATTTCATACACATTTAACTGAATATTTTAACGGTCATCCATAGTAAGGACCACCCGAGTGTAAAAATTACAACTATTAGGACTAACTCTGTAATTAGTGAATCACTGGGACCAAGTCTGCAATTTTCGTATACCACAGTGACCAACCAAGCATTTAACTCTGCCTTATTTACCACCTATTTAACACCAATGGTGGATGGAGTTAGATATGTGGATTAAAATCGCAATACATTGAAATGTTGGTGTGTTATCTGCAATACTTTTCATATTTGTAAAATATACCAATGTGCTATAAACCATAGGGACCAAAATCGCAGTTATTCTAAGATTAAAAACACAATAATGCTAAAAAAGAAAATGGAAGCCAATATATTGTTTATACGTAGACGTCTTCAAATGAAAGGAGGAGAAAACCTCATTTAGGTTGTTGTTAACTGAATCCTAAAAAAACCCAGAACGTAAGATTTCCATTGTGAAAACAAGATCGCAATACATCAGAATTATTCATTTAAAATCAAAACTGGATGGTCACAAGAAAAATAGGTTGGAATTTGTTTTGGTTTAAGGAATTAACGACTCATTGAAGATTTATAATATACGAAGGTTTTAATTTGGAGAGGAAAAAGGGAATAAAAAGAATAAACTTATTCCTTAGTTAGATTTACCTAAAACTACGTCGTTTTGATGGGTTTTGCATCTAAGTTCGATGCATAACAGCCTCATATTCACTATCCCCTACCTATGTCTTTTAAAACTTGACATACAAAGCAATGTTGAACATAGCACCTATGTCTCGTCAAACTTCATCAACCTTAATCTTAATGGTTTCTATGAATTTTTAATCATTTTATGCACTAGATAAACATATCCTGAGTAATCTTGTTTTTAAGCTTGCAAGGCTAAACAATGTTGTAATTTCCATGAGTTGTATAACCAAACTTTGACATTATTTTTGTTTCTAAACCATTGTTTACCACAAACACTGAACGTTATGAATGTCATTCATTTACCATAAGGACAGGTTAGCGCTACCAACTATGAAGGGGTTGTCAACCAAAATAGATCTATTTCATGATATTTATGGCTATTCTAGTTAATGGTTATACTAAGTAGAGGACTTTCCGTGGTAGAATTATGACTCATGTCTATAATACAATCGAGATCTTCCGTATTATCATATGAACACCCTACAAGTTCCTATTGATTAATATGCATGTACATGTAAGGAAAACCATCCATGATGTAATTAGCATGTTTCATGTCACATGTATATTTAATCATAAACTAAGATTCTTTTATCTCCAATTCATATTGATAGCTTATGTGTTTCCGTAACTAAATATACATGTATGAGTATGGAAAACCATCCATGATGAAATTAGAACATTTCATGTCACATGTATATTTAATCATAAACTATACCTTGTTTTAAATCCAAATCATATGGATAGCTTACGTGTTTGGTAACTAAATATACATGTACAAGCATGGAAAACTATCCATGATGCAATTAGCATGTTTCATGTCACTTGAATAGTTAATCATAAACTAAGTTCGTTTCATCTCCAAATCATATTGATATGTTACGTCTTTCTGTAACCAAATATGCATTTATGAGTATGGTAAACCATTTATGAAGCAATTAGCATGTTTCATATAAATTTCATAATTAATCATAATTAAGTATGTTTCTCCCCTGAAGTATAAAACAAGCAAAAAGGGCCATGAACTCGGAGTATTCATGTTTTTTTGCTTCTACCCGAAGAAATCGGCTAAGCGTGTGTGCACTACCCGATTTCTACAAAGCGAGATGCTCTAATAAGACCTTGGATCTAACCCGAATGACACATGATGAGGATTTCTACCCTAAACCAAGTGTATATAATGTTGATGAGACTAGTGGTTGGTGATTTTCTTTAAAACAAACTCGTTAACGTTTATTCCGAAACTAGGGTTTTAAGTTATGTTCTATACTTATAGATTTTCAAATGTTCGTGACATCAAGCACTTCATACAACATTAAACCTTAATTGTGTTTAACTGTCTTTAAAATATGACAAGCTTTGGGCTTAACGGTTACGTTCCTGGCACTTGTTGGTTTTACCTTATTACTGATTATTGCCAAAATTGCCCCAAACCTTTGGTATATTTTCAAAATAGTTTTGAAGCATCAAAATATTCTATTTTGGACCTAAAAATCTGAAGATTTTTGTTTCTACAATCTATGGATGTCGGTTTTTGGTTACAAAACTCGATTTAAATACACGTTTATACCCTATATTCATTATCAATTATTCAGTGACCAAGTAATTCCACAAAATTCCCAAAATTATATTTGACTTTATATTCTTCTGCAAAAAATATTATTTTTCATATTTTTAGTGTATGTGTTGAGACAATATAAATAATATTTTTTAAAATGTAATTTAAAGTCATTATTCAAAACCATAGCTCCTCGGCTTAGATTCACTTGAAATTTGGTTTCTGAATTTTTATGACCAATACATATTACTATGTAAATTTGGGAATTTTTTGGGTTGTCGAAAAATTCTACTTATTTTTTGTGGTTATTTATGTCCACAAATTACTAAAAATTGATAGACAATTTAAAAATTCATGATTTCTAGTTGAAAACTTTGTTTTCACATACCAAAGCTACTATAAAAATTTTAGTGTTTTTCAAGGTCTGTAGCTGGGGTTTTTACTCTTTGGGTTTTCTTTTTGGTATTGATTTTCGATTTGTTACCCGAATCAATCCGCCACCACCCCATATAAACTCGATCATCTCTTTGTGTTTTTCTAGGCTATAAACCGAATTATAGAGGTTACCGGTGTCTCGACCTCATAATTGGGAAAATATTTCTTTCTAGACATATTACTTTTGATGAGCAACATTTCCGTTCTCCACAATACCATCTGGACAACAACACATCTCCCACTTTGTTTCATAACTCCACCTTCCCAATACACACCTCTCAACCCACATTACCACTGCTCAGCCGAATAACCATCCTCCACCAACCCCTTCTCATCCCACACCACCAGCACACACCACACCACACCACCTTACCTCACCCGCCACCTTCACCAACTCCCCCACCACCATCGCCTCCCCCACCACCACATCACCCAATGGTGACATGGTCACAACTCGGCACTCGTAAACCCAAAATTCCCATCAGGTTACACACTACCACTTACACTTCCACACATTCCTTATCTCCTATCCCATAATCCCATATCCAAACCATGTCTGATCCGAACTAATCCGATGCCATGACCGCTAAATATGGCGTGTTAATAGAAAATAAGACATGGGATTTAGTAAATGTCCACCAGATGCACGTATTATACGGTGTATGTGGTTGTTCCGACACAAATTTCATGCTGATACTACACTTGAACGCTACAAAATGCGACTAGTCGTTAACGGCAAATCTCAACAAGTAGGTGTTGATTGTGACGATACATTCAGTCCCATGGCTAAACTAAACACTATACGAACGGTTGTTAGCCTTGATTTATCGAAGAAATGGCCTATTCATCAACTTGATGTTAAGAACGTGCTCCACATGGTGACTTAAATGAAATTGTCTACATGTTTCAACCTATGGGCTTTACTGATACAAACCGACCCACTCATGTATGTTGGTTATGCAAATCACTTTATCGTTTGATACAAGCCCCAAGGGCATGGTACCAATAGTTCGCAATGTACATCACTTCATGTGGATTTTACAGTACCATCTCTGGCAGTTCATTATTCGTATATGGGCGCGGGAATCATATGGCATACCTATTACTATATGCAGATGATATTGTGCTTACGATTTTGAATACTACTCTGCTTAAACATTTTATCAAACTTTTGTCTAATGAATTTGCCATGAAGGACATTAGACAACTACACCAATTTCTTGGAATTCAATTCAAACATCAAAATGGTGTTTTGTTTTTCTCACAAGAGTCATATGCAGCTGACATTATATCTTGCGCCAAGATGCAACAATGCAACCCAAGTGCTACTCCCATAAATACAAACAATAAGTTGAATGCCGATGTAGGCGATCTTCTTACTAATGGTTCGCTTTATAGAAGTTCAGCCGGTGTACTTCAATATTTCACCATTACTCAACCCAACATTGCCTACGCGGTAGCAAGTATGTCTCTATATGCATGCACCTCGTGAGCCCCATTTTAACTTTCTAAAACGTATCATACGCTACCTAAAGGGCACTCTTGATCACGACCTCCACCTTACCCAATCAAGATCCACGTCACTCACGGTGTATTCGAATGTCGATTGGGGGTGTCCCGAAAATCCACGATCAACTTTTAGCTATGGTATCTTTTTTGGTGATAACTTATTATAATGGTCTTCCAAACGACAACCCACCATTTCAAGATCGAGTGCCGAGGCTGAGTATAACGGGGTTGCTAACACCGCTGCCAAACTCACATGGCTAAGAAATTTACTCCTTAAGTTACACATGCCTATATAGATTTCTTCTATTATTTATTGTGATAGCATCTCTACCATGTATTTATCTCAAAACTAGGCCCAAACATCAATGTACTAAGCATGTCGAAATCGACATACATTTCATTCGAGAATAGGTTTGACTTGGCTCCGGTCGCGTCTTAGATGTTCCAGCGGATTATCAATACGCAGATGTTTCACTAAAGGCCTCCCATGACACTTATTTACACGGTTAAAAACCAGACTGTGCATTCGATCAACTACTACTACCATTGCGAGGGTTATTAACAGAGGAATCTATTATTGTATTTTTACTAAATATTTTTGTATTATCATAATTTATCTTTCCCTGGTTTAGCTATATGTTTGTTAGGAGTATTGTGTATATATTTATAAGTCTTGTATCAATTTGAATTGAATAACAATATTCCATATTATCACACTTTGGGGTTGTTTGTTTAGTTTTTAACGAGGCTCTTAAATAGTGACGAGAAGGTATTTTAGCCCACATTATCACACTTACCCCTTATTTCACCCCAGGATTACCGCACCGACTAAGTTGTGTCAAAGTCAAGTGTTATAATATATACCATGTGTTTAAATAGTGACGAGAATATCTTTAGCCCTTCTTCCATACTTTTGATGAAGAGCTAGGAAGATGACAAAACTAAAGTAGATTTGGAGAAAATATTCACCATCCAAAACAATTTGTGATGATAAAAAAATTGATGATTAAAACAAAGTCAAACAAGGTAGGAACTCTTATAGTATACCTTTTTTTCAAATTACCATATTACTATACTTAATTAATTATATTAACTCATTAATTTGGATAGATAATAAATAATAACCTTATTTTCAAATATTTTATTTTTCTGACTTTAATTTTATCTTTTATACTTTAGAGGGTATTTAAGATTGAGTTTGGAAATGATTTATTGATTTATTGGCTCCAATAAGTTAATAAGTCATTTCTAGACTTAATCTCAAACACTCTCTAAATAATATAAGCATTTTACCTATTTGCTTTATTTGATTTAATAATTTGTGTTCTTTATTTTTAAAAAAGATTGAATAGGGAAGTAATTTTAACTTTTCTTTCTTAATCTTTTAGTATAAATTTTATTGAAAACCAAATTGAATTGTGATGCGCATTTGGAGTTTTAAAAGTACACCTCATACATTTAATTTATTTTTTATTAAAATTCTTTTACAACAAGTGCCAATGAGAGATTGGTCTACTTACGAGCCCCCTAAACCAAATCACATGCTTTATTTTGTTATGTGATGATTGAATACTTATGTCAAAAACTTCACAAGAATATCATCATCGTCATCAACATAATAGCTATTTTGGTATTTTCGTCATTTCAATAGATATTAACAGAAAATAAAAAAAATCATATTATGTATAAGAAAATATTATTTTAACTTTGGTTTTCATATCGAACTAGGTGAGACACCCGCGCTTCGCAGTGTGGTGTCTCATAAGTAGGTGGTGAGCGCTTTTTTTACTAAACTATCACATGTACGACATAAAACGAAGAAGTTACATAGTTTGTTTTGTTCCTAATAAAAATGTTATAACTTGAATACAATTCCGAGTTTAATAAAATTTATATCTGAGCATTGAGAAAAAAAATTAATTGCTTTTTTAATAGAAAGATAATGTAAACAAACTTTCTAAAGTTCCCATAAGGCACTTAGTTTTAATTTAAGTTTTTTTTTTCTTATCGAGCAATAATTTTGATACTATTTAAATAAGAACATGGCTAGATAATACTAAAGTAACATATAATTGTTGTGTTGGATTACTGGTGCAAATGTCATTCGGTCAAAATCGATGAGGTATGTCAGAGTATTGGCACGATCCCAACACTCAACAAAATACTCTATTTTTAATACAACTCCATTGTTAACAAAATTTATACCAAATTAAACACAACCATGTATTATTCTTTTAAGTTAACTAACGCAACCTATATACGGAAAATCAAATCAAATTAAATGAATTAAAAATATATAATATATATAATATAAACAGTAAATAAAGTAATTAGTAATATAATAATTTGTTAAAACATAAATAACAAATATAAACATTCACTAAACATTTGAAAAGTGTAGAAATGAAACTACCATAATTCTATTACAAAAATTTACAAGGGGACACTGAAAAATTTTATATTAAAAAATAGACAAAAAGAAACTTTCGGAGATCGAAACCGAAACGTCCGGTTTGGGTTGTTTTATGTCTTTTAAATAATCTATATTTATTGATATATACACATAAAATAAACTAAAAAAAAGTTATATGTCTTTTAAATAATCTAATTTATATCTATATTTATAGATATATACATATAATATAAAATAAAAATAGTTAGTAGGAAACACATGGCAGCTTCTAATTGATCCACCTTTTTAACAACCAATCAAAATGAATTGCTTACCGTACAACTCTTTCAAATTTGTATGATTATATAATATATACTTAGATACAATCCACTAACTTGTGTTAATTTTTAAAAAAATAAACAAAATACCCTTAACCTCATTTTAAACTAATAATATATTTTAATACCAGTAAATAAAAATCTTATTAGACATGTATTACTCTCTAGTATCTTACACTTTAAATAATTATTTAATAATTTTATTATATAATATGTATATTCTCTTGTTAAATAATATTATTAATAGTTTTCTTTATGCACATTGTTGTATATATAAAATATTATTTTGGTATATAAAGATTTTTTTGGATACGCTCGTTTGGTGTAGTGGCAAAGGTACCGGATAGAGAAGGGTATCACGGGCTACGGCTCAACATCATATTCATAGTGTAATTTTTTTTTTCAGTTTAGGTAAAAAGTATATCATTGAACAAATTCATGGATAACTTTAAAAAATAAGATACTTTAATTTATTAAATTACACAACTTTTATAAGCTTAAACCTTTTACACCACCAAATTTGAATAATAATTAGGCTCAAATAATAGAGTTAACCCAAATTATGTATAATATACTTGAAAGAGACCCAAATGACAAATATAGCCCAAGCTCCAAAACAATAAGATATCCATTTTATTTTGTGTATGGGTGGCAACGTAAGAAACATTACATCATAGAATTGCGATTATCTCATCCCCCAACGCCCATGTTGCTACTCTGTTGACCGGTAAATGTTTTTTGGATACCCTAAATTTATTGACTTGCTTAGCCACTAGTTTGTGTATGTATACACATTATTTAAAAAATGTTAATAACATGTATATAGAAAATATTATTTTTAATATACTCGTTTTTTTGGTGTATTTTAAAAGGAGTATTAACGTATGAAACTTTTATGGTCGTTTAAAAACGCGAGAATAGTTGATTTAAAAGTAACCAATAATTAAGAAAAGAGTATTTTTATGTTTCTATTATATCATTTTGAATAAAAAAGAAGAAAATGACAAGATAAGTGGCCAATAGTGTGTGTTATATATTATTTCATTTGTTAATATTTTTATAGAAGTACAATATAGAAACGAGCATATTAAAAAATATATTTTCTTTATACATGCTACTAGCGTGCAAAAAGATTTCAGTAATTAGTATAAAAGAAAAAAATGTAATATTTAATTTAAAAAAGGTAAATGGTATTTTCGTTATTTAACAAGAAATTTAGATGGAATTTTAGTGGACTGAATCTAAATGGATATGAAAATCAAACTATTGAATTAAAAAAGTTAAAAAAATATATTTGAATTGAAATAGATATTTTCAACAAACCCAAGGACTAAAATAGTATTAAACTCTTTATTTATATACGAAACTATTTCTTTAAGGCCTTTATTATAGGTGAAATTTTGAACCTATATCCCGATAATATATCCTGACTTTATGTTTCTAATCTGCGACCAGGATACTGAACCAGGATATTGGTAACATCCTGCAGAAGTATCTTGCAATTTACTAATGGTTTGTTTGTATACTTCAGTTGCAAGTGACCAACGTTAACAAGGACTAGGTCTACCCGAAGAATCGCTCAAAGTGATCTAAAAGGTGAATGTTGAAAGCGGAAGAAATGGTCTACAACGATCACAAGGGGATATTCTTCGTATCCCGGAATTGTAGGATATTCAGTTAGAATTCAAAACTATATAAGGGGATGCCGGATCATTAGAAAAACACATGTAATCTCGTACACACACCAATTACTCGCTATATTCACAATCATTCACTCACATTTCACAATCATTGTAACACTTAGATCGATCCGTGTATTATCTTGAAGCTGTATCCTGATATTTCAATCAATAAGAAGAACAAAAGCAGCTGGCAGTTGTCAGCTCCCGAGGTTTTGTGCCGGCGATCTAAATAGATCAAGGGCTTTCCTCGTACATCTCGCGTCAATCCTTACTTTTATTGTTCATTTCTTGATAATTGATATAGTTTGTTATCCTGAACTATATCTTGAAACTGCTTCTTTATTAATCAACTTAACACATTTTTGCAAATCTCTATAGAGCACTACATCACAAACTAAATTTGATGACATAATTGCTTCGGTAATCTGACCATAACAATTTAGCCCCCACCGTGGGGCAAGTGCTGCTATTTTTATTCAAAACTTTGTTAAAATCATTAATCGGGTTTTTGTTCTCAAAACTTTTTACAAAACTATTTTCAATGGCCTCTCAATCAAATTTGAGCTCTTCTTCGATGCCTGCTTCAACCTCTGCTACGACAGGTTCATTGCCTCCTCCACCTCCACAAGTTCAAGCTTCCCCAAGGAGAAATGAAACCAAACACCTCGAGACACTTCTGTAGAATGTTTCCAGATCTGGAGTTTCCGGGAGAACTCCTGTCTTTGCTTCTAATGATGGATTTTGTCTTTGTTTCGCAGCATACAGATCAAATGAAAAAGCAGTAGGAAACCAACCAGGTTATAATGAAGGAGATACAACTGTTGAGTCAAACTCCAAGAAACCTGCTGAGGATGCAGCTACTCCTTTACAGCCCAGGATGTTGAACTTTAGTTTGGCATCATTCACTGAAGATAATCAAGGCAACATGATACCGAGTCATCCCCGGAGCAATATATTGGAAACATCCCCAACGGCCAGGATATCGACCGTGAGGGATCCAAGATATGGTCTGGGATATGGGCAGAATCACAAGGCTAGTATAACGCATCTGTTAACACCAGTATCCCTGCTACTAATAATCTTGAATTATTGCAGGATGCAGGTATAACATCAGCATTAACCAGAGAACTTCAAAAATTGAAGGATATGATATCGAGTGTGCCTGGGGTAGTGCAGCCTATACTAGAAGTATCCTAGGTAGCCTATCCCGATTTGCTTACCCAATTTGTAATGCAGAAATCCCAAAGAGATTCCAGACTTCCAACATGAAGCTATATGATGGGACGACGGATCCTGTGGAGCTTATTGCCTAGTATAGGGAAAGGAAGGAAATAAATCTAATTCCACTAGAACTCAAAGAGGCATGCTTATGCAAAGGTTTGGTTCCACTTTGACATGATCAACCTTAAAATGGCTTTTAAATGTTCCACCTCATTCTATTACATTTTTTGCCCATTTAGTTAACTTATTTAACATCCAATTTTCTTGTAGCAGGAACTTTGAGAAACTAACGAGTGATCTTTACTGGATAACGCGGGGATCAGAAGAATCCTGGGGATTATATTAATAAATTTAGTAGAGAATCCCTGGATATTCCGAACCTTGATGTTGCCATGGCAGTACAATCGTTTAAAATGGGGTTACAGAAGGATTCTAAATTTTACCAAGACCTTGTAATGAATCCTTGCAGGAATCTGGATGAAGCTGAAATAGGGCCTTGAGATACATAAGGCTCGAAGATGATAGGAATATGCAGTAAAGGATGAACACATCCTCAACATATGAATCAACGAATAGGAAGTCAGAATCCTCATACAAACAATACCGATCCAAGCCATATGCTAAGAACGACAACAAAAGAGTGAATGCTATTGAGGATGAAGATGAAGATG
>CAMTDV010000029.1:5632372-5654026 GCA_947069175.1 Scalesia atractyloides
TACATTTCTCAAACCTTCAAACATGTTCATTCATTACAAAGGAAAATAACCAAACATAATAATCCCAAACACTAAATCATTTTATTTCTTCTAATCCAGGTCCTACGTGTTCCTAGCTGCTGCTGGTTCACCTGTATCATGTGTAAAATGGGAGGTTTTTGGGTCAACATAAGTTGGCGAGTGAACCTTATAGATAAACATTTAATAATGATTTTCTGGTTAGTTTATCAATAAAATATTGTGCATAATCATAAAAGAGCATATGTATGAAATCAAGCAATGGCAACATCGGTTACAATTATAACATACATTAATAATTGATAACATACATGATCATACCAACATCATATGATAATTAACATAAATGAACTGTGAGATCAAGGCTCAATCAAACGGAGCCGATCGTATTGCATGAACTGAAAATGTAAATTGAACTGTGTGCTCAAGGCTCAATCAAACGGAGCCGAGCGTATTGCATGAACTTGAAATGTAAATTGAACTGTGCACTCAAGGCTCAATCAAACGGAGCCGAGCGGATTGCATGAACTTGAAATGTAAATAACCGATCAAGGCTCAATCAAACGGAGCCGATCGTGCGGGCACGCCCTGATCAACCACATAATAAAATGGGGATCAAACTCAACCTCGAGGGATGGGGAGTTACGGCCTCAGCAATTGCATGTACTGAAATAATAACTTGCAAACAATTCTAACTACTGAACAGCAACAACTAACACACATGTCATGATATGATATATGCACAATAACTTGGTTATAATAAGTAAATGAATAAGACACATGATACACCCCAAAAATATGATTAAAACGGGGAATTTGAAGGGTTCACTCACATTGGGTGCGTTGGATTTGAATTGGTGAGATGCGCACGATTTAGACGAAACGAGTTAACGAGGAATCACTGACCTAGATAATAATAGGAAAAATATATTAAATGGATGGATTTTATTAAAGATTTTTAATGGGATTTTTAGATATAATTTTTTGTGATTTTATGGCTATTTTCTATCCTTAAAAATGTTATTTTTAAGTATTTTTAATTGATTTTTAATTTAAATAAAACAAATAATTATTTAAAAAAAATAATATTTTTTTACTGTTTGACCGTTGACCGTTGACCGTTGACCGGTTCGGTCAGCGGTAATTCTTGCGCCGAGCGGGATTCGAACCTGTGACCTTCCGTTCACGCGCACGTAGCTCTACCAACTGAGCTACGTGACTAACCCGTTAGAAATCTAGTTTTAATTATATTAATACACTTATTCGAATTTACCGAAAATTCCTTTATTTTACAAAACGTTTTATTCTCATTGAACCGGTGTGTGGGACGGGACTCGATCGCGTGACGTGCAGTTTGTGTTGCACACAGTCCACCGCTGGACTGTGTGTCTAACCCGGTTATATTCTTGAATTATATTATACTTAACAACTACTCAATCTAACCCGGTTAGTTTTATGAATAAAAAGGGAATGTTATTACGCAGTGTGTGTGTAGTAAGGATCGAACTCGGGACTCGTATATAAACTTTGCACACAGTCCACCGCTGGACTGTGTGTCTAACCCGTTAATTATCCGAGTTTTAATTATTCTTATCCCGTTTTTAGATTCGTCTTCTTCGTTAAGATTACTGGTTTTTACTCAGACAACTGATTCATGGCTCTACTACTTAAATATCATGCCTACTAGTTTGAATGAACAAACCGAACAGTTTGGGGACAAGAAATACCGGACAGGTCGTCTTCTTCAGGAAGTCCGGCGAGAACAGGCAACTCCGTTTTTGAAACTTCGGCTGAGAGGGCTAATCAACAGAATTAAAGAATTAGATTTGAAATTGAACCAGAGTACATGAATTATTAGCACGATTGAATGTGTTTACCGTCAACTAGCGTGGTTCCGGCAAATCCCAGAATTTCTCCGGCGAAACCAGAAATCCAGCAAAGTCTTCTATGACTGACTTTGAGTGACGGAATAATGTTAGCAGGGTCCCAACAATAAATTGAAACAGCAAGAGAGGAAATTCTTACTGATTTATGTTGAACACGGTTTTCCGGCGAGAGTTGCAGGGAATTCCGGCGACAATTTTCTTGAGCTCAAAAGACTTGAAAACGCGACGAAAAGGGTTTGGAGTGTGTTTGAGACAGTTCTGGATCGTATAAATGATTGGAATCAGAATTATTTGAAGCTTGAATGTTTTTCGGTTTCAAAACCCAAAACTTGAAGTTCATTCAATCTGAACTTTAATTAAAAACCGATATGCGTCGGTTATAAGTTAATTAAACGAACGAAAACTGATTTGGCGATTTGGCTTACCGATTTCCGTTATTCATATATCAATAACCGTTAAACCGAGTTTGCGTATAAAATTTAATTGTTTTCATAATACCAACAGAAAACAACTGGTGGCGGAGTGGTTTGGAGACGGGAAGTTAAATCGTTGGAGGCAGTTGACCCGGGTTCGAGTCCGGTCAGCTCCAACTATTTTTTATTTATTTTATTTTGACTTTTTATCAAATATAATTTTTATAGTTTAGTTTATATATTAATTATGTAACGTTTAAACTCAAAATACTCATAAATACTTAATGAAATTTCGTAACTTGATATTTGATTACAAAACGGAGCGGGTTTTGGAGACCCGATTTATACAAATGTTACACGTTTCGAAAGCTTTTCGAGACTTGCGAACGGGGCTACGGGTCCAGGATCAAGGAAAACAAATAAACGAGTCAAAACGGGCTTTTGGGCGTCGTCGACGACCAGACTGACTTCGCTGGTGCGTCGGCAACCGATCCAGGTGTTGGCAAAAACCCAGGCGGCATTGACGACTACCCTATCTGGTGTGGCGCCCGGATTTTGTTAATTTTGCTGATTTCAACCCCATTAACGCATCTCGTGAGTCCCAAAAACGTAACATAACCTTATTCCAAGCCCTTAATTCATCCCAACACTAATTCCATGCCTTCATAACAAAAACCTCTACTTTTTATCTTACTTTCTAGATTTTTGACCCGTTTAATTCTACCATGTAGTTTCAAACATAAACAATTACATACGACTCGCTACAACTATACTTACCTGGGTACTTACCATTACCTATACCTTCTTACATGATTCCCTATATTCAAGCATAAATACTTCATCTATACTATAAGAAGTGAGTTCGAGAATCACTTACCTCGATTTTTCCATAATCGTGTTTGCTTCCTTTCTTCCTCTTGACTCGTTAGCCTCCCTTGCTTGAGTCACCTTGACATGATGCCTATCCTTACAAGTCATCACATTCACATTCTTGTTAGCATATATGATTGTAGATATCACCAGTCATATCAAATTTATATCACACATTTGACTTTCATTAGTCTGTTCATATCTCACATTTGACTTTCATTAGCCAATTCTAACACGCACAAGGTATAAGTCAACAATGTATCATTCCAAATTCACACAATTTAACATAGCATCAAGTATAACTCATAATGACGCATCATACATCACATGATCTTCCTAGTCTTATAATCATATTATAATTTCTAATCAAGCAATTCTCATACTCGTTGACTTTTCAGAAAGTCAATTGTCAAACATACCACTTCCAAATTTTGGAACAACTGTCCATATTGATATATGGTAGATGGAAGTGGAACATCTGTCCATGTTGTTATATGGTAAACCATACTAATGTCATCATATACATTTTATGGTTGACCATACTAATGTCACCATATACATTTTATACTTATGTTTTAAGACAAATACCACCACATGATCACCTAGATTACAAGCACACACATACAAAATCAACTTCCATCTGTACTAGTATTTTCATAATCCTACAAGTAGCACCATAACCCATGATTAGCTAACCCAAATCCTCATTTCAACATTTGTTCCTTCATAATATATTCACATTCTTCACAGTTAACATCAAGTCACTTTTTGATTTCATCTAACCATCAATCAATCAACACATGGTGTGCATCATACCATTCAAACATAGAGTACAACCTTCTAAAGCATGATTTTACCAAATCATACAATCAACCAAAAATCCTGCATGTATTCAATCTAAAATATATTTCTCATGTTTAATTACCACCAAATACATGACATACATATTTTATACATTTTCATCCATCATTTGCATACGATTTCATCTATTAATCTCACATAGGCATTTTATCAAGCACTTGGTGTGCATACCACTATCTAAGCATAAGGTACAAGTATTATATGTTTATCCTCCTACTACTTGCTTTCATTCATTGAATATAACCAAACATTAAATAAATTATATACATATTCAATCTATCTAACAAGCATTCATCAAATAAATCATACTACATTAAGATTTGAGTAAAAATTGGACATGGGTGAGACACCCATGTCACCTCCCTCACCCAAACTTGATTCTCATATCTAACATTAAATTACTTGATTCTAATACACAATTATGCGCAATTTCATACTAATTCACGGATTTGATCATAACCCATTTATTGCAAGATCACAAATAAGAATCTGCAACTTACCATACGTTGATTAGGGCTGGATAATGCTAGGTATCGATCCATGAATTTAATCATACATTCAACATCCTTCAATTTGTTAAATTTCTTCCTTGATCATGGGAGGTTTACACCACCTCTCTTCCCCTCTTTCTCTCCATACAAAAAAAAATACATACACGTACTGGAGTTTTTGGATTTTATAAAACTTTATTCAACTTGCTAGATTTAGCCCCTCATGTTTGCCATCTTATCCCGTTTACCACAAACCTTACTCCTTATTGTTAGACTTATAGTTTTAACTTAGTTATCAACTTTCATTCCATAACACATGAAACCATACCAGTGAGTCAAACATTCGGATTTTAGGGTGTTACACAATCATCGTATTCTAAAAGTTACAAGAGAAAAACAAAATATGATTAAAAGTAACTATAGTAATAAAATAATAGAAAATTATATTTACAATGTTCATATAAGGGTAAGAAAGCTAGGGTATATTGTATGGGAGCAATTTTTTAATAATTTAAATAATTACAACTTTTAAAAAATATGATATAATTTTTCAAATATTATATTTTAATTTTCTCTTGATTTTTAAAAAAGTAATAATTACTTTTTCATACTTAATTGTTTTTAAATATAAACGATAAAAACAAACATTTTATTTTCTTTAATTTGGTTATGATATCACCATATTTTTTTAAATTTTAAAATTAACAGTGACATTTTTCCTGAGCTGCGTATTGTACATGGGCTGAAGATGACATGCAACATGAAATTAAGTTTATACACCACCAAAAAATTGTTGTCTGTGTTCTCTTTGGTTTGAGGATACGCTATATACTCTTTGTTTAGCCTTTTAGTTGGTTTATGTTATTAACTAATGGAATCCTTCGACGTATTATGACTGACATTTGATCGGTCCATTCGGTTTCTTATAGTACCAGTACGATACGAGTCCTTGGTATAGCAACTAAAAAGGATATATCGATTGAAAACAACAAAACCAAATATCGTACCAATTAAGTCTAATATTATTGATACAAGTTTGGATACTATCGATACGTATACCGTGTGTCGAGAATACAATAAAAACAGTTCCCAATGCCTGTACTAGTGCGAATATTCTAATGACTTGTCATGGAACAAAAATATCAATTATGTTTGATAATTGATTCGATTTTAAATAAAACTTTTATAAAAAATAAGTAAAATTAATAAGCACATCAAGTTATATTATTAAAATAAAGAAAAAGGTAAATGGCGAAACCATCAATTATATTTGACCGGTTTGCTTTTAAATAAGATTTTTATCGAAACGTAAATAAAATTAAACGTATCAAACTACATTAATAAAATAATAAAGGGGTAAACGGCGTCACTTTATATATAAGATATAACTAAAACATGAGACATTTTTTACGATATGTACATTAGATTAAATGTGATGAATTATATTATTAAAATAACAAAAATGGCAAACGACGTAAATTTGTATATATAAAAAACTAAACCGTGAAACAACTTTGATGACATGGTAAACGACCGAAAGAGAAATGCCCAATAGGATATCGATATGTTGTTTACATTGATCAAAAACTATAGAAACAAATACTAGAACCAGTTTTAATAATACTAATACCGGTACCAATAATATTTGATTAGAATCAGTCTGGTTCACAGGACACCAAACGGTATTGTTTAGAATTGTAAGTTACAAAACGAACCTCAAACAAATCAAAATTTTGGAAGTTGCTTACCGTAGGCTTCGAGAACCTTTGGAAATGGACTGGTATCGTTGAAGTTATGGTAGAAGCTTTCTCATGGTATGAATTTATTATCTTTTCATCAAGTATTGTATCATGAATAAATTTTATATATTAGGCTATTCGGTGTGGGTGATGAACTTACTTGGAGGATAATCCTTCAAGGACTCAACGTCACGTCAGAGTCCTTGGAGGATGCCACCCCCTCAAGAATGGAACCAAGGAAATGAGTGACAACCCTACCCCACCTAGTTAATATATTTTTCTTTTTTTTTTTCAATTCAACTAGTTTTTTTTAACATTTACTAATATAAAATAAAATCATTAATATTAAAAACCACACATTACATAACCTAAAAAAATAAAACTTAAAAAATAAAAAAATAACATAAAAAAAATAAAAACATAACCTAAAAAAAAATCCTAAGAACTCCACTTTTTCGCGATCTTTTCTTTCATTTTTCGTAAAATCGGTCGATCTTCTTCCGGATACGAGTTAATGTCGGTCTGCATTATCTCCCACTCTTTATATTTGTTTTCTCATTCTTCAACTGAATCCGTTCTTCCACCTCACGTTCCTTGGCTCTTACCTTTTGGGTCGTGACCTTGGTGTACGCTTTGAACTGTGCCATAAGCTCGTCCATTTTGGAACCGCCCCCGTTGCGGCTTGTTTTTTTGCAGCTGCCGCATTTTTGGATTTGTCCCTGCCCGGGGGACGTTCCTCCACTCGAACCACATAGTCTTCTTTGTCAAATTCGGGCTCGTCGTTTATATTTATTTGGCATCGTGCGTCCGAGCCCCCCGCACTATAACTACCGGTCTCCGATAGTTTTGTTCGTTTAGCCATTGCAACGTCATTTGGAACCGGCACCCACTTCTTACTGGTTCGCAAAACTTCTCAAGCCCGTACGTGTGGGAAAACGGGCCAATGCGTATCTTCGTATTTACGACATCGCCTCTTTAAAAACATCTTCGTCACTCATCCCACTACGACGATTACCACTAGTATATAAGTTATTATAAATCGCTGAAAACCAGTTCACGACCGGATGCATCTTTCGCCACTTCAAAGAGATGGAATCGATATCGCGATAATGACCTTGTTCCATAATCGCAAGAAACTTTGATAATATTTCTTTCCAAAACCCTTCGCCGGTTTGATTGTTACCTATATTTTTAGAATGTAGCAAAAGTTATATTAAAAAATGTAAAATTTATAAATTAATAGTATAAAATTTATATATTTTTACATACCGATAATGAGGCTTTTTGATGTGCTAACCCACGCCTTCGCTAACGCCTCCTCCTCGATCTTTGTCCAAAGTTTTGCCTTGCCTTTCGAAGGTTGATCTTTGTCACCGATCAGTTGCTTCCCTTTTTTCCGTTTTGAGGATTGCGGTTGCGTCTTCGGAACACATTCTTCAACGTCATCTTCTTCGGGTTGTGGTTGGGGAGACTCCGGTCTTGGGGAATGTCACACCCTAACCCGCAGCGGGAATGGTAGTCGGAGCATGATTGAGTTTTCATCAAAGCTCATGACATTTACTATAATAAAGTTTCATATTTATTAATTCTAATTTAAAGGAGAAATTACAACAAACATACAAGCACAACATGTTTTAAACACAACATTCATGACTTCTTTATTTTTCTTCTAATGCAATTTCCTATGTGTTCATTCCTTCAACCTGTCCGCCTGTATCATATGTAAAAATAGGGTTTGGGGTCAACAAAAGTTGGCGAGTGAATCTCATTTAAACAATTGAAAGAAATAGTTATATTGGTTATTTAAATAAAATTGTGCATAAACCAAATATGAGTATACGCATATGTAAATCTAACCACAAACCACATAATATCATTCAATGTACACACAAGCATGAAAAATGATGAACAATGAGATCAATGCTCAATCAAATGGAGCCGATCTAATGAGGCACGCGATGCTCAACTCGTATCCAACGAGGAACTAATGGGCCTAATGTGAATGATTGCACGCAACTGACAAAAATGTAAACACTCAATACAACAAATAACATTTGCATAACACGTTAGATCATATAATGGTAATAGCACAAGTATTTGAATAAACGAAATATGTAAACGACACATGATAAACCCAAAAACATGAATAAAAAGGGGAATTTGTAAGGATTCACTCACAGTGGGTGCGTTTCCTTAAATTGACGACGAACACGCACGATTTTGGATTTAACCAACGAGAGAAATTAACCTAAATATCGCGTAAAAATTCGATAAATAAATAAATTTTTATTGGAAATTAAATTTTCAATTAGTGTTTTTTATTAAATTTTTAGATTTATTTTTGTGAAATTAATACAAACTTTTAGGCTTTAAAAACCTTATTTTTAAGTATTTTAATTAATTTTTAGAGAAAATAATAAAGAATTTAATTATAAAAAAAAATTACCCTTTTCAGGGTTTGACCGGTTCGATCGGTTTGACCGTGTGAATTATTGGCAGCGTGTGAGGTTCAAACTCGTGACCTCCCGTATACGTGCATGCAGCTCTACCAACTGAGCTACGTGTCTAACCCGGAATTATCTCAGTTTTAATTATATTTATACACTATTTAGCTTATTTCATAAATTTATTTATTTAAAAAGGCTTGAAATTATTGAACCGTTGCATACATCCTGAATTGAACCCGTGACCCTCAAGTTGTTTGCACCCAGCCCTACCAACTGGGCTGGGTGTCAAACCCATTATAAACAGAGATTATAACATATTTATATACTTATTGAAAATGATCTAATTAAGTTTTTCCGGTGAAGAGTTCCGGCAATGATCTGAAGATTCCGACGATGTTGAACCGAACAGAAAAAGAGTTGAGTGTAAAGATTTGAGATGATGCGCGAGTTCTGATGAAGGTTAAGGTATGTATTTATAGGCTCAATAATTGAAGCATTTTCGGTTTCAAGATTTGAAATTATTGATTTTAAAACGGTTTTAAGTTAAATTGATCTTGATTTCGCGATTGTAACTAATTGTTTGATATTGGTTACTTCTGTTTTCTTACAACTGAAATCCAAGATTGAGTTTTGATTGAAAAAGGGCGGTTAGAGTCTGGTGTACCATTGATATGAAGGATTTCATCTTGTTTGCTTATAAAAAGATATTGTTTCGAGTTTATAACACCAAAGTGTGTGTGGTTCAGTGGTGTTTTGGTGTGTGCGGGTTTGTGGGGACCCGGGTTCGACTCCCGGCTACCCCTTTTGTTTATTTTGTTTTTTTATTATATTAAGGTTTAATTACTTTATTTATTCTTTTATTGGTTATTATTTTAATTATGTAATTTATTTATTAACAAAATTATGTAACACAATTAAATAAGTGCACAACGAACTTCTAATAAATACTTGATTCACAAACGGAGCGGGTTTTGGTACCCGTTTTACATGAATGTTACAGGGAATGTTGTGGTTGAGATTGAAATTGCGAGTTGAACGGGTTTTGTATCATCATTTATTGTAACGATTGCATTTATTGGAGTTGGCTTATTTGAGAAAAAGCGTTGGGGGTTTGTTGAAAAACGGAGAAAGTGTTGTACGAAAATTGAGAGGATGACCAACTCGGTTCCATCGTAGGATAGTAGCCGGGTACCGAGAAAATGTTTTGGTTTGGGTTCGGGTTCGGGTTGTATTGATCCATGGCAAAAGTAGAATAATTGTATAAAAAGTAGAAGAACTGTAAAAAAGTAGAAGAACTGTATAAAGTTGAGAGAGAGAATTGGTTGAAGTGTGTAAAAAAGTGGGATGATTTTGGTATATTGATAGGTAAATTTATTAATTTAAAAAAAAATATTATTTTATTTTAAAGCTGTTGAACGGCTATTTTTTGTCATCACATGGGCCGGCTCCTACGTCTCTTTGCAGACGTCCAAGACGTGGCCGGGGTTTCCTTAAATTTCATTACATAGTACGGTTTAAGGTTGTTGACCTTAAATGTCTCATCCTTTTTCGTGTGCCCACTACTAGATATACCTTACATGCATGATCCTTAACCTAATTGTGTAAGTGATAGATATATGGTGTCTTGGACTTGTTATCACCTGATCCTTATGTTATGCTTATTGGGATTTACCACTTAATTTATTGGGACATAGGGTGTTCACTATAGATTTCCTTTGACATCAATAGTATGAATTTCGATACCAATTGTAACACCCCAAATAGACATACTTAGTGAAATGTCACACTAAAATGATCAACTGCTAATGATGACATAATTAAACAAGTTGAAAGTAAATGAAAATCCAAATTGTTATGAATGTCCAAAAGCCAAGCCCCAATATTCAAAGTTAATTATAACCTAATTTAAATCTTATTATGCACGCCTTGACCGACAGTATTGTCCTATAAATAGTTCTCGCCATCATCTTGAGTACCTACTACGGGAAAAAAATGAGTATGGTCGAGCAAAACTGCATAGTAATAACAATAAGGTAGTGTTTGTTTTTCTAAAAAACATCTACGAAGGCTATTCTGTCTGCGCCACGCAGACAACCGCACAGACATTTTCATCTGCAGACTGTTTGTTTTCCAAAGACGTAAAAAACGTCTGCACAAGCTCTTCTTGGTGCAGACTTGGCCCAACCACTTTTAAAATCTTCTAAGGTCTGCAGAGGGTTAAACACCACTACCCACCACCACCGTTTACCACCACCGTCCACTACCGCCACCACCACCTACATACGTTAAATAAACAAAGTCATCTTCTCGCAGACTGCAGAGGTTTGGTTCACCTCTTCTTTTACCGATGCCTACAGATGTGATCCGTAGAGTGCAAACATTTTACCTCTTAAAAAACAAACTGCACCCAAGAGAATTCGCATAAGAAAGAGAACATATTGTACATATCCCTATGAAAAAATTTACCCATCAAGCATATAGTAAATCACACCCATAACCATAGTAGTATACACATGCTTGGAACCATAATGACTACTAATGTGGGACGGGTGTGGACACACACAACCATCCACTAATAATAGTAAATCCTATTATTCATATGCCTATTAAGTTATGATCAATGATCAAGTGTATCCCTATGGAAATACCATAGAGCACATAGAAAATTATACCATAACCATGGTGTAAAACAACCCATAATATTGTAGAAGTAACGTGTGTCAGTGTGCACATACACGCACAACCACCTACGAATAATAGTAAATCGCAGAATGAATTCATATATATGCCTTGTATCATTCATTAATCATTATGATCAGTTATCCGGTATCACTTCAAGCACAAAATAAAAGGAAGACGTTGTGGGTTGACGATGTGCTTTTATATGCAAAGACGTATACTATATACATTACTTACTCAAAGGTTGTTAGTTTCAGTTCTCTTGTCTTGTAATAAAATTTGAGAGGTTCTTGATATTACAATTGAAAAAAAAATTAATTTGTTTTCAACCAAATTAGTCGGTACCACAGCAATAATAGAGCCATCGAGCTGGTTCTTTACTTTGACAATAAAATACGAGATTAGACATAACTTAGAACAACAACAAATTTTAAAAGATAATATCATAATCAATTTATGTCCTTCGTGTGTAGGATTCGTGAAAGTATGACTACATGGTCGTTGATGCCATCTTAATCGAGTAAAATTGGTTATATATTGTAGCAAACTTTTATCAAGATATTTATTTTCTTTTTTCTATGTTCTTTATATGATTAATTAATATATTGAAATAATTGGATGTTAAAGAATGTGGTCTTGGTTTAAGTTTGTTTGTAAAATGACATCTATGGTCCGAAATTATTGCTTTTGTAAATATAGGTTAGTGGGCAAAGAATATTACTTTGACAAAGACTAGGCTTTTCTTGATGTCTAAATTATGTTTAGTCATTTATAACGAGACCAAATGAATGTCCATCCATTATTACAATAATTACGAGATTAGATGTTTATTTTATTTTTGTTTTTTGGTTTAAGCATAATAATAATAATAATAATAATAATAATAATAATAATAATAATAATAATAAATAATAATAATAATAATAATAATAATAATAATAATAATAATAATAATAATAATAATAATAATAATAATAATAATAATAATAATAATAATAATAATAATAATAATAATAAATAATAATAATAATAATAATAATAATAATAATAATAATAATAATA
Source organism: Scalesia atractyloides (assembly GCA_947069175.1). Classification (NCBI taxonomy): domain Eukaryota; kingdom Viridiplantae; phylum Streptophyta; class Magnoliopsida; order Asterales; family Asteraceae; genus Scalesia; species Scalesia atractyloides. The sequence goes on from CAMTDV010000029.1 coordinate 5,644,839, forward strand.
ATAATAATATGTAATAAGATATTTTTGGTTCAATAGGGTTAGTTAAGAGTAGCCATGCTTTACCTCCTCATTCCTCAAACAAATGCAAGGTACAATCCTTTCATAAAATATGCCTGATGTTATTATAGTCTTTTAAGTCTGAATGATTTATAACTTGCTCCTGAGTGTGGCTCACGACTTTAACTACTTATATTCGACTAAATGTAGTGGTTTTAAGTAAAAGCGATTGTTCAAGTGGCATGCCATTGTCACGTAGGCAGTGAGTTTTTAACTAAATCACCCTCTCACAAAATCAAGGGTGTGTGGTTTAAACTAAAAAAATAAATTCAAGGATAAAAGTAAAAATGTGTGATTGGTTAATTAGGGGAGTCCATCTCTCATGCTATTCACGCTCGTTACTCTGTAGGCAAAAGGGTGAATGACACCGGCCCATAGCAATGGTGTAGCGGTGTTGGGGGCATGATTGATTATCACACTTAGCCTTATAGTTAGTAACTAGATTTTTGAGTATTTCTATAGCGATATGGTTGTCATTTTTTATATTCATATATGCATGTTATGTTATATACATTATGACATCTTTGATTTAATGAAAATACAATCAAAGATATGAGAGTTTATTGATTCTCTATTAGAACTAGCCTAATAGTGCTTAAAGTATCGGGGTGTTAATAACAGCTAAAATTAGCCGAATCGCTTAAATCAAAGTTATTTGTGTGAGATTTATGCAGTTTGCTTTATGGTTCCGTAGTTTAACTGTCCAACCGACGGCTTGGAACTTGGATCTAACCGTGTAAACCAAACCAATTGTGTACCCGTTTATTAGGGTGAAAGGGGTGGTGCGGTGAACCATGCCGCAAATGGTTTTATTATTAATAAATATATTAAGTACAAAAAAATTGTTTTATAAAAAAAATTAAATCAGTTATAGTTCAAATCGTTTACCCGTTTTTGGATGTCGTATCGGTACCACAGGGCTTCTTGGGCTGAACAGGGACTTTGGGTAACTCAACTAACTCAATGAAGATGTTGGGTTTTGGGCTTGTAGTTAGTCAACTTGGGCCTACTAAAATGGGTTTGGACTTTAGTCAAAGTACTTAACATGGACCAGAGTCTGAATTATTGGAACATTATAACTGACCGTTTTTTATTTTGTAGGTAACATGTAACTTAGTTTAGAGGTGGCCAAATCGTTTTTTTTTCCAGTATTAATCCGGTTCCAAACCGGTTTGGCGTGTTAACGGTTTGGGATCGGTTTCACACCAGTTTGGCTGGCTTGAGAGTCGGGTTTTTAACCCGATTTCGGTTCATTACAGTTTTAATTCCAAACCAATTCGTGTTTTTTTTGCATTTATTAGTCGACAAAAAGATATAACATAAAATTCTCATTTATTAAGTATTCCATTTTAAGAATAAAAAAAGATAAAATCAATAATAATAATATAATAATAATAATAATAATAATAATAATAATAATAATAATAATAATAATAATAATAATAATAATAATAATAATAATAATAATAATAATAATAATAATAATAATAATAATAATAATAATAATAATAATAATAATAATAATAATAGTAATGCATTTTCTTTTACTAACTACTAAGCATTTATTCTTCTCTTCAAGAGGCTAGCTAGGCCGTTAACTGACGCCTCATATCCTTCTTCGTCCTCGGTTAGCGGATGACATAATCCCTCATCCACCTCTTCTTCGTGTATTGTTTGTTCAATTAGTGCTTCATCTTTGTGACTCGAAAGATGTTGTATATGATCCACTGTGTCCAAATGATCCCTTAAGCAAATGGACATTTCTATTACATCGGGAGTGAGTTTTGTTCTTCGTATCGATAAAACCCTATCACTAAAAGACAACGCAAATTCCGAATCGATAAAACCCTATCATATAGAAACTTGGACGGTTAGTAGATCATAGGCCATATTGGATAGGATTAGAAATTGGGTTCCTTTTCTTTTCACCAAGCCAAAAGGTCAAATTGGTCAAAAGCATCAAGCCAGATTGTGTTTATAAAATCTGTAGATTTAAACAAGGTGAGCTCGCTAAATGGAGCGTTACCCCTTTATCCTTTACTCGTTTCATTTATCATGATATTAAATAAATTGAGTTTTGGATTCTTTGTATCGACCGGCTCTAGCTACCATTGGCACCACTAGTTCTGCAATCTAGAAGACGGTATGATAGGACAATATTGTATTAAATAAAAATCATACATTTCTTGATTTTTTTTAAAATTCAGTTTTGACGTTGATTTCCCAATTCGGGTAATCTACGTAAAAACCCAGATCAGAATTTAGGTAGTCGATTATAGTTTTAACATTTGATGTATTGAAGTATGGGTTCAAAGCCCATAAGAAAAAAATGGACTTTTAAAACTTTTCTTTGGTTAGTTGTATCATTTGACTGGACAAATATTTTTTAAACTTGTAATCAATTATTTTGTTACCCACACAATATAAATCATGAAGTGTCTCCGAACTACTTGGATAATATATTCATGATAATCTTGTAGTTACGTTTTTTTTTAAACCTCAAGAAAATGTGCGAGTTCTTTGATAGTTTCCAAGCTGCATCCCGGAACCGGTTTGCACGACCACATGCCGCAAGATCATTATGAAAACTTTGTAAAAATAATTTTTTTCGTAAAGCATTTTAATCATTGTAAATATCGAATTTCACCTAGTAGATACGTCCCAATTCGGACCAAAATAATTGGATGTCATATTACGACACAATTTTTGAATTTTGTGTCCTTGCTTATATTGTTTCCACAATTTCAAACAATGACATCTAAGGGTTTGACGACTTACGTGTTTATAACGAGGTTGGAGCGTGCCTCCAATCATCTTCTTCAAGTGTGAGATGTTTAAGTGGGAGAACGACAAACCTTCTTGAATCATGAACTTATGAAAGATCATGAACCTTGTTAAATTAGTACGTAATATTTCACCTTCGGTATCCAACATAACTTGACCTGGTTGAGTTGAGTCTTCTTTAGCCTTGTAATATTTTTGGCATATGATTTCTCACATTTGAGTTTGTGGTTGGTTATTAAAAACCACTACAACTTCGGCAACAACCCTTTTAAGATCTGTCTGACATTAAACATAAGTCGAAACTCCTTCTTCCCTCAAATTTTGGGATTTCGCTTCGTTTTTAGAATTTGAACAACTTATACATAGGAGGATTCATCACCATCGCCAACAAATGTTTTTTTTTTTTTTTTTTTTTTTTTTTGCGTTTTTCACTTTTTTGTAAGCGTGTTTCTTTTTTTCGTTTTTGTAATTTGTTACCCACTAGCTATTTATACTAACATGGAATGTCAAAATGGGGATTTTGGGGGCCAACAACGTCTAGGAAATGGTTATATTACCGTTATACAACGGTAACATGCTTTTCAACGGTTAAAACCAGTTTCATGCGATCGATTTGGCGTAGAGTTCGTTCGATTTCAGCTTTGAGGGGTATAAATTGGTGGAGAACTGGCGGTTTCATTTCGGGATCGGTTTGAGGTTGGGTCATCGGGTTCAGTTCTTGAATCGGTTTTTTTGGCCACCTATATATTAGTTGAAAGTTAAATCACACTCTAGGATTACTACCACCATGATATTTGATCTCTCGCTAGAATAAGATGATAAGGCTTATATTAGCTTGGCAAACATGTTACAAACTCAATCAGCTATATGTCTAGTTTATACAACTTTTCGTCTAAAGTCACTTGTGATTAGTTGGACACGACTAAATCCACCACACCACACTGATATAAGGTGGTACAAAGCTCATTTTGCCTTAATTTACATGGTAAATCATGACGTATATAATACGGAGATTGGTATTTGTCTCCACCTAATTCTGATTTAGCAACAAAAACACATCATTAAAAGGGTATAAACGTGTTTTTGTAAGTGGGCGGGAGTAATTGTGCAAAGATCTGAAAACCGACACCTTTAAAAAACACACCATTTGTCGAATGATTCAATTAAACCTTTAACAATGTAATTTAAAATCATGGTTGCAGAAATCTATATGCGCTCCCAAGTCAGTCGATTGAGGAGTTGCGAGTACTTTGCATAGGCGGAGAGTACTTAGACATTGTTAAATTATAAAAAAAAAGTTTTTGGGAAGTTATATATACGTCAAATATCATAAGTTTACTAATAATATTTATTTAAAAATATGTGAATATCAATATAAATAAAAAATATGTGTTCAAATAATAAGTATTTCAAAAATTGATATCTATTTCTTGAAAGACATTGGAATTGTGTTTTATTTTTTTAGTCAAACGTTGCCCAAGTTGACCAACTAGAGCCAATCGAGGTTGGTCGCATGTTTGATCGATCCCATCCAGATAACTAGACAGAGCCGTAGAATCGAAGAAAATCACATCGGCAACCTCCCTTATAACACTTACTCGACCTTGTCTTACAACATTCTTTAAAATATTATCATACAATACTTAAACTAAACAGGAAAAAATTCAAGATTTTCTGGTATTATTTATAAAAAAAGTCAACACAAGGGTGGCCTCTATCGTCTCCGAGACATTAGTAACTTCCAATTAATTACAAAACTGCCGCTTTTAGATTGAAATTGAGACAACCAGTCAAGCACTTAAAAGAATACACACACGTACATAGGTATTCATGCATGCAACATGTATAGTATGTATTGCTATATGCATGTGTATTCAAAGGCTATCCATAATGGTTAATGCTTTCTAATGGGCATTTTCCGTCACATAAACATCATAACGTCATTTTAAAAAATTGTGTACTGGTTAACGCCCTATAATGCTCTAATTCCATCATTACTTTTCAATTTTGTTTTTCTCACGGGGTATTAGGTTATATATGCCCCTTCCTCTCCATGTCCCTATAAAGCCCATGAAGGTGATGTTGAGACATGATTAAGCCACTTTACACCTCTATAATGCTCATTAGTGATGGTCAAACATTGGACTTAGTTCATAGCATTGAGTTGCATCTATAATGGTATAAAGGATCTTATGAATCATAAAACAATATTAATTTGAACCAAAAATAATATAGAGGAGTTCAGCTATATTTATGGAAGCCAATGAACTAAATTACAAGAATTGAGGAATATAATATGGAAACTACAACAACACCCATTGACTATGCTAAATATTTAAATTTGTGTAAGATGGTAACCCTAGTCTAATAATACAGTTCAATACTCCCCCGTAGTCAGAGCGGTAGAAAATCGAACGCTTAAACTGGAAAAAACATACAAAACAATAAAAATAATTTTGTCTCAATCTCGGCTCTTGAATTGTAGGTCCAAATTTCTGCCAAAAAAAAAATCACAAGTCGCTTAGTTTTGCCAAAAGAAATAACAATTCTTATTCTTCAATACTTCACATTAAATCGGTGTATGGCTTCCACTGCTTTAGTTTCTTAGTTCCCTGAATGATAAACAAAGACTAGCAAGATCCCAATCGGCTATGGCAAGACGAACAAGAAAGAAATGCGATGAAAGGCTGCAGAAGACAACCAGCGACCATGGTCGAGTGCGATGTGTCTAAGAGAGATGGTGAAGGCCGGTGACCATGGTCAGGCGCGGCTTCAAAAAGAAATGAGATCCGTGGATCAAAGAAAGAGATCTGATCAAACTAGGGATGACAATGGGTCGGGTATTGGTAATCCCATAACCATACCCGGTTGTAAAATCGTGTCCCATACCCAGCTCTATACCCGTCGGGTATTTGTCGGGTAATTACCCGTCGGGTATCAGGTATACCCATTAGTTTGTTAAAAGATATACGTTTGGATTTCCAAATCCGTGGTTTGATAGGCTGAGATTGGTAGCAGCGGACCGTGGTCTAGTGAGAACAAAAGAAAGAAAAGAAACAATTAAACACCTGGCAACCGTGGTCGTGCGGCGGTGTGTCAAACCGAACACCGATGACCGTTGTTAGGGGAAGACTTCGAAAAAAAGTGAGATCCGTGGATGGAATAAAGATAGAGTGAAGGCCGGTGATCGTGGTCAAGAGGCGCCAAGAGAAAGAAGAGTGATCCGTAGATCTAAGTGATCAAACCGTGGTCTAAGATCGATGGCCACGGTGACAATGAACGACACGGTTGCAGACCGTAGTCCAGCAAGCAGTGCGACAACACATCGGTTGCTAGTGGACCGTAGTCCTACTAGAATGAGCGACTCAACTAAACGGTGGCGCCAGAGGACCGTAGTCCTGCAAAAGAACGGCGCGACTAGCGGTTCAAAAATAACCGGGGGCGACATGGGATTGTAGTCCTGTATGGGGCTCGTGACGGGATCGACGGTCGTAAAACCAATTCAAAAATTCTTGCTCGATAACAAAATCAATTGCTTTTTTTTGCTTGTTCGATACAAGGGGGCTCCTGAATCACAAGACAAAATTTTAACGAAAAAGTTGTGCATGAAAGTCATATGTGATGTCAGCAATATGTCATCAAAAGAAAAACTATCATGCTTTTTTTTTATATTTTGAATGGCAACTACTTTGTGTCTCTTCAAAACGAAAACAAAGGGATTACAGAGACTGCAAAGTAGAGTAAGCGTGCTCAATTTCCAGATCAGTGAAGACTGAAGAGACGTTCGGCGGAGGTAAGGATTTAGGATAAATGGTTTAAGTTTTCAAACGATAACAAGGCTGTATTCAAACTGACCCTATTGAAGCTTTTATTAAAAAAAACTAAACAAAGAATGAAGGTGGGCACAAGGCGGTGGCAGTGGCAGCACACCGCACTGTCTAGGGTTTGAACTCGGTAGCGACGACGGCTAAGGTTTGTATATATGTGGGGGTGCGATGGAAAAGAAGATAGTCAAAACATGTAAGATGGTAAAATTCTGAATTGATATTATTGATATGTTTGGTTACAATATATAAAGATCACAAGAAACCCTAGAAACCCAATCAAGCCTGCGGGCTTAAACTAATAAACCCTAGTCTAATAATACAGTCCAATAATTTGAATTTAAATGCCCCTTGGCTAGGCATAAGAGTATGAGAAGAAGCTGGGTCTGGAAGGGAAGCGGTAGAGAGGGGAAGTTGGACCGGCTAAGATGTTTGGGCCATAAGAAGGGTAAGTTGGGCTAACTGAAATGTTTGTCCCGGGGAAGTAGGGGTGGGGATGAGTCGACAACATGATGGTTGTAGGTCGAGAGAGAGAAATGTCGCTGGAGACATTGATTAGCAGGAGTTGAAAGACGAATGGGCCAGGAATGAAAGAATGTATTAGTAGAAGGCAAAGAGTGTGGAGTGGACTTGAATGACTGGTAGGGAAGAAATGTTTAACAAACTCTACATGGTGCGAGTGACAAGGACAACGAGAAGTGGGCTCATAGCATTTGTAAGCCGATTTCGAAGATGGGTAGCTTAAAAATGCAAGGGGTCAATCTATGAAGAAGTTTTAGACTTTGTATAGGGACGAAGCCATAAGTAGCAAAGGCAACCAAATGGTTTCAGTTAGGTATAAGTGGGGTGTTTGCTATATAGAGAATTGTAAGGAGTCTTAGAGTTGAGAATTTGGGTAAGGTAATGGCGGAAGGGCTAAACCAATTTCCACTAAATGAAGATGATGTCTTTTAATGATACCATGTTGCTCAGGTGTATGCGGCAGTGGGAGGTGGTGGTAAAGTGAGATTCCTTGAGATTGAAGGTACGAAATACGTCCTATATATTCACTCTCATTGTCGGTCAACAATGATATCAAGGGGGTTTATAGTTTTCAACAAAGACATGAATTGTGGACCCTTGTGACTTTTATTAATTATGCATTAATTACAAAGAAATTTTTGAAACTTGGAATGAAGACCTAAACATTGCGTTAATGATTAAAAAACACGAATGGACGAATGTACAAGTTTGTGATACCAATCAAGGAGTGAGATAATTTTAACTGATTTGAGTTGAGGCAACAAGTGAAAAGTGGCATAAGACATCAAGATGATTCCCCCCCTTACAATAGACACGCCCCAATGCGAAGACCTTTCACAAAAAATATGACATAGTTAGTTTTGCAAATTAAATTTTGTAACCGAATTAGATTTTTGCGTAATTTAGAAACTGATTGGAGATTAGTAAGAGATGATTGAAGATAATTAGAAGGAAGATGTGTGTGATAGACAAAACGATGTTTTCATAATCGAACCAGACGTCGACCTAGTCTCGTTACCGGTCCGCTGGTTGGACTGGTTGGAACAAATGTAAGAACTAGGTGACGTCCTAAATAATATAAAAATAAATAGGGTAAAACAAGAAAAATTTAATCAAGGATCCCCTCAAAATTCTGGTCCAACCTCCTTTTTTCGATCTGACCGCCAAATAAGTGGCGGATTCAGGATTTTTTTCCTATGGGTTCACCTATTTTCGGTAATCAAATTTCGCACAAGAAGATGTTAACATTTAGGCGGGCCAGTTAGGTCATGACAAATTTCTCACAAATAAGACATCATAATAAATATATTTGAAGTTTGTTTATTTAGTTATTATCATCGGATTTCAGGTTGATCCATATTTTGAATTGAAAATATATCCAAATTAACTGTTTAATTAGACCAAATATTGAAGCTCCTTTTGTTTACCATCTAGTTGACAGTTTTAGTTATAAAAATTCATAACCGAGCCATTGAAAGATCCAACCCAAACTCAACCGTTACTTACAGTTTGTCTCTGATTTATTTTCATGGTTTGCGTGGAATGTAAGATCTCAATAATAGAAACATAACTCACATGTCGATAATTAGGTCGAACACAACTCCTAAGAAGGCAGAACAATAGTTGAAAATTACCTGCTTGATGTACTTGACCTGCAATAAAGAACTCACTATAGTAAAAGTCCCACGGATTACTGAAACCGGCAACACAAGTACAAAACAAAATAGTTGAATTGAACAACAAACCATGAAATGGGAACAAAATCGCGAACACAATATGTTTCAGGTAATCAAACCTTTTGTTAAAGAAATCTCCATTAAAACAGTTTCTGATAACTAAACAACCTAAATATGCAGCATACGAAGTCTGAACTACAAACATTAAAACACGTTGAACAAAACTACAAATTAAATACATAACAACAAACTACTAACTCCGAATTACGAAAAACAGAATGTCTAGTAGTCGTGAGCCATGTCGAGTAGACGCAATGATGGTCTG